>CM068308.1:26558615-27045410 GCA_034768735.1 Schistosoma mekongi
CAGGCATCACACGTTTCCAGATGTACAAAAATTTCATAGTGGTGGTTGGGACCGTGAAACTGCCAATATTTTAAATCTATATTACCACTCCATTTATCAGTGGCGCTCTCTCTAATTCTGTTACCTGCATACATATTACACAAAACAAAATGGCAAAATGACGTTTTGAAATCGGTTTCTAAGTGTTTGTTTGAATATGGATAATTTTACGGATTCACACTTTATTCTCAGTTTTTTGGAGTCATTTATACTATATTATGACCCGTTTTCCTTGAGTTACTTATTTTAGTCACAATTGTATACAAACGTTGTTATTCAGAGTTATACACACTTATTGTTTTCGAAATTATCTTATTATATTTCGAACTAACAACATTTGTTTGTGACCCATCGATTTCTGTGAACTTAGATTAAGTCTATACACTTTAGTGGGTGAGAGCTAGGGATGCTATCTTGTGTCAAACTAAGTAGAAGTAATATGGCTTCATCTTGGATCCTTCTAGTTAAAATCCCAATATTCAAATCGTAAAACTACTCTACCTTGCAGTAGTATAAGGCATGAATTTTTTGGACAATATTATTGTCTTAATAGCATCTTGTTTTAGTGTATGACTAATCATGAAACAGTAGATAGCCATATTAAATACTTTATGGATCATTATTTTTGACACCTGACCGTTTCTGAATGTAGTTACTTGATATTCTAGGCAGCATTGTCACTGCCTACTCCAATTAAAAGTGGTACGCTAAATGTAGAGCTAATAACTTTCCTAGAGATTTAGCAGATATATATAATTTGTAAACTTTCTTTTCATTCAATAAATGATGTTAATTTACAAGATATTTTAAAATTGCATGGACATGTTTAACTGTTTATTGCTTTGACGATAAACGTAGCAGTTACAAAACTCCAGTGTACATGCAAAAAGAACTGTTTCTATATGTGAGCTAGAAATGTGAGGGAAAAATTCTATGACTAACTAGTTTTTTTTGATAAAATGACTCCGTAAAAGCTTGTTGGAGTTTTTTATATACTATGTATTATAGTGGCATTATGAATCTACAATATATTGATTCATTTTTCCACTAGGTAGTCTTTTCATATAACACTTCGAAAGAGGGTATAATAATTATTTTTGAACCGGCTTTTAATGTGATTTCATCTGCTCCTTAAACACGTTACCTCGGGTGACGATCGTGGGCTCTAAGTAAGAATCATACAAAAACAGGACAGCTTTAGTTTTCCAAATGGTAAATGCTTTTTTGTAAAAGCACAAGAGCTGAAATACAACTTTATACTTCAAATAATTTATATCCCTGGTATTAATTCATATTTCTCGTTTTAATACGTCCCTATAATTTTTATATTATACCACAATGCATGTTTCACTTTGAGATAGCATGGCGATTGTTGTTACATTGGATATATACATTCATTGATTGTTTTATCAAACATATGGTAAAAGAATTAAAAAGAAACGTCTTATCTACGCTAATATATATATATATATATATATATATATATATATATATATGCATGCTGTACAAGAACAAGGTTGTTAGAATATGTTTATGGCATTATTATTAATTTTCTTATTGTTATCCCTATTGTTAATTTTATGCTATTGAAGAATGAGATATGTTAACTTGAATGAAGTGGGTTTGGATTAGAGGTATATATATATATATATATATATATATATATATATTGCCGTACCTAAATTTGATTTCATTGAATAAATTGTTTACTTAAATACTAATGTACTTAGTTCTCGATTGGTTGATTATCTAACAAAAGAAAGTTAAATAACCTCATTATTTTCGAACTAACTATAATGATAGATAAATAGGTAAACAAACTGACTAACCAGTTGCTTGAATAATACAAATTTATAAGTTTGTAGTTTTGTTTTTGTTTCGTCAATTCATTCATTTCGTCAACAAGAAATAAATGAAAAAGAGTTGAACAATAGAAGCTTTATTTTCAAAATGAATAAGAATGCATTAAGGAAATAGATTGAATAATGATGATTTATACATTATTCTAAAAAGAATAAGTTGTTCACATTTGAATTTATATTATTTCTGTGTTTCGAATTTTCAATAAATTTCTTTCAAAGAAAAAAAATTATGTACCTTAATTATATTCTTGAGATAGTGGTGATCATTGGCATATAATTCGTACGCTACATTTTGCATGCACAAATAGCTAGTAATGCAGTGCTTTATATGAACACCTCATATAACTAGCTGAATTCTTGTAGATAAATTTCAAACATTTGTAGTTACTACCTGCTATAATAATAATAATTATATTTTTAAATGTTTAAATGATGTAAGTTGAATTAAAAGAAAAGCGAAAAATTTGTGAAAGTCAGTCTAAAACCCACTACGCTTTTAAACGAAATTCTTCAAAGATTATTAAATGAATATAAAAATATAAAAATAATACAAGGTTTCAACTGGGTCACAATCATAAGAAAAGCCATCCTATTTATCTTTCTCCAACTGTTGAACATTTTAGGGAATACTTGTTTCCCGTTGTTATCTATGGATTTTTGACCAACTTTTCACCTTTTTCGATTTATTGCTATTGTAATTTTGGAATACTATCTTATTTCTCTCTGACTCATACGTTTACATTCACCTTATTGTCTGTAGTGTTTATGACGTTTCTCATTCCGTTACTAACATATAGCGCTGCAAACAGTTTTCATCAAGACAAATATTACTCATTTTGATTTTTTGCTTATATCTTGTTTAGCGATCCGACTTACTAGTTGTATATTTCAAATCGATTGCTTTTTAAATCTTAGTTTGTTTTGTACAGTGACGACAACGGAAGTTAGTTGGAAATTTGTACCGTGATACTATTTGAACTTACAAATTTCTGGAACGAGGCCATCTTAAAATCTGCAGTTTACTATTCGAAGTATAAACATTTATATCTATTCAGATTAACTGTGAAAAGTCGGCAAATCAGTAAATATTACATTTTGGCAGGCGAAATGCCATTTAATAAAGCTTTTAAACAGACTGAAAGGCAATACCTATAGGACATTACTTTTAGGCGGCTGTTTTTATTCTTAGATCAGATAGAATTTGGCTGGAGATGGAATCTATGAAAAACGCACCAATTGAACATCAATTCATAATCAATTATTTCACTGATTTGAGACTGCCCTTATCTAATCCAACGGCTAGGATGTTTGCATTAGTATTAGTAAGGGTCCAAATTATTTCGTTGTTAATATTAGGGATTGACCTTTGTACAGTTTTTGTTGGTATGTATGCATATTGACAAAATTGCATTGACATAGCCAACCTTATCGCGTTTTAGATTAATCAGATTGTTGCTTGTAGTTCGCCTAACCTGTTTATCGTTAGCATTCACTAATCTTGTTAACAGTAACTCTACTTTTGTACAGTAAAATATAATTGGTATTGGACACATTTTTACTTACTTTCTCCTTATTTTGAAAACACTGAAATTCATTTTGTTACTGATCAATAGTAAGGTCATAGATTATAAACATTGAGTATATTTTTATCTAGTATGCATAATTTCATTCACACGTAGAATATGTTAGGAGTTTTGAATTTTGTTGGTTAACCAAATGTCAAAAATTAACATTTGTTATATTTTTAAATGTCAGTTAAGATAGATTATTACCTTTTTAAATATAATTAATTATTATTATGATAATCATGGTTCAATATTTCATTCTTGGCATGTGGATACAATAATTGTCAGTTTTTTACTCTAAGATAAATTTTTTTCTCATTTAATGAAGACATAAGAGGTAGAAATATGTGATTCGTGTTTTATTTTTGATTTCACTGAGGTTAATAAATTTATGAAGCCTAGTGAAATATGGTTTTCTTTTTTGAAATATAATGTCAAGATGATAAAAGAATTACCTAGATAAGCTAATTCTATTCAACTTTTCTCTTTTTAAGAACCAATGATGATTACTATAACTGAAAGTTCAAAACATTTTATGAGAGTAAACATTGAAAATCATGTCAAGACATTTCAGTTTGAATGAAAACAAAGCTTTAAGTGACTTTCTAATCACAAAATCGGCATGCACAAAGTGTAACATATAAGATATTGAACTAACCGTTAGAATGGATTTAAATCAATCGGTGTAAAAATGTACTTTTGGGCTTTAAGACAGGTTTTGATGGGTAGTAGGCCCCTGATATATATTCAAAATTATGTTAATTTTTCATAACTCCTCAATTATTGTCTAAGAACTATACCATTATCAGATTTGTTCAGTAAACTTAAACACGAATGAAGTTTGCTGAACACAAACCATGGTGATAATTTCATTATTATGGTTACAAGGTTAAGAAACTAACTGAAAAAATACATTTATTTGGTCGGAAGAAAAGTAAACTTGTCATTGTACACGGATATTTTAAAAAGTCAACCAAATAGCAGTGAATTAAGATCATTCAGTATCTTGCTCAATAAGCGATCTCATTTCTGTATATAGATGCAGCAGTCATATACTAAAACAAATTCACTACTCAGTGTTACCTCATTTTAACGGTTTAAGAAGTGAGACTATTTTACGAGAGTCTTATCGTCAAATGAAATTCAAAAATACCAGCTAATTAAGTAAAGCTTGGTTCAATGTTATTCACTTGTTTGGATTTCATTTATGTGAATTATTTTCCATGAATTCCTATAAACTGGGATTCTGAAACACAAAATCTTTATTCAGATTTATATTGATTTTTGAGTTGAAGAAAGCTAATGTCGATTTTACGCGGATAATTCTCATATACAGTAATTTGTCCACTAGATATTTATTAATCCTTTGAAAATAAAAGAACAAGTTTTTGTTTTCCATTTGATTTTGTGTATTTTGAACACAGTGACCAATATCTTGGTTTACTCCTGACTCAGTACGAAGAAAAAGTAATCATGATGTCTTTATTGATTTATCTGAATTACATTATTCATGTTGTTGACATGCAAAATAAAATAATTATACCTAGTGCATAGGTTACTTATTTATTCGATGATATCCATCTCTATACATTGAAGTTAGATGTTATTGGATTTGTTTGTTCTATGGCAATCCAGTATATCATATGCAACCTAATTGTTTCAACCATGTGATAATTTCATACTTATGTACCCTATAATGATGAAATATGTTCTGATTTTAGTCTTGTATATTTGTTGTATTCAAAATTTGATATTCCTGTTATATCAACGTCCTATCTGATCTATCTGTAATTAATCTGCCTTATTGTTTCAAAGTTCATCAGTTGAATAAAAAACAGCAAATTTCTGTCTTGCACGGATATAGCATAAATATGATACGCTAAAAGCAATTCATTGTATACTAGAATTTCATGCTTAAATGTTACTAAATGTATGTTTCCACTTAAAATATCTATGATTTCACTGCTATTATGAGGACCCTGTTGTCCACCGTGATTTGGCAGAAATAAAGTTTAGATTGATTTACATTTAATAACATTCACCATTTTGTTTTAGTTCTTGGGCAGATGATTTTCACGAATTTATCATGTTGTATTTATCACATTGACTATAATGAAGATTTAAATCGAATTTAATCCCAAGGTTTTATGAACACAATCTCTGTCATCAGTTTTTGATTCATATACTTATTGAGCTTGATTTAGTTAAAATTAACGTCTATGTTTAGGCCATGTTTTAATTGAGACATTTAATGTAGACACATTTGTTGATATTTACTTACAATGTCATTCAAATAGATTCAATCTTTCAAAGCTAATCTACTTGTAATTATATTTCCGGAAATAATTTAAATAAATTATATTTTAAATTTATTACATTCATAACAGTGCATCAGATTACAATAATTTCAGTTTGCACATTGTTTATTATGAATGTATAAATTTTGAGAAATAAAAATAGTAGCATTTAATAGCCAACGGTTAACTTTTTTTTAATGATTGTTTATCAAGTTGTTCTTTATTTACACTCAAAATTTACCAATCTACTTAGTAAAAAATAACTATCCTTAGGGGGAATCAAGTAAAGCTCAGTAGTGTTGTAATCAATCTTCTAATCCCACATATAATTTCTTGTGCTCAGTCTGAGTTGTTAAGTGACAATATTACAATGATCCTCAGCATCTCAGTTAACACGCATAAGAAACTCTATTGTCTATAACAAACAAGAGTTTGTTTTAAGAACTATTGTCTCTTTATTAGTTGCTACTACTAAAGTCCATAGCATAATTCAACGAACTATAGGAAAAATAATTTTTGTTAAGTTAAAATGTTTTAATGATACACTTTGTTTTATTTACATATAATTTTGAGTTTAAATTAATTTTGAAACTGATAATCTTGAAGTAATATCTTTTTAGAAAGTGTCATTTGAAACGAATAATAAATTAGATAAGAAAGTGTGATACTGTAACTTTATAAGAAATATGACAACTGTTGGTTTATTGTACGATAGGTTACATTTCGCCATATGAAACATCATCTTTGTAAGTACATACATAAATAAATGAAATGTGATTATTTATTTAGGGAATTTGTGTTGTAGTTACACAGATTAATATAGTTTTGGAATATGACACATTCACTTAGCCTCTGATTATATAATAAGCATAGAATAGAATATTTAAAAACTAAAGCCAAAACAACAATATTTGCAAAATACATCGGATTCATTGTGTTAAGCCGCACTATTTTCAGATACGTGCAGACATTTGATTTTACCTACTTTATCATGATAATATAATAGTGAGTTAAAACATACATTGTTCACCAAGAGATAAAATTATTATACAGGTGAAAAAGGAGATACATTCACGGCACATTCATCATTCGCGATGATAAAAATAATGCAAACCAGCTGCTCGAAAATTTTAATAATGCTCATTCGGTTGTCGAATTCACAACCGAATGTGGAATAAAAACGTTTCAATGTGTGAACCTACTGATTTCTGTAACTACTGGCGGAATTTGTCAAAGACGTATATAATTTGGAGAGCAACTTGATGTAAACAATTTCTTCACCTTCATAGTTTTGACCAAAAAACTATTAATATGGTATGGTGAAATCACTCTACCACAGACTCGGAAAGTTGTGTTTAGTGGATCAACTTGAAGAAGGATGTAAAGCAATAGAAAGTGCCTTTAAGATAATAAGTATCGATGAATAATTGCAAAGAAATATAGTAGCGAATATCATCTAGGAACAGTGGCTAATAAACCAGATTGAAAACTGATTAACGCTTATAGGTGATCACCTAGCAACGAAAATTAATATGCCACCATAAACAGCTGTAAATCACACATTTCCTGCTGATGTACCAGTTCCATCACAGCCAACTTGATATTTGATAAATTAGGGAGAATTCAATATTTTTTATCATGTCATATTTAACTGTGTTTGCCAATCCGCATGTATTTATAAAATCAGGTACACTGAAAGGACAGAAAACAGGTATCTTTAAATTTTATTGAATACGTTTTAAGGAACTTACATCTCGATGGAGTGGTCAGTTTATGTAGTTTACTTGCGAGACACCTACTAAACACTGTTCACAAATGAATACTATCACTGCTTCTAAAATAACAACACTGTTTTCAACTTATCCAAAATCTATCGTTCATATATAAAACTGTAGTCTAGTTATTTTTATAAATCCTTGTTATTTGACATAACCTAATCATCAGTGTTTTGGCGATTTATCATTTCTATCTAACTCTTTTTCTAATTAAATAAATAAACCCCTCCTTATATTGTGTAGTCAAGCTACATCAAGTAGTTCTTATATCTATCGTTCCACGCACTTACAAGTACTTTGTTAAAATACCTTTATTTTATCTGGTGTATCTCCTGATGAACAATGTATATGTATATAATTAATTGTATGTGGCAGAATAGTGTATTACTTAATCCAATAAAGTTCATGTATTTTATAACATTATTGTAATAGTTTTACATAAATTTATGAAAGGAGCAAACTGTATGATATTTAAGAAGGTTAAATCAAGTGATGTTAACAGATTTTCTGAATCGAATGACTATTGTAGGTCATACTGATAAGTGGAGACAACCTGTCAAAATCCTTTGAGGTCATTGTAAATCATACTAGGAGTCCTCAGGATCCAAAATAGGTAGTAATATTAGAAGTATGTTTGAATTATTTTCAGATAACTTTAAAGCTTGATGCATTCCTGAAGTTTCTGTTTTTCAAGTTTTTCTTACTTTCTAAACTACAGACTATGTTTAATTTTCGAATGAAGTTGGTATGTAATTTCCAATCTTCTGAATTATTAGTAAGGTGAATTTATGTGGATTGCTAGTTTTTGTAGTTTACATGACCGATTACTAGACAACTTTTAAAACGCGGGAACACTGAATAGCTGTATGGAACTCCCTTGTGATATGAAGCCAGGACTTTTAGCACTTAAATTTCAGCCTAATAAATTGGTATTCTATGGCTTCTATTTCCTAGCTCAGTCAATACGTGATATCATGTGATAATCTTCGATTGCTGTTAGCGAATATCTACTTAACTCACAATGTGATTAGTCTTTACTGAGCGCTTTATTCAATGTGTATATGCGCGAAATCCAACGTATACAAATAACTTGCTGTTTAAATTTTCAAGAGACGTGTTATAGTTCAGCTCATAGTATTTATCAGAACTCATGATGTATAATAAACATGTTAAATGTTTTGCAAGTTTAATCAGCTAGAATTACCTCAAAACCAGGTAATACCTATTTATGACAGTTTGGACCTTCAATTTTTTTTGGTTTCCCCTTGGATGTTATTAATTTATTATGCAATAACAGCAGTCACTAATTTTCTAACTGATGTTTAAAAATGTTTGAAAAGGATTTTTATTGCGGTCAGAATTATTATATAATACTCCGTTGAAGTAAATTGGCGTTTTACTCTTCTCACACACATCGTAATTTTATGTTTTTTTCATAGTTTTATTAGACCAATATAATTTAAATGGTTATTAGTTATCAACGTACGTACGTGTTATATAATTAGACAGAATAGCCATGCAGACATACAGTGCATTTTGTGTTCTATAATTACACTTCAATGTTTCTTATATTGAATCCTGAGCATTAAGTTTTATGCATGCCCCCATTCAACTGTACACAAAAAAATTACTGCACTGAAATTGTATTACACTCGTGTTATTTTGGGAACTAGTTTTAAAAAAAGTAATAAATTCTTTTCACTATTTCAGTAACTAAATATTAATACTGAAATACAATTGTATGCATGTGCATATAATCTCGTCCCCATTTGTTTAGGTATGCTTGCATGTTACTTTTTCCAGTAACAGTAAACGGTGGGATTAAACTTCGTTTTATTTTGTAATTTTTATTCAACACATAAATATATCAAAGTGACGTATAAAGCATGTTATTAAGCACATCTGTAATGCCTATTTGAAAGAAGAATACAAATTGTGAAGTTTGCCATCGGACTTCCATCTGTTTGCCTATTTGTTTTTTAAAAGTTTTATCCATATTATTTTCGTCGGTTTTGTGTAATAGTTTTTAAATACATGACTTTTAACGTTTTAGTTCTTCACTTATGATTTTGGAAAAATCTGTTGCTAATAATAAAATAAACTTACAAATCAAGTTTATTAAATATGGTTTACGAAGGATGCTCGCATATACTTACATGTTTGGCGAAAGCAACAAATTAATTGACACACCGCTGATATAAGCAAATCAGACTACAGACTAGGAGTAAAGGAAGCATGTTTGCCGTTTATTATTTTGGTTATTGGAAATACAATTTGAACTTAAGTAGGTACAATTCAAATGATTTATCATTTGCTTATTTCGACTGTAACATAAATTCATCTTGAAAATTTTGTTCAAACGTTATTAACTTTATGTACATTGAATATTATTCCCAAAACACAGTTACATCTACGGAGCCACTAAATAACAGTTTTACCTGCGATTACTTTTCTTAAAGTCATTTGTTGTATGGCAATAAAAGTAATATGTGTTTTCTGTAGCATGAAGTTATTGAAACAAATTCCCTGCTTGTGTAGTATATGAATTTTTGAAACCAGCTTATAAATTATAATGAATAATAATAAAAAAAAACATTTTAACATGGACAATATAAAAAAATGCAAACAAAATTTCACGGAATTCAAGTTCAGTAAATATAACTGAATTTAATTTCACCTGTATTTTCTTCTCTACACAGTGATTAAATTTTACAGTAGTTTGTTCCTTATGTTGATACTCGAAGCTTCTTTTGATCGACCTCTATTGACATGCTTAAGTTTTCAACTACTGTCTTCAAATGGCCTGGAGATATATGAATTATTTTACTTGTGGGTGCACGGACATTTAACTTTAAAGAGTGAACGTATACCATGAATTCGACTGCTAGATTATCACTTGTTAGAAGTTGTATTAACCAGTGGATACATATGAACAGTCGTCTGTATGTAAATATCTAATTGTAAAATTCCATGATCAAAGGAGATTTTAATTATGTTGTTTTCATGGTGAATTCATGTTGCTCAGAAAATGCAATGTTAACCCAGCTATTTGAATTTCGCAACCAATATGTATGAAACATTAATATTAGAGTTAAGACTTTAATGATGTAATCCATCGAATAAATATCTTAGTTAAATCGTAGATAAAATATACATGTATCAACATGGATTTCATTATTGATTTTCTTTATTAACATAGTGATTTTCACACAATATGTTGTCATAATGCCAAATTGGGGAGTATGTATAACGGATATTAATTTCTTTAATTGAAACAATCTTCCTTAATAATGTTTTTACACTAAACAAAAATAGCTAATAACTGTTATTAATTCTACCACGTAGTAACAATAACTTTGTACTACTTAGTCAGTCATATTCTATAAGGCCTACGTTGTAAGCTTTTAATATACCTCCATTATCGAAAAATGCTGCATATCTTCTAAGCAAATCATTCAACTAGCTGATTCCTTCTGTTAATTTCTGTATAGGTATGTAACCTTTTAATGGATTGGAAAATAAGCATGTTATAATTTTCTGTATTTCACTCTTGAGAGTTACATGAAAAAGTCACATTTGGCCTAAATTTTTAATTTATATAAAACTTTTGATTAATTTAAACGAACTTGGTTCTAGTTGACTGCTTATCATAAAGTGTATTATTAAAAAAAGAATAAAACAAAAGTTCAACTTTAGATTTCACACCCTCCTTCCCCTCTTCACATGATAAACGCCTTTAAGTACGTGATTTTTTATTCATATGCATATTGAACCAGAGATATCCTCAATTATTTAGTTCCATATTTGCTTTTATTTTCCTCTATAATTCAAAATTAGTATTATCCAAGTGCTTCTACTTTTTTGTTCGTCTAAATGCATATATATATACAATAGTTCAATATGCCTTTCATATATACTAGAAAGTCAGCGAAGATTTACTGAATAATGTACCATGAACTTGTAAAGATATTAGATTTAAAACTGGTACGAACTACGAAAAGATTAACGCATAGCTTTCCTCAGAATCCATTTTATCAGCAGTTGTACCTTTTGAAGTTTGTAAGGCATTATGCTTACTTTAATCGCATTATTTAATAACAGCTGACAAAGAATTAGAGACTTAGAATGAACATACGTGTGCTGTTCTGAAACTGAAGCTAACGGTATACATATGTGCAAAGTCCTTTTGTTGTTATATACATATATACAGGAAAATCCTATATATATTTTTAAGAAATGATGGAATTGCACTGTAGTTGTCTGATAAAATTCAAACTATGCATCCTGTTTATCATCAAACATATTTTATTAACCATTTTTTTATTTGTACATTCTTTCATTTTTGTGATCATGCACAAAGATACATACGAATTAGTTTATAATTTCATAGAAATTTTTTTTTCTCTAGTTTTCATCTTTTACATAGAAACGATTCATTCGGAACATTTTAATTATAAAAATCAATAATTGTGATTACTACTCTTAATAATTAATATTTTTAGTGCGCATTTATTTCCGTCTTTATCATGATTTCATTTCTGTTTTTGTTTCTTGGCTTTTTTCAAACAATTACGTGTTTTATAAAAAGGTGAATTGTATATCTAAATTCTCCAATACACTAGAAACATACGAATTAATGTTTAATTCCTAAGAATTAAAAAAAAGACGAATTACAATTTCTATAAACATAGAAGTGTATATAAATAGTAATTGAATTTTAAAAATAAAATAAAAATATTCTTAGGTAGAAACGGAAATGAAACCAATGAATTCAGAAACGTGTTAAGTACTAGAATTGAATTTCACTTTATGAAAGAAAACGTAAAGTAAAGATTAAGTGAAAATCTATTCAAAAATGTATTCATGTCTACTTAGTAACCGTATTTTGACTCACAAACTTTCTGTCTCTTTTTTGTTTTGGAATTTTTGTGCTTTGTGTCTTTTCTGTTAATTAAGTTATGACTTTCTTCGTGCTCGAATTGACTAAAGCATTGTACAGATGCATATATACATAACTGAAGAGTTTATTTATCCGTTTGTACAAGCATATTTTTACTAGATAACATGTTGGTTTTACAGTTATCAACTAGATGGAAAAAATGAAAATAAATTTAATCATGACAATCAAAATAAGCTATCTTACCATATGTTCTATAATTTCATCCTTAGAAATTGAATTTATGCTCATTTTATAACACTAATTTCAGAAATGTAGTGTGAGACGGTAAACTTATATTTATTTAATTTGATAAATACATGGATGAATATGGATTTTAATACATGGGATCCAACTTACCATTGAATTCAGCATCATTACATTAGGGTGTTATTTGATGAAATCAACTATTTCCGTATTCTTTCAATACTCTCTAACCAGTATGCATTATTTTCTTTTGTAAAGCCTATGAGTTAAATAAGTAGATATGGTTGTATGAGTTCAATCTTCCTTAGGAAGAAAAATATACCTGTATCATGACTAAGTATGAGAAATTGCCGTCGGAATTAGTTGCGACATTACACGAGTATGTTATGTAATTATGGCTGTATGCACATGTAACGTACGTTTATGTGTGTTAAACGATTCACATTTGTAAAGAATAGTTAGTTAATCCCAGCAACCTTGTGGGCATACACATAATTTCGATTTTCATGCTTATTTTTAAATATCATGTCTTTACTGCTTGTCTAAATAAAAGACATTTATTGATTTCTTCCCATTTCAATAATTTACTTTGTTGACCCGCACTATAGCAACAGAATAATCATTAATGAAAATTTCTTTTTAGTTTTGCTCAATAACTGCTTGATTTTATGAGAACGTTGCCAGATAACTTCTTCCTAAAGAATTCACAACAAGAAACAGACTTAAGGTCTACAATCTCTTCATGTTATTCAGAGTAATTTATTCAGTGAATATTCAGTGAATAAACTGTAAATAGGTGGTATTTCCTTTCTTATTTTAACAAAAAATGTTGTTTCTTATTAAATGAAATTTCATTTAGAACAAACTTAAATTTGATTGGGAAAACAGTTATTTTTATTATTAGTACTTATTAGTTCATATCCTGAACACGAAATAATTGTTACAATTCTGCTTTAAGAGATATATTTTGATGAAAACAATTGCATGTACGTTTAATAGACTATACGTTTCTTGCCTTTAAGTCGATATTTATTTCATTCATAGTACTGTCATCATAAAAACGATTTATTCATTATAAAATGCAGTTGTGTTGTCTTTAGAGAATGTCGGTGTAAATGAATGCTGAATGAATTGTTGATTAACAAATAGGATACTGAAATTATGCGAATAAATGTTTTACACTGAACATAATACAGATCATAAATATCATTATGCATTCTGCTCTTATAATTAAGTTTGTCTTCCTCACTATTAAATATTGTAAAATAAATGCATTAGGACGATATGAATTGCATCATTCGTTAATTTGTTATAACTATGAAAATGTCATTGAATTATAAAGCAAGTTTGCCTTTTACTTAAGTAATAGTTAATAATCAGCGGAACTGAGAGATTAGAAAAAACCATCTGATTACTATTCACGTATCCAATAGTAGTTTTCATAAGTTTCTTGCCAGTTCCTGATATAAAAAATGTACCTAACTGAATGGACGAACTAATATTACATACACTAAAGTCAGAGTAGATTTATACAGAAGTTCATCATAACCCGTGACTAGTCTCTAATGTGTACTTATGAGCATATACTAGCCGAAGCCTAAGGTCACCATGTTTTCCATGCATACATGTGCTATTTACGACACTAAGTTTAGCTTTTTGTGCCAGTCGATTACTGAAAAATAATATTTGTAAGTTTGTTAGCTGTATGTCAACGGTACTAGTATACCATAACAATTCTGTTTGAATTGCTGTGTATTACTAAACATGGCATCTAGGAACACTGAAAAAAAATATAGAATTGTTCAAAATAGTACCTATATCACATTAAAACGAAACATTTCCACTGACTTTAGAATTAACTAATCGAAATTGATTATTATATTCGAAAATAAATGTAATGTTTTTTTATTTATTGCAAGTAACTAGGCTAATCATAAACAAGTTTATAACACTGCACTTATTATATATGTCGGTTAGTAAAATGTACTCTTCTTGTATGATTTAAATTCATTTCAAATATTATTTATTCACTGACATTTTTAACAGTTTTTACGATTATCATATTATCTATATAATCTACCCTATATATATATATATATATATATATATATATATATATATATATATATGTAGTTGGCATTTAATGTATCAAAAATAATCAATCTTGTTACTTTATCTGTTGTTGGTGTTAAACCTAATTATTTTTATTATTTATGTGCATTAATTTTAATTTTTCATGATTTTATTACTATTGAATAATGTCTTATCTCCGGTCTTCTTCTTATTCTTCATATCGCTGACATTGCATAATGTTCAGTTTTTTTAATAAACACCTGTTGATACAATAGATATGAATAAAACTATGAATATTGTTTGTTTTGCAGCTATTCAGATAATAAAAAAATTGATATGTATATTCAATTTAGAAGTTATTATTGATTTGTGGCCTGTTACTCCTACTATTACGGCTGCTGATACTTCAACTGAAAATACACAATACTTTATATATATATATATATATATATATATATATATATATATATATATATATATATAGTTTTCTATTTACTATCTCACGTACAAGCGCATATTCTAATGTATTTCATTTTATCTTTAAACCTAGACAATCTCCCAATTTAAAAAGTAGTGCACTTGTCTACATATTCTATGATATGTGTAGACAAATAAGATTTTACTAGTGCACTGACGTTATGCTACTTGATTTTTTAATGGAATTCATTTTATTTTACATATGTGTTTGTTTATTACTTTTGGGAAAATTTCGTTGTACGTCAAGTTAATTTCTCAAAGTCAAGTTACTTTCTGATTTTGAAGGTGGTTGTATGCATGATGCAAGTTGAACTATTTCATGTTATAATTTTGCATAAGAACATATATATATATTGCAAAAATATCAACTTGATATGCCGGGCACCTAATGAAGACCGATTATCTTCGAGAACTATGTTTTAGAACATTATTTCATTTATTATAACTGTGGGTAATGTTACGTTCCCCTTAGCCGGTCCTCCCGTTTAGCATATTTACTCTTAATATATTGTTTATTACCATAAACTACAACTTGTCCCCATTCACTGCCACTATTTTCTTTGTTCTGTATCAATGTTAGATTCTTGATTGGCTTACTTTGTGGTCTGACTTTGTGTATATATAAAGGCATGGTTAAAATACAATACGTTTTCTATTGTTTCTCCGTTCTTCATTCTGGTTCTCCTATTCTCGGCCTAGGGGTGAATGGGATTAGGTAAGTCGCGCATTATCAACAAGGCACACCTCATTGGCGTTCGCTTCACTCAACCCAAAACCCTTCTTTCTCACGTCATAACGGTTGGTGTCATAACACAACTACTTACTTGAATATTCCTAGTGATAATGAAACCTTTTGCTTATGCTAAATTTTCATAAAATTTTTTTAGTATAATTCTATAATGAGTTAGTGTGAAGTCGTTCAATAGTGACTGACTGTGATTTGTTGGTGAGTTTGCTAAAGATTTGTCTCGGTAAAATTAATAGTTTGTAATTCATCTGTCCTTATTCATTTCATTATGTACATTATCTTGAAGTGAATTTATTGTGGAGGCTTTCATTCATAATTGAGTGAATATTTAGATGGAACACTTGCAATGACATATTTGAATGTCGATACATAGAATAATGCTGCTCATTTGGACATCAACTGCTAACCGTTTCTGATAGAAAACATGTATATTTTTGTTAATCATTTGAAAAAAACTAAATGAACTAAAAAAGTGGAAATCGTATCTTGTAAAATTGTTAGAGCTGTTACACTTAGATAAAATTGCTAATAAAGCTAAATATACATTTCACAGAAATGACGTTAGTCAGCAGTTTATATAAATATGTATCCATACCGAACAAGATGTATCAAATGTTCAGTTAGATACTTTAATGGCTCTTCAGATTCTCAACAAAATTATAGAAAATTTCTAATTAAAAAAAATTGTCAGTCATGAAGTAAGTGGATGATTGATCGCAATTAATAAGAATTAGAAACTTTAAATTTTCTACATTTTGTGTTTCCGATTATGTTGTAAAGTCTTGTATCACTAATTTTAAAACTAACAATTATAAATTGGTCTTTACTAAAGTGTATTCACAATTATATGTAAAATAGTCCAATTTGAAGTTAAAATATTTTCAAGTCAATTAATTTGACATATTTTAATGTAAGTGGAACTATTATTTATTCTGATAGAAAATGAAAACAAAAGAAATATTGGTAAGATTAAATAAAGTTTATAACAACTGAATATGTATAAGGCAAAAAATTTAGATTTACATAAGAAATACGACATTCCATTGATGTAAGTCATATAAACGCATTTTATTCATGAATAAGACTATTATATTTCACTTGAATAATTTATCTTTAGGACTTCATATTTTTTACTGCTTAAAATTAAAGTAGAAGAAATAAACTATACTACAGTTTATCCCTTCTTGACTTGAAAGCAGCCCTTGACTTCGTAGACCGTGAAGTCTTGTGGCAGTGTTTGTCACTAAAAGGCGTACCACAAAAGTACATAAGCCTTATAAAGGCTGTCTACTCGGTCACCACCTGTCGGGTCAGAGCATATGACGAATTGTCACGAGAAATTTCATCCTCAAGTGGGGTTCTATAGGGTTGCTCCTTTCCCTCTTTTTTATTTAATTTCGTCATATATGTACTCTTAGAAATCCCACTTACTTCTTTTAACTCCTCAGGAATTGACCTTCTTTTATGAGGCCCTTTCGTCGACTTACAATACACAGACGATATAGTAATATTCGGTGAAGACTCGAACAATATTCAGGGTCTCTTGAACACCTTGAGTAGCAATGCAGGCATATTTGGGATGCGCTTCTCCCCTCCCAAATGCAAAATGTTACTCCAGGACTCGCCTGCTTCTCCTCCTAAATTAGCTATAGCAAGTAAAGTAATTGAATACGTTGAACGCTTCATTTATCTCGGAAGTTTCATCACCCTTGGTGGGTCGATGACTGACGAAATCTCAGCTAGGATTCAGAAAGCCCGATTGGCATTCGCAAAATTTACGCCACTTATGACACAGGCGAGATATCTGTGTCTCAGCGAAAGGTCGGGTGTACTGAGCAGCAGTCCGCACCGTTTTAACATATGGCTGTGAGGCGTGGGCTATGAAAATCCAAGATATGCGTCGACTTCAGGTATTTGACCTCGGGAATTTTCGTAGCATTGCTCGTATACCAAGGAACAGTCAATTAAGTAATCTTGAGGTTGGACAAAAGGTTCGTGGGAAACACTGTGATTCAGTCGAAAAGGTCATTAAGCTTCATCTACTGAGATGGTTGAGACAGATATTACGTATGCTCGACCACCGTCTACCTTGTCGAGCGATGTTGGCTAGGGTTGAAGTAGGATGGAAGAAGGGTAAGGGTGGCCAAACCAAAACATGGCATTAGCCCATGAAGTATTTGACTGTTGGTGTAAGCCATATTAGTAGATGTAGACTACCTGGTTGGGGTCCGCGTGATGATCGCAATAAATGGCTGGAGACACTAGGCGATATGGCTCAGAATCGGTCACAATGGCGCAAGTGTATTCACTCTTTAACCTCATCTAGATCTTGAATCCTATTATTATTTTCTGTACACCTTTACTTTACTCTTCCCTCTTGTATTCTGTTATTATGTTACAACTGTAATCTCGTAGTGCTAATGTGGTATGGCAACTTGAACCTACGAGGGTATGTGCCCGGTTCTACGTTGCTGATGATGAAACTGTACTACAATAACTACACAGCAGTTTATTTATATTTTTACTGAACGATCAATGTTGTAATGAATGTAAGCAAATTAAGTTTACATAATGGGTTTATGATGACAATCACTCACTGTTGTGTATCAAATTTAAGGAAACATTCAGGAACGAATGTGTATAGATAACATTTAGATTAATTGTAGTTTATTTACTTTAAGTATATTTGAAATTTAACGCCTGAATTAAATAACCAGCATTAAATCTATGACAAACATCATGACAGTTGATTAGTTAGAAATGGAAAATGAATACTACTAATGTTTTTGTCGAATATTTCATATTTGTTTATCTACACATCAATTTTTTATCGTTTTGTATCATTTTTAAAATTACTGTGTACATACTTAATTTTGTGCGTGTACAATAGCGAACCTGTTTACTATAGTCACTAAAGGTAATACTGTTTGAAAACATATCCTTTTTAATTTTAAATAATATACTCTTTGAAGAATAGTACATGTGCTTCTGTTAAATAGTATCTAGGCAACCTTCGTTTATTTTTTACTTATTTGTGGAGTGTTTATTGTCCAGGAAGTAAACTAGAAAATTGTCGCAGATATACTTCATCGTTAATTCTTTTGTAAACTGAAATAACCAAACTCGAGTTTAAAATCTACTCCTTTAGATATTTCAACATTAAACCGTGTTCAAATAATAAATGCTTTTGAATAAACAGTCGTAATAAGGATTATAAGAAATATGTTGTATTAGGCATCTGATGAACATATGAGATATGCTATTACTCAAAACATAGAATTTCACATTTCGACTAAGTTCAAACAACATATAAAGTGATTGTTTCATGTTGTTGCAGAGCTGTTAAAATCACTTACAGAATTTTTGTAAAGATTTTGACTCTACATTAAAAACATGTTTTGATAGATATAGAAGGCATTTCGTATGCTAATGAGAGTTATTTGAAATAGCTGAAAGTCATGTCTTTATACTTCAGGCTGTCTACGATTTCATAGGTAACAAACATTTGTGCACAGGCAGTATAAACAAATGTGATTTGAAGATCACTGTTCTTACGTGTAATAAAAATAATATGAAGTTATAATATCATTTGGGCTATTTTATCTATACTTGTGAATTTATTCATACTAAATGTCACATCTTGCATGTTAACGGTGCGGAATTATCTTAAAAATTTCTTTACAGTACCAAATATGTTGTATGCAATGCATCGATATATTAAAATATATCAGTTGTTTGTTAGAATTACATATATGTGGGATATTTAAATCAAGTTAGTAGTCTTTACAGGGTATTATATTTACAAAAACTATATATATAAGAACACAACAGCTAATAAAGTAAATATGGTTTACTGCAGGCGAAAAACACATTTTAAAACCCGCATCATACTACAAAATGTTTATAATTTATCAGTTAAGCATGACTTAACAAGTGTTTTCTAAATGTTATAAATTGTCGGCTTATTCATACAATAACTTTAGGGTGGTGACGTGTGAAGGTAGAAGTTTACTCATAACCTTTAAAAGTTTTGATCCTTTCATTACGATTATGGTTAATCATGAATTTCTTATCGGGCTTAGTAGTTTAATATATATATACAATCATTAATCTAACTGAATCAACAAATAAGTAATTTGCTATGATTATTTTTCATTGAAACATATGAATCACTGTTATTATTGTCTAAAATATCAACCCTAAAATTTCATCGCTATCAACGGATTAACAATAAATCAGTTTCCTCTGAAAAAGACTACGCTTTATGTCTGGAAATTGGTTGGATGTATTAAAGTAGTTTGTGAAGTTAATCTTCGAAATTCGTATAATTTTCTTTTAGTTGTTCGACAGGTGTATCTTGGAACTAATTATATTGCATATTATGAAATAAATATTTCAATTGGGATTGTTATTTTTGTGGAGATTGGTTATTTTATTTGATTGGATATATCACAGATTGATGTTGGCAGGGTACCATTGACAACAAGGGAGCACTGGACAGCTGTTTCGTTCTAGTGTTAAACTCCTCAGCAGTGCGCACCCACGATTCCTCACCAGGGGCTTCAGGTTGACGCGAACTCCTAACCATCTGCACCACTGGGTCGGCATCCAATGGTGGAATTCCCACTTCCATCAATTTGTGACATATACAGCGCGACGATCATCGATTGTCATTGGTGATAACTGTCTCACTCCCGATCCAATCAAATAAATATTTCTAACTTAAAACAGAGTAAACGCTTGTAAGTGAACAAGTTTATTTGGAGATCCTAATATTTCTGGATTGTTGTTACAAGTGGAAATCAGGATACATGTTTCATCTTACTAAAACCATTAAGAGGATATACTTTCATCTTATAGTTAATATTAATACTGAGACTCAAGCCTAAACCTATCATATATAACGGTATCCACTGAGTTAAGATATCCATTAATATCTTCAATGGTGGTATAATAAATTAGAATTCATAAGGATATGACTTATAAGAAAACCTGCTGGTTGAATGAATTGCTCGGAAATATTTGATATATTTGGATGTACATATTATTACGAATACTGTTTAATTGTATGTCATAAGGTATAACTAAAATAGTAGTTGGATCCGATTAATCATTTGAATATAATTCAAATAGAACGTATTCTGTAAGTTGATCTGAAGTCTTGATCCTACAAAATAACAGATGTAGGGCAATTCTTGAACACTTTTCATCAAAAGTAACCAAATATTTTAATTAGTATTGATCTATTATTGTTTGATCACTTTGTTTTCTCTAACTTGATTTTATACAATGAGATGTAAACGTAATTCAAGCTACCTACACTGTTAGTTCCAGTTATCTTTCACATTAAATATGTCTATATTTTCCAGCTTCGATGATTTATTATAATGATTGATTCTTCGTTGAAGTTATGATGGTCATATAATGTAATCGATGCTGTGTTTAAATAAATACTTATTACTTTGAAGAATGACCATATTTCTATTAATCTCGAAAATAGTTGTTGATTTTCACTAGTAGAAACTGAGAAAATAGGTCGACTATAATTTTATTATTCCATATAACAGTAAATAAACGTATATGGTTTCATATTTCTATGTATTTTAGTCCGACATTCTTTCATATATGTTATGTTATTATTTAGACAATTTTATTCCTAAGTAAAACATAATTATGCATTCATTAGATGATCCACGATAATATTACTAGTAGTACATTTGTTAATTGTGGGAACATTTTTTTATTTACTAGTCTTTCACCAACATTCTTAAATCATTTGAAACAATTATGAAAAAATAAGTCTAGTCCTAACTACTCTTGATTTAATGAACTTTTATGTGTACCGTACAAAGTTTTCTGTCTGATTTTATAATTTATTATTTTGTAAAGAAGAACCAATTTTTTGTAAGGTTTATAAGTATAATAACCCATTATAAAGTAGTTTAGCTAAAAGTTTCTTCATAAATAGTAAGATATTACCATGAATAATGTTTTGTAAACAATAATCAGATCAGGTTAGTTCACTACTTGAAGACAAAATTAGCCAACGAACTGTAATGGAATTAATTATTTATTTGTCTATAAATGAAATTGGATTTGTTTCTTAGGCTCATATTTACAGATAGAGAAAATATTTTTTCGTTTCTACACAGACTTAAATGTTTGAAATTCAAGATTAATTTGTTACCGCATGATTTTGTTTGATGGATATGCTCACTTTTTTACTTCATATTTTCGTTTGATGGAGAATCGAATAAATGAATAAATAAAAAAATCGAGTGCAGTAATCTTTAAGTTGTTTACTTTTATTTTGTTATGGTTTATCTATGGTAAATTTTTGATTCGTAATAATGATAATATTCTCTTGGTAAAATTTTCCTAGAAAATTGGTTTTAACATTCCATTCAACTTTTTGAACTATTAATAGTCAGATTTCTATTAAGGAACACTAAGTAGCCTCATAAAAGATATATGTCACAATTTTGTTTCTTACTCAATGTTGATTAAGCATACTTAAATGTTTTCTCTTTGAACCAATAAATTAAGTAAATAAATTCAATACACTAGTGCTCTATATTTGATGAATTGTGGTCTTGAGTTATACAATCGTAATTATATTAAATTAATAAACTTCGTCTTATTCCATATAAGATTTCAGGTTGTTGTGTTTTTCTATTGAAATGTGTAAAAATGAATGCTTCAATTGTAGTGTTAAGTTATGCATCTAAATGAGACGAAGTTTACGAAGTTTAATCCATTTTTATGTTAAATCAGCCCTGACTAAACTCTATATTTATTCATGTCTTAGATGAATATGTTCGCAAATCATTATTTGAGTATTACGCTATCCGATTAGCCTTATATAGTCGGATAAGAAGTTATGTGATATTTTTATATAATTTATGTCTGTATTAGTCATTACCGTAAATTGTATGTGACTGATTTGATGTGGTTGATTCGTTATCTCTGAAAGTTAACATTACAGATGTCTATTACCAATGATGGTAAATTTTGCATTGAAGGAAAAAGAATCATTCGTATCCTTAACTATGCTCTTCTACCAAACAAAATAGCAATGTACAAAAATGCTTATGTTTGGAGGTTATTACGTTTACGTAATAGATATATTCTCGTAGGTTGTCCTAGGAAAAATATTTATTTGACAATTCCTTTTGTAATTGGCATTCATGCCAGAAAAATTTGTGGTGTTATTATTAGAGTTACGATTCATCACTTACGCAAAGTTACTTGAGTTCTCCAGAATTGAGTGCGCTTTATAAGTCAAGTTACAGCATAACCTACTAGCCTTAGATAATCAACGCTGCGTTTTAAAAACTGGTTGATCGGAGATTATCGACAGAAAATAACCGCTATTTATAGTTTACTGACAGTTTAAGATCAGCAAAGTATAATCTTTATGAGTGATGATTTTTTCATATTTCACCTATGTATTTTGAAGCTGTAAGCGTTTATATTTTAAAATTATTTGGACCGTTATATTGACTTAAATCCATCTCTTCCTACAGCTTTTTAGTTAGTGATTTTGCATTCATTTTTCCACCTGTTTTTACTTTTATTTTTTGGTTTTCGTCCCGTTCTACTTTTTCTTATCACTTTCATTTTCATCCTCTAGTCCGGTTCGTGAATTCCACAAATTTTACCTTATTTTTTTGTTTTGTTCTTCTTCGCTTAAAACACTGATTTCCTTTTAGTACCATCATTTGCATCGTACTTTTTTTCATTTTATTACTGTCGTAATAATGTATCGTTGTCATGATTAACAGGAGAGCAATCCTTCGTTCTTTGGTAAATATATGTAAATATGTCTGCATATATATAACCATTATAAAATTTTATATGTACAGTGTATTACACGAAAACTACATTAATAATAATGGCATTAGAAATATTATTATTTTAACTTAATTTTCTTGGTTTCTTCGCTGGTTATTATTAATGAAAATTTTACTATTTCAATTATTCATTTGCTTACTTAATTTTATATCTTTGACTTTATATGTCTGCTATTATTTATTCTTTGAAATTTCGTTATAGAGTAAATTAAACGATTTACTTTTTGATTTACTTTTCTCGTCACTATTTGTTATTGGCAATTAGTACCTAAAGTATTTTTGTCTAGGAAGATTCATTTCGAATTATGATGAAAAAAATGAACTCAGCACACGCTATCTCTTTCATATGTTATATAATATTAACTGTTTCCGACATTTCTTTTCCTTATTTAGCATTGAAATCGGTAAGATGTTTTTAAACTTCTTTATTACATTTAGAAAATAATAAACAGTTATTTAAATTGCTTAGATTGATAGGTGAACTACCTTCTATTCATTGATTTTACGTGACAAATTAGTGCCACACAACTGGGTAAAGGTTTCTTTTTTGGCAACGAATTAATTAGAATAATAATTATATTATAACATTTTGCGGTTTTATTTCCTAAGTTATGCTGTTAGATTAATAGCAAATTCTTCTCAACTTTAACTTAATTACTTGAATTCATCGATACTAAATAGGTCTTGAATTAAGTGATGGTTTCAGTTTCTGTAAATTAAGGAAGGTCCAATATAATTATATGCTGGCGATCATCTTTGATAGTTTTGGTCTTAAAATGTTCGTGAGAAAGTAGAATATACTGACGGCAACTATCATAATTACCTAGCTGTTCTTACATTGTTACTGGAAAATTTATGTAATGAAGTTGTGTTGCTGTCTAATTAACTTGAATTAAACATTTTCAGTATATACTGGCAAAAACTTATGAATGGGGATGTCAGTATTTGACTTTGTAGTGATAATTATATATATATATATATATATATATATATATATATCACTGTCTAGTAAATTATGTTTAGTGAAACGTATCTCGAAGTGATATGATTGCTAGTCTGTTTTTATTTTTGCTTGTATATATGTATAATATGTATATAATTAGATGTGGCCTTACCATAGTTCTGAATAATCATCATCATTATCATTTACTTTGAGTGCTGTAATTTAAATAACAAAAAATGACATATTGAATATGTTCTGCACATGCATTTTTCAGCTATGTAACGTAAAGAATATGTATATTTTCTATGCTTTATGAATTTGATTGTTAATAAAATAACTAAACAATTGTCCCACTTTTGTAAATACATAGTTATGTAATAAATTTCGGCTTACGTTTAGTGGTTGAGCAATAAACCAAACTGGTTAATTAATTAGGATATTTATAGCTTGAATAACTCATTAAAAATGTCATCGCTGAAGTGTGATTCAAAACCTGTTTAAATTTCTACTGTTTCTGTGCTTTGTATTTTACTAGCAATTTTGAATATCAGTTAACTTGTTATGAAATGCAGGTTCTTAGTGAATAGACTTTTAATTTATTGATATTTCTCCATCTTTCTTTTATATAGTTACTATACACTATTTCATCTACATTATGTGTCAAACAAGTTTATTTTGTAACCTGTCCTTAGTTAAATGCTTTCTAAATGGCGCTGACAATCTACCACCCAGTTATTTGTGTTCGAATTTATATTTATTATCGAAAATAAAATATAATACAAAGAATGGAGATTTAATTAAACGCAAATTCTCAGCACTTTTCAAAATAACTTTTGAAACTGTTCACATATTTTTCTCAAGATCGTTGCATAACACTTGGGTTTATAAGAATTATCCAATTTTTTATAACTGGCATAACTTTATTTATCCTGTGGGAGTTGTAAATTATCGTCTAAGTACAGGAAAGAAAATACTTTAATGGTACGGTATGTAGAACACTTAACCAAAAGGAGCGGTGGGGGGGGGTTAATGTAGGTTTTAAAAACTACTGAGTAATTTGTCTGACTTCGACAAGCGGATAAAGTAATGAAAGCGTAGGTTTCTGGTGAAATTAGAGTAACTCATCCATACATCATAAAATCTTCATAGGCAAATTAAGTCTTGAAGTTTGTCTTTCACCAATAGTTGACTCTCAATGCTCTGTTTGTTCAATATATATGACTTACAAATGTTGAAATTTTGTGACAAGATGGAATTTTTAAAATATTAGAAATATTCTCCTTCTGATATCTTTAAAGATGCATTCACTTGAATTACTTCTACTTATATGCCTTTTCCAAAGCAGTTAGTATTCCACTTGGTAACTTAACTGAGCTAGTTACTGAGTGAACTATGATTGTTTATAATGAAACTATACTGCCTGCCAAAATATACTTCAATATTTTTTTATTGGCTTCAGTATGTAGTGGATATTTTCACTTCCGTACTTTCACCAGCTAATGAACTCCTCATATATCCTATGCTTATTATGACAGCAGAGACATATATACTTACCTGTTACCACTTAACGAAAATAATATATGATAGAAGCACGTGAGGTAATAATTGTAAAACAGAAAGTTAGAAAATTATTTTTAAGCACTTTTATCTGAGGTTATTTTTTGTTCATTTATAAATCTGAATTTATAAGTTGCTGTCAGCATATAAGCTTATTAAATAGAAGCTTTATATTTCCTGTTTTTTCTTGTACATAATTTTTTATAATACGTTATACTGCATTGCAGATGTTTTTCGAAGACTTCGGAAGTTTATCAACTCAAGCTAAAAGTGTTTGTAAAAATAGTTTGTTAAGTAACTGATATGTACAACACAGAAGTGTGTACGGATATTTACGTATTCACAGTTCAAATAAATAAAAGTAAAGGAAATCTAGCGATTAAGTAAACTCAGTAAGTTTGATGCATTTGTCATATTTATTAAAGATAAAATGGTCCCACTGCAGAAAATTATTGACATTCATTATTCAATCTCAAACCTTTAAGTGAAGAACGCAGTGATTCTATCTCATTTCTAAATGTCTTGTTAACCAAAAGATAATAAAAAAAAAACACTTCAAGATATATGTAGAAAATTAACATTATTAAAGCAACATTCCTATTTTCACACAGTTATGCAACTCAAATGCAAAAATCTCTTGTTAAATGTTTGACATATCTTTCTGGGTCTTTTTCGACAAACCAGTCTAAGAGGAACTTACATTCAACAGTTCATTAAATATGAATCAATATTGTTTAAAATTCATCAACATATGATGCTGATGTAGAAGTTGAATATGCGAAAGTCCCATAGAAACTGATATTTTTAATATTTTAATTCTTATATGATAATCCCCATGAAATTCTAATACTCAAGAAATTGTAGTTTCCATAAGAAGTATACCACAGTAATATGTTACTACTTATACTATAGTCGTTTTTTAATTTCAACAAAGTTAGTGTTCCTGAGTTCACTTTATCTGTGCATGTTTTTATCGTTTGATGAACACGGGACATAAATTAGATACAAGCTGAGCTTTTCTAGTAATTCATCATATTTCACTTAATCTACTGCAACAGAGGTTCTGATTATTCATTTCGACAAACCAAATATATTAACAAGAAAAAAATTGGCTCAACAGCACTCATAACCTAGGCCATAATCATATCCGAAAAAAGAGTTTAAAATGTCTCGTTATTCCTCCCTCTTTAAATTTTTTGTCCTTTTTTATTATTACATAATCACTACATTGTTCTGTCCGATCATCGTCATATTCCGACTTCTTTATAACGTTTTCAATCCTCATGGCAAAAATTACCTAATGCATCATTTCTACAATTACTTGTAGGAGATCATTCACTTATTAATCAACCATTAAGTATAAAACACTTTTCTGAATCATCATTGCATGCTTTACCGACTACCCGTTTTCATTAAAAGTTCACCAGACTGGTAACAATTTCATGATAGAACATTTATGCGGACTATTGCAGAAACCTGAAGCAAAACTAATTCCGGAGAATTTGATTGCTATATTGTCATTTTACCAAGTAATTGAATAGAAAATTTACTTTATACTATGGGAATCTCATGAACTATAGCCGCATTAATCCAATGATACGGTACCTTTGAAAACGTCTTACTGTAGCTTAATTAACATAAATTCATTCTATATTTTTGTGTTCAAAGAAAAAACAAGTCATACCGACACTAATATAATTAATAACAGATACTCTTACTCGGTACGCTTCATATCTAGTTATCTTATAGTTTAGTTTAATCATCCCTTCATCAAGCATGCACAAATGTGAAAACCAAAGGTCCCTCTGTAAATGCAATTTAGATGTATTTGGATCTTCCCGTTGATTTGTTATGGATGGAAACTGGTTAGTCTCTGTTTTTGTGTGTGCATCCTGAGCGGATTGCTCCGATATAGCGATAGATCGCAAGTATTGTTTTTAAGTTTAATTGTAACTGGCCAGTGTAATCCAGAATGCGCATTTTGTCCTGAGTTTGAGTTCCGGTGTGAACATTAATACTGTCATGCAAGCACATCCAGTTGACAAGTCCCAAATAGAGCAAAATACACGACCTGGATTACGGTTGCTAGTCTGAATCCAATTTAAGAGAAATTCCTATATAAATGTTTGTAACTTGAAGAAAAATTGTAGAAAAATATATTTATCTTCCTTCTATTGGATCAGTACTAGTGAATGGCGTTTTAAAGGTGAATGTACACTTTTATATACTGAAGTCATGTACAATTACCAAACATACACGTTGATTGTTAAAGGGTACAGTGATTTGATGGTCATGATTAATATTCCTATCAGAGACTTCGTGTTTACTGTGTTTATTTTCGCTAGCGGTGAATCTTTCCTAATTTATATCACTCACATCTAGAATATCTACGACAAATTAATGACAAAAAATCAAGTGTGGCTAAAAAAGTTATGCATTGATTATTTTTCATGATGCAATATCTTTTTATTACTTCAGGCAAAATATCTTATTGAGTAACGGTTATTATTTTAGGGTCCGATGTTTTCGATATATGCTTGAATGCAAGTGAAACTGACAAATGGGGGGGGGTGAAGGAGAATGTCTAGTGCAAGTATGTATAAATAACCCATCTGTAGGGTTACTAATTAGAAAATTAAAACTCCCGTCGTCATTCAACCTGTATTGGTTAGAAAGGCAATGTTAAAAGACTAATAACTTGTTTGGCTTAGCTTAATTTTACAGCCTCCAAATTGAAATGTTTATCATTTGAAAAAGTTAAATATTCTCTTGTATGCAACTTTTTATTCTAATAAAATTTATAGAGAGCTTAAATCTTGTTTTTATATATTGATTTCGGATGAGGTCATTTTCATAGTTGAGCATAATTAGTCTATTACTTGCTACCGTCTATTTGAATGTTCTTGTTAATAGAATCTAGTTTGTTGTTAGAATGGTATAAATATAAACCTAATTTTTTTTTTTATCTCCGTTGAATATTTCTTTGTCAGTATTTACAATACAGACAGAATACATATAAATGTATTATTATTTGGTGTTATAGTACAATGGATGGAATAGTTTATCTTATATTTAGTAGTGATGGTGCTAGTTATATTTTAATATCTATTTATAGCTGCAGTTTTATATTTTCAACATACGATATCTTAATTAGAATAGTTTACAAAAAAAAGGACTATACTACTTGCCAATTAAGCAAATAAGTATCTCTATATTTATATTTATATATACACTACATAACAATAATTCAGGATGTTGATTAAACTATACTCTATTTGAACAATTTAAAAGAAAACAACAACAAAAATTCACTGAATTGTTTATATTTACTTTTAGATTTTTTTAATTTCAGTAATTAAGCAACAAGAACACTGTTGATATCAATAGACGGTCATGCTATTAATTAAACACATCTATTTATATACGTATTTGTAAATTTCATAAATCTTTTCTTTTATTTTAATTTAAAGTTTATAGAATATTTTCTTTTGTTTAAATGAACATAATAATTTAATTATAATATACGTGTTTATACATATAATTTTCTTACTAAGCAGTAAAGTACAAGCCACATTTTGGTATTTCAGTAAATTTGATTGATGCTTAATAATTACTTTAGTTGTTGAGTTTTTAGTATGAGTAAATTGTGAATATTCTTTCAATGGAGAATACCTCATCTTATTATATAAAATCACATTTGGAATATTTACAGGTTTCATGGCGATGTAATACCTCTAATAGAATAAGTTGAAAATATAATTCCAATTAGATTTCGAATCGATAGTTAAATGGTAACACTCGTTTTATCGTCTGAAGTTACTGAGTACGATTACTAGTTAGGTCCCGTAATTATTTAGCATAGATCCTATGTCGTTAGGTAATTAGAATTATTGTATATAGAATATTCTTTCAGTTAAGTGCTAAGTTTTTTTAATCTTGAAAATGTAAACTATTACTTACCAGCGTTTATACATGATAATAATTGAAAAATGAAGCTACGAAGTAATTGGATGAAGTTTTAAAGCGTATTTCATATTTGCCAGGTGAAATGTTTATAATTTATAAACAAATTTACTCTGTGTTTAGTTTTTAGTTCTTGATTTGGTTTTACGATAAGTAGAGATTGATGATTCTATTCAAGCGTAAAACACTTGACATAAACGCGTTTAGTTTTGCTTATTTGAAGCAAAACATTTTCATACTTTTTAGATTAAAAATGCTGAGGAAACAGATACAGAAACATGCACACTTGTTAAACTAAGAGATTAGTAAAATGAGCTCATTGTCAGTAAGTGTAACTTTTATAATTGAGCAATATAGCATAGTGACAGACAGAATTCTAAATGCACTAAGGATTAAACATATGTAATGTTACTCACTATTTTACTGGTAAGTAATATAATTTAAACCATATTTGGTTTCCTTAAAGCACTATCACCTTTACCTATTCTTTATCCATTTAATCGTTAACGTACTATTTTTTATATGATTTGTATTCATAGGCGATTTGCTTCCGGCTGATGGAGTAGTTCTTCAAAGTAATGACTTGAAAGTTGATGAAAGTTCATTGACTGGTGAACCTGATCAAGTCAAGAAAGGAGAAAATATTGATCCAATGTTATTATCAGGTCAGTGTACTAATGAATTACGGTTTATCATTAGTAAATAACTGCTTAACTGTTCATCTAATTTGTTTGTATATTGAATACAATATTTTACAATTTGAATTTTGTTTACATACAGCTATAAATCTCTTTTACTACTGTATTCTCAAAACGTAACATACTTTAAAATAAGCTAACAAGTAATTTACAGTATTTCGAATAAATTAAAATATACCAAAAGACGTAAGATATTTTGTTAGTAAAATATAAGTCATTTATCCTCACTGGCATTCCCTAACCATCAGTACATATTATCTTTGATAGTTAAGTAGTTTTAAGTTTATTAATGACAACTCTTCTAGTTTTTGTCCAAGTTGTTGTGAAAATTAGCTCAAACGATTGAAAGCATTTTGAGATTCACCAGTCCACAAAATAGAAATTTCAACAAAGTATTTATCCATTTAATATCAATAAATTCATGTTACGAGTTGATTGACTGGATCCGTTGAGATGAATGCCATACACTTGAAAATTCTTTTGTATTGTTAGAATTTTCTCGACATGGATACTCGATAATCGTGCAATTGAATTAACAATCAAGACCATCTACAACCTTTTTCCCAGTTTGTAGGGTCGGTTTTTGTTATTTAGTATGAATATAGCTATAAACTGCTATTGAATTGATTCGTAATAAGTGGCTTCGTCTTTTGCGAAATATTTATCGATCTGAGCTGTTTGAGGTTGGTTCATCGACTAAGAATGTTATGCCTTCTTTTCATAATCACTTAATTTTATTGATAATCATTTACATATCGAATTCATTCTTATCTGGTGGTTTGTTTGTATTAATTTTATAAGGTGATCAAAAAGTTATTAGGCTTCCTTTGTATAATTATCTTCTTGTTTTTTTCTGTAATAAATATTTCATTATGAGAAACTGATATTATGAAATAACAGATGCTTAAATATAAAAGGGATAAATAATCAACTTAAACCACTTAATTAGCGAGGTCAGTCGATTGTATATGTGTTTTCTTACTTCCTATTCTGCCAGTTCTGTTAAATTTACTGACACTGACTTTCTTAAGTTTTGAGCATTTCTATACACGTTTTCTCTCATTAAATGAAATCTGTTCACTAACAATCACAACAACACTTGCAGCATGATTAACCAATTGTGGCATGCTGACAAACAAGAATAAGCAAACATACACAAACTTCTCCTATAGAATCACTCACGCTGATCAACATATGCCAGCATAAATATAGTTTACTCTGCTTCTTTTTTCTAGAACAATTGATTTAGAGGTTATCATCTGTTGCTTTCTGTGTTTTTTGCTTCAACGGACTGAATGGCTGACTGACTGATCGATCGATGCTTATTTTTTTCTATCTTTCTTGCATTCGTACACACGACTATTTTCCCAGTAGATTTCTTTATTTTGTTCTTTGATAAAGTATTGTTATAAATTTGCTTTTTTTAAATTTTATTATAGTTGCTGTGTTTCTCTATCATTTTTTGATCTTGTTGACTTTCATGGAGAAATTTTATACTCCTTTTTCCTGTTAATTTGCATTTTATGTTCTATGCGTGTAAATTCAACATTATTTTAATTATTATTTACCGTCTATCGGTCCTTAATTTTGTTTATTGTTGAAATTGAAAAGAAATGCAAATGATAACAGTTTCTGCCAGAGATTTTAAATTGATCAAATGTAGAGTTTTTTTGTATTATGATTATCTAACTGAAGAGACTAGCAATTGTTTTTGACTCTAATTTATTTATTTTGAAACAGCTCATTACTTAAACAAACGGAGAAATAAGTAGTATTTTGAGATATAAGAAAGAAAATCGTTAATAAACTCATAACCCACAAATGTATTGTCTTATCAGAATACACGTTGTACTTTTTAAGTAGGCGCCAGTAACTAGTTGCTACAGGACTTTCGGAGACTAGAGCTAGTAACTGTTGTCCAGTAGAGTATGAAGTTAATTAGGTGTATTATATCCCTGATTAAGTTATGAATCATGTCAAGAAAAATCAATATATCTCAATGGCTTCTGTTGATTTAATAGACTCCCGAAGACTTATCCCATCGGGCTCCGAACACGATTATGAGCGACGAGTAATCAGGCATAAACTGACGAAAAGTCTGCGAAACGACTGTGAGCAGTGGTGGGTAACGAAAGCAAAGGAAATGGAAAAGGCAGCGGCGATAGGTAACACTAGACAGCTTTTCAAGTTAATAAAAGAAACTGAGGTTAAAAAATTCAGCGTTAGTGAGACGATTTCCGAAAAAGATGGAACGCTTATTAGCTCTCAGTCTAGACGTTAAGAACGATGGGCTGAACACTTCAAGGAACAGTTTAGCTGGCCTTCAGCTGCTCTAAAACTTCCCACTATTTCGAGGCAGCCAGAATGGAAAGTCGACATAGGTCCCCCGACTCTTATCGAAGTCGAAAAAGCTATAGCCAATCTGAGGCGAGTCAAAGCTGCGGGTTCAGACGGATTATCCCCAGAGGTGTTTAAGGATGGTGGTTCCACATTGACAACCAGACTGACTGATATTTTGACTAAGGTTTGGGAACTTGATATAATTCTCTCTGACTGGTGTTAATTGTTAATCGTCCCAGTATATAAAAAAGGGTCAAAATCGTCCTGCAATAACCATAGAGGAATTAGTTTGACTAATATAGTGTCTAAAATACTAGCTTCTATAATTATCAGACGCTTAACTGCAACTCGTGATCTACAAATACGAGAAAATCAGGCTGGTTTCAGACCTGGTCGCGGTTGTATAGACCAGATATTCACCGTTCGTCAGATTTTCACAGACACTATATTGTGGGTGAAATTTAAATACATAGTCACATCTCATCATTGGTTGTTGGTTGTACTATTGTACATTAACATCTCCATCAAGAACATTTATTTCAAAATGCCCTGACCCATAAAATGACTACCTTTGTATTCTGCCTAAGAACTCCATCATATCATGGTAACTTTATCATAGCATGATAAAGTTCTCACTATTTCCTTGACTTTTAGTAGCACAAATCTGAGTAGATATTTATAATTCAGTTAATAGGCTTTAACACTGGGTCCTTCTGGGATCGTATTAAGAGTCTCTTCATATAAGTTTAAAAAGTATTGGTGGCCGAACTAGAAGCATTTTAGAAAAACAGCTGGTGGCGTTTTATTTAGGCGATTGTATGTCTCTATGAAATGATTTGTTATTAGCCTGAGGCGTGTCAGTAGGTTAGGGATAATCGCGATCAGTTGAAGGTGACACCGATTGATGTGACTCAGAATCGTTCACAACAACACAGGTAAATTCACATTTTACTCTACATTTGATCTTGAGTTCCACTGTCCATCTTTGCTTATCATCTAGTTTTGCCTATCCAAAATATATCCTCAATGTTTTAATCTTCATTATTTGTACGGTTACTGTTGAATTGCCCTTCTGTCTATATAATTTGTTAAATCTCATTGTGCTAGTGGGGTATGATGTAGAGCATTTATCACCAAATTTACGTTGTTAATGACTGATTGACGTGATATATTTGTCACTATTAATTTATGGTTAATAATAAAAAAGTATGGGAGTGTTGAAACATTTTCTAAATGGATACTGATACTGTAATAATAATAATATTAATAATAACAACTATTATCAACTGCATTATCAAACATATGTACTATCAACTTTCAGTAGTATGAAGATAGTTTTAGTATTAAGGGGATAAAATATCTCTAAGATTGATAGTATTTTTGATAGTTAAATTTTTATGAAGATAACAGGAAAACAGATCAGAATGCTATGATCGAGACTGTTTTAGAAATAAATTATGTGCAAAGATCAGTTAGTTTCTATTAATGTTTAAATAAGAAATAGCATCCAGAGAAATTTGGCTCAAAGATATTGAAATATGCATACATACATAGCACTGTTATTTAAATGATATTTTATTAAATAAATGTATTGTGATAAAGATTGAAAGAAAAGTCGACTATTGAATACTTCCTGAAGTCTGTATACTAACAGAAAATTAGAAAATAAAATGAACACTTGTAGTTTATTCTTACTAGTAGTAAGAACTAAATCACCTATAGAAATATCTCAATTACAATACGTTGTACAATAATATTGATCGTAAGTTAACTCAGATAAGTTTATTAAGTTTATGTCTATTTTGTTTTTAATTGTAATGGACGAAATTTCAGTCAACTATCAATTCGTATTTATTACATAATGAATACCCACAGATCAAACCACTCAGTTTGATGAACTGTATATGGATATCGGGAGAAGAGATCCTTATCTAAGTGAATACAATAAGTGGTTAAATTTATATCCTTACTATGAACTTTACACTTATGTCTCTTTTGCAACAGCTCTTAAGGCGTTTATATTTTGTGTGACTTCTAGCACCGCTGTACTTCATTTTCTAATTTGTTATTTCGATATCTTTGTACGTTTTATTTTTCCTTTATTAGTTACAACATTGATAAATAAACTCCACACTTTCTGTAGGATATTACATCAGCATTAACCAATGTAGTAATTTTCCACTGTTTTTAACTCTATGGTTATTAATTATAATATCATTACAATGTATGTACAAAATTAGACAGATATTTTGTTAGTCGTTCCTATTATAAAATCAATTGGTCCTTACATTAGACTATTTGATTTTGATAATAGTTCATTTCCATAAGTTAACTTAAATATCCATACATGTAGATGTTTGATACGTTTTGCTACAATTATCATATCAGAAACCACTGTTTACAAGAAATGTTTTCAGTTTGAACGTCTTCGTGATTTCGGCTACTGAACTACTGATAACCACTTATCATCAAATGTTATATGAAATATCCAGTACGTAGCCATAATCACAAAATGGATAGAATTGGAAGTCCTCAAGTGTTCCTTCAAGCACTACATTGAGTCAGATATTACAGATATCAGCCAATATTTGAATATAGTGTATTTATTATTCGGTGGCTATCACACGTCGAATGTAGACGTTGAAATAAAGACATTTCTGTGATATTTCTTACTGTTAATTACATTCCAAAAGTTAAACATACACTATTTTATGATAGCTATTATCATCATCGTATTCTTAACACAGAAAGCAGTATACAACAGAAAATGAACAATATGTCTTCCCTTTTAATATTCTCATCAATTGACAATTATTTATGTTAATCAAACCTAAGCACTACTCTTCATGGTCTGATTTCTTAATTTCTGAAAGAAGTAGTAGCTTAGTTAAAATACGAGGAAAAAAAGTAAATTGAAATCATTTTTTATGCATGTATGTCTTGTTCATTTCTCATTTTTCTTCTTCAGTGAGGTGATTAATTTCTAATTTAATTTTCGATTCAACAGTCATTGTTCCTATTTTTATTCTTGTTTAAGTTGCAATTTTAATAAAATGATGTAATTCCTATACTACTTTATGTCCGCTGTTAATTTGATATTACGAATCGGTTTGAGTTAGGCAACTACTGATCACTAGAAAGCACTAGATAGCTGTTTTGTCCCAGTTTGGGACTCTTCGATAGTGCGCAGTTACCCACCGATGGAAATGGATGAGGCCGCACTCACGTATAACGAATTAACTGGGTTGAAAATATCAACCGTTAGGGGCTAACTCAATGGTCTGATGGTAAGGTGTTCTAAACCAAGCCATATGGTCCTGGGTTCGATTCCTGATAAAGTCGTGCATGCACACCTCTAGTTTCATACTAGGACAAAACAGCTGTCCACTGCGTCCTGGTGCTCAATGGTTGCTTAATTCTGACTAATGCGTGATATTAAACTAACATTCAACCAACTCCACAACACCCAATTATATATATTTACTATTACTTTTTATTTTGCTCTCCCCCCTTATAATTGGTTATTAGGTCTAAAAAAGATGTTTTCCCATAAAAATTTCTAAGTGAAGATTATTGATTCATTTTAATCGTTGTTTTTGTCTGAAAGTTATTTTTAGCATGTTTGCAGAAGTTTCTTGTAGCATTTATTTCAGTTGGCATTATGATTATGTTTATATAAATACGTATATATATATATATATATATATATATATATATATAAGTGGAGGTCATAGTTTTGATTGAAGAATGCCAGTCAATAATTTGGATTGTAGAGAAATATTTATGTTTTAATATCTGTATCGTTCTTATTAAAACTTATTTTTCACACGCTAATGCTATGATGAAGACGTTTCATGCTGATATTAATTTAAGTTCACTTAAGGGTAGCATTTCTTCTTATGTAGGAAATATAAGCTAAGAGTTTATAGAATATATGACGCAAAAAATATCAGGCGAGTTTACCTTAATTACATTAACGTTTCTACAGAAACTTGCCTGTCAATATATGAGAAATTTTATCCATGTGATGCAAGCCACTTCATAAGTGTAATATTTTATATTAAAGGAACGGAACATCTTCCACATATTCTGCGCTGTTATTAAAGACATTTAAATAGTTTATCACTTTGTCAGTGCTTACGTCAGAAAGTACTATGATATCGTCATAATCATCCAGAAATTATGTAAGACCTCCCCGTATGTACATTACACCAAGTGTCCACGTAACACTAAGCACAATGAGGTCAGATTAAAAAGAATAATACAAAAATATAGTCCATTAAGAAGGAATTACATCTAGAAAAATACAGAGTGGATGCATCTGCAACACTGGCCGATTCCGATCTATGTCACCCAAAGTTTCCGACCACTGATCATACCTGTCAGTATGAGTACAATTAACAACCAATGACTTCAGGAACTAATGTTACTTATCTTTATTTGCCCATCTCTAGTTTCATTGCATCCTATTCCGATACCAACCATCATTGTGCATCAAAGTGGAGTACTCAAGTCATCCGACTACTTAACTCTGTATGATCCAGGCGAGTATACAGGACATTTGTAAAGAAACATTGTGCATTTTGTGGGGAAAAAGGCATCGGAACACGCTTGCTTTGTTACTCAAAACTTTCAAGTGACTTTATATAATTTCATCATCTTCACTAGGTGGGACTGCATTTTCTGGATATTCTGAGTCAATAAGTGGCACTCTTAGTAGGGTGTCGAGAAAAGATGCAGCTTCTAGAAGAACACTTATGACGAAATTAAATAGAAAGGCGATAAGTGGTAGTCCTGACGAACATTGCCTATGATTAATAGTTTGATAAGAATTCGCCATAAGCCTTCATTAGACTTATTTCTCTAAAGGCAAGCATATTAGTGACGGATGTTGCTATAAAACCTCTCCGTCTATGTAGCCAAAGTCAAAGAATTCCAAAATTATCAAAGGTCAACAAGTGCACCTATATTTGAGAACGTAAAGAAGAGTGGTTGTATACTAAGTTCTCACTCCCAGGTATAGAACTTGTCTGGTTTTGCTGTGTTTGGGGTTTCCAGTTTCTGATAAATGTCATACTATTCACATAGACTATTAAAGACACTATTGGTCAAGCCAGTTACTCTATGGTTATTACATGAGTCTTTCTGCCGTTTATAAACTGAAAGTCACCAACCAGCAAAAATCAAATGTGATCACGGATATTAACTAACATATATACTTACCTTAAATAATTGTCACTGGCATACCGAAAAAGACAAATTCTTCTTATGTTTATTTTATGGTATTATGCTGCATCGAGTATATGTCTGTGTAGTTATAACAATAATCAAGTCAAATGACTGTTTGTTGTAGTTTAAGACCCTATGGGGAGCTTCTTGATGCACCGTTAATATTACACGAGGTGTGCAAACTATTTATCTGCCAGCATACAATTATATTTTATTATCCATCACGTACATTATAAAGAGGAGTAAACGGAATCAGTATTGCTTAACTCAGTATCTAATTATTATTACTTATAAACTTATAAAATGATCATTCTCATCTAATACTGCTATAACGAGGCGTACATACGTAATTCCAGAAATTTAATAACTGTACGATGTTATTATCAACGGCGATAGATCAACTAGGGACTAGAATCAAACAACTGTATACTGCACAGTCATATTTAGTAATGTTTCCAGTGATGACAGACATGATGCACACAATCTAGATAATCTAACTAATCAATGAATTATTTATCCCCTCCTCTTCCACACTCGTAATTAGATAACTGATAGAAAAAGTAGTGCACTGACCGATATCACTTTGTTATGACAATACCTACCTTTATGCAAATCAAACAATGTTTATTTCGAGATTTTAATCATTTCGTTTATCACAAGCCGTGTATCCATATACATGCTAAATATCAAATTTATTTTGACGAAGTATAAAAAATCAAAACAGATTTTGTAATGAAACATATTCACACCACTTCAAATAATCCACTTTAGTAGAAGCGAAGCAGATGTGTAATTCTTTTTTAACAACAACTACTCTCTTTAATAGTTACACACCTTAACTATTTTTATTCAAAATTGTTTATTTTGGTAATTGCTTTATTTTAGTTTCATGTCTCAATCATGTGAGTTCGACGTCATTGTTATTACCAAAGTCAAGCAAGTTGGTAAAAACAAGATCATTGACGCTTTATGAAACTATAAATCAACTATTTAATTAAATGTTTTGTAGAGACTAATTTATCAAAAGTATTTTATTACTGGCAACAGTTGTTGGAGAGTTAACTAGAACAAAATAGATACTCGGTTTTCTTCTGCTTTAAAGGCGTCTTTGGAGAGTGCAAATAGTCAATAAAAAATAAATTAAAAATATAGTGGAATCTTAGAAGATTCTTGCGTTTCTTGATTATTTCCATGTTTCTCATGGGAGGTTATTCTGATTGATCATTGACTGCTAATTAATATTGTGATTGTATTGTCATTCGTTGACCAGATTGATTTTGGATACTAATTTGAGTGACAATATATTATTTACTTATTGAATGTTCCCAACAGAAAGCTTTACGGTTGGCATTTATCAAAAAGCTATTCCCGCAATATTGATGGAAATGATGCTTCTCTTAAACGAATAAATTGGTAACGAAACGCATATTAGTGACGTTAGTTTACATTTTATATGAAGTATAACATCGTTGAAGTTTTCAAATGCATCCTGCCCGAAAGTGTCAGTAAAAATAAAAATAAAACAATGTTTGGAGCTATGGCTATGGCTATTCATGTAACATTTAGCTATATGGTTATCTTCTTTGTTTTTCTTTTTTCTATTCTTAATGTACAACAACTGTGTCACAATAAGTTGTTATTTATTCAGTTTGATATTTCATAATATCATATATGTTAGTCAGATAATTATTTTTGTTGATATGAAATTGAAATTGTTAACATTCGAAATTTCACATTTACAAATTCATAATTTCAATCAGTACATTAATTTTTTACTGTGTAGAGTTTTATCTACTTAGTTGATATATTTTTTACATTATCTAATTTAGAAAACTTTGTCAACCTTTAAACAGTTATTAATTAGTATCTATCTTTGATAATATTTAATTATGGATATACATTTATCTATGATAGATTATGTTGCAGTAAATAAAATTAGTATATTCATTAAGAAAATATTCATAGTAATTTACATGGTACAGCATATTCAGTAGTAGTATTACTAAGATATTATATATGCCTAGATTAAACAGTAGTTGATAATTTCTAATGTTATCAACATGTTATTAATGTATGATATAACATTCATTACACTTATGATAACAATTAATGTTAGTCGATTTTATTTCATTAGAATGATATTCTTATTACCAATGAATTAATATACATTTAAGTTAAGTGAGTGATTTAGTATGCCATTGAGTTAGTTATTGTATAAATTTCAATGATGAAGATTAGTGTATGAAGTAAAAATTACAAGATTGAATTCTTTATTCATATTACCTAGAAATCTTAAAATATTATTTAATGTGACATTCACGTGTCAATAAAGCAAATGAAGTTATTTAGTTGTTAGTTGTATTACTACAGATGTATTTTTTTTAAATTTAATAGCTCCATGGGTTTTCTTAATTAACTTCTATTTATTCGAAGACTGATTTGTAATACCACTTTATAAACGAATTATCTACCTGTTATGAAACTATATAATAAGTTAAACACAATATTATACAGAGATGTATCTTGCTGTGTTGTGATGTATGCGAACTTTCTTTATTTAAATCAATAATAAGAATACTAACTTATTTACGCCCGTTACTCCTCACAAAGAACCATAGGCCGCTCATTAGGATTCTCTATTGAACTTTGTCTTGAGCTATTCTTTCCAGCTGTTTCCAGTTACCGTTCATCCTTTTAATATCTGCTTCCAATTCCCGACGTAGTGTGTTCTTTTGTCTTTCTCTTTTCCGTTTCCCAACAGGATTTCATGTTAATGCATGTTTCGTGATGTAGTCTGATGATTTCCGCAATGTTTGTCCTATCCATTTCCAACGTCTCTTCCTAATTTCCTCTTCGGCTGGAAATTGGTTTGTTCTCTCCCATAGTAAGCTGCTGCTGATGGTTTTCGGCCGACGGACATTCAGTATCTTTCGTAGGCAGTTGTTTGTAAATACATGTACCCTTCTGATGATGTTTGCAGTAGTTCTCCATGTTTCAGCTGCATACAACAGAACAATCTTGACGTTCGAATTGAAGAGTCTGACTTTGAGATTGGATAGTAGTTGTTATGAGTCTTATATGTTTCTAACTGTAGGAATGCTGCCTTGGCTTTGCCAATCCTTGTCTTTACATCTGCATCGAACCCTCCTTGTTCATCGATAATGCTCCCCAGATATGTGAAAGTATCCACTTCTTCCAGAGTTTCTCCATCAAGTTGAATTGGGTTGGTGCTCCCTGTGTTGTATTTGAGAATCTTGCTCTTTCCCTTGTGTATGTACAGGCCTACTGATGCTGAAGTTGCTGCTACATCGGTTGTTGTCGCTTGCATTTTTTGGCGTGTATGTGCTAAAAGAGCTAGATTATCTGCAAAGTCCAAATCATCGAGTTGCATCCTACTTGTCCATTGAATTCCGTGCATCCCCTCAGATGTGGAGGTTTGCATGATCCAGTCAACCACTAGATGGAAGAGAAAAGGCGAAAGTAGTCAGCCTCGTCTGACTCCAGTCCTCACTGGGAATGCATTTGTCAATTGGCCTCCATGCACAATTTTGCACTGTGCTCCGTCGTAAGAGTTTCGGATGATGTTGACGAGTTTCTCTGGTACGCCGTAGTGTCGAAGAAGTTTCCATAGTGTTCTCCTATCTACACTGTCAAACGCCTTCTCATAGTCACTGAAGTTGATGTACAGTGGCGAGTTCCATTCGATTGATTGTTCAACGATGATCCGTAGTGTTGCAATTTGGTCTGTGCACTACCGATCCTTACGGAAACAAGCTTGTTGATCTCGAAGTTCAGCATTCACTGAATCTTTCATTCTGTTCAACAATACTCTGTTAAATACTTTGCCTGGTACTGACAGTAGTGTGATCCCTCTGTAATTCTCACATTTGCTCAAATCTTTTTTCTTTGGTTTCTTGATGAGGTGTCCTTCTTTACAGTCTGGCAGCACTTGTACTTCCTCTCATATCCTTCTGAATAGAACGTGGAGCATACATGTCGTTACATCTATATCTGACTTGAATGCTTCAGCTAGTATATTGTCAAGCTTTGCTGCTTTCCTACTTTTGATTTGTCTGATGGCCATGTTGATTTCTTTCATCATTGGTAAAGTAACATCTATTGGAAGATCTGTAGATGCTGCTTCGATGTTCGGTGGGTTCCGTGGAGCTGGCTTATTCAAGAGTTCCTCAAAGTGCTCTACCCATATATTCCTTTGTTCTTGAATTTTGGTAATTGTCTTGCCTTTTTTGGTTTTGACCGGCTGCTATGGTTTACCATATTTGCCTGCTAGTTTCTTCGTTGTGTCATATCACTGTTTTATATTTCCTTCTCTTGCAGCTTTCTCCGCTGTCGTTGCAAGGCCTTCTATGTATTTCTGTTTGTCGGCTTTAATGTTCTTCTTTACTTGCTTATTTGCTTCTGTGTATTCCGTTTGTGCTTTGATTTTCACTTGACTTGTTCGGCTGTTGTTGATCTCTGTCTTCTTGTTTCTCCTTTGTTGAATTTTGATCAGGGTCTTAATGGAGATTTATTCCTTAAAATGGTGTTTCTTGCTGCCCAGAACCTTCTGACACGTTGACATTAGTTCTCCTTTGATTCCTTTCCAGTTGTTTTCCATAGTGATTTTTTCTTTCAGTAAATCTTGTAAGGCTTTGAACCTGTTGTTGTAAGCTATTTTGAATTCCTTGAGTTTGTCACAATCCCTATAAAGTAAATCTACTTTGGTTATAAGTTTGAAATGCATGTAACTTAATCATATTCGACATTATTGTTCTTTAGCCTGCTAGTCGTTGATTTATTGGGAAGATTAAATGTTGTGCTTTCACTCATAATTTTGGTGTGTAATAGGAATTAATGAATATTTTACTTTTTAAAAAATTAATCATGAAATAAATGTAACACAACTAGTTTCTATCAAAATGTTACATAGATATTTGGAATGTTCGCTTGTGTTTCTTGCCTTTTAATCAATTTTATTCATATAATATTTCTATAAATTTCGTGACTGAAATTTGTGTATAAGATAGTTTCTTTAGATGGATGACCTCACATTTCGACGGAAATAATAAAAAGAGTATTCATTATTTTCAGTTGATTTCTATTGTATATCCTATTATTTATACCCTAATCTCATAAAGTTTAAAATATCATTTAACAGCTTACTGTATCGAAATTCATAATACATACTCTTTCAATGTTTAAGATGTTTTTGTTACATTTATCTTGTTACATTCCTTTCATTAGGTACACATGTTATGGAAGGTTCTGGTAAAATGGTTGTTACAGCCGTGGGAGTGAATTCACAAGCTGGTATTATATTTACATTATTGGGAGCAACTGAAGGCGATGGTTCAGCTACTTCTCCCCCACCTCCAATTGATTTAGCTAATGCAAGTGAAATGACACGAATTGAAGGACACGCGAATTCTTCACAAAAATACGGAAAACACGAAAATCCTAATAATCAGACTAATGGTAATAAAAACTCGGTAAAAGGAAGTGGTCATGTTGCTTTCAGTGGTTCATCTGAAGGTGAGCATAGTAATTCATAGTGTGCTTAATATACTTTATGAGAAATTGATTCATGGTTTGTTTTATTAAAAACTCAGTCTATAAAATTGATTTTCTTGCAGTACATTGGCTACTGTAGTGATTTTTGACTACCATAGATCATATAGTAATGGCTACAAGCGTGAACTAAATTGTAAATCATATTTAACTGGCAAGAAAAACAGTAAATTGGTTTTGAAGGCATATGATAATATTATGTTTATTTAATACTATAAACCTTGATACAATAAGAAATTCCTAATTGAAACAGCAATTTTGCCTCAAATTATTCTTCAGCATGCACTGTAATGGTCAATAGTCTGTCACTCTTCTACAGTTAGGATATTTTGGACACTTACTGAGCTGCCACAACTATTTTTTTCTATCTATCGTATATAATATGCATTCATCTTAGTATGTTCGCCTCTAGTTTTATATGGAATAGAAAAAAAATTCTAAAAGCAGCTGTATTTCCATATTTTCCGATAGTTTTCCTCACTTTAGATTTTTTATATCCTTTTCAATTCTGCTAAGAATTGGGCGACCGGGGTTAGTTTCTGACTCAGTTTGTTTGGAGATAACTGGTGACTAAAGAGTAACCGGAGGCCAGGTGTTAATGGAAGTGTTCTGAATTTCTGTTTAGTGTTTTGGCCTGAGAATGCATTATGGTTTCGTCTTTTTATGAAATAGTTAAGCTAATAGTTATCTTTCTGATACCAGTCAGATTTATAACTCGGATTAGTTGTCTATAGTTACCCTACGATTTTATGTTTAATCTGGGGTTTTAGAGATAGTTAGATTTGAATTGTATATCACAAGTTGGTGTGAGTTAGTGAACCACTAAAAACCAGGAAGCACTAGAAAGCTGATTTGTTTCAATCTTACACTTCTTAGCAGTGCTCATCCATGATCTGACCAGCGAATCGAACCTGGAAACTTTAGGCTTCTCAGGGAATGTTTCATCGTTAAACCATTAAGCTCGCATCAAACAGTTGATAATTATAACTTCAGTCAGTTCACGATGTAATTGCGCTTTCTCATCTATCATCATTGGTGATAACTGCGGTATATCCAAACTGACTGTACTCTACTACAATCAGTGTCACTATACCAGTCACTTACTTTAAGAGGATGTTCTTTGGGATGTCTAGAAGATATGGCCATTTGGGTTCAGTCATGTTAGGTTAGCGACAGCTACTCACCAATGGTAATCAGTGAGGTCGCTCAAATATATCTCTAATCGACAGAAATTAAAAACATAAGTCGTTGGATACCAGATCAGTGATCTAACGGTTAAGTATTCATCTCGAAACTGAAGGTTTTGGGTTTATTTCTGTTTTGTAGTAGTAGTGGCGTACATCTGATGAGTCTCATACTAGGACGAGACAGATACTATGTGTTACCTGCTTTTGTTGTTCACCATTGCCTATGATCAATGAATATGCTACTGTCAACCTACTTAGAAAACGCTGTTGCTCTTCATTAGCCTCTGAGCCTTTCAGGATTAAGTTTCGATCAGCTCTCAGTTAAATCGAAACCTGTTCTGTGTTTTTTAACATTTATAATGTAAACTTTGCAGAGTTGTTGTTCATAAACGCTTATTTTGAAGTTGTCTTCACTATAATATAAGCAATAGAACGTTTTTGTTTTAATGAATATACATTTAGCAAATATTGGTCACTTATTTCAAAAAAATAGGTTAACTGCTAAATTTCGACGGTAATTCGTGAAAAACGCGATTGAAACTCAAACCTGCTGTTAAATAATCAGTGCTAGAAAAGGCTAAGTATTTCTCGGCTAGACGAAATCAATTTTGCTGGTATTACATTTATAAATATTCACATTAACATATGGGGAAACAATCTTTACAATTTCATAATAATAATTCATGTCACCAGCATTATATGCTCTATCATCATCCACCAATTACACTTATATGCGCTGCTCAAGTAACTCCTCTTCCCACAGTTAGTACTGTTGTGAGATAAAATATTTTTCTGTTTTCACTGCAATAATCACACTTAATAACAAAATCGTAGAGAAAATAAGTAAATAAAACTAAGTGCTAGTAAGCACACATCATCAACTATACATTCATTTTTACAAGAGAAAATCACCCAGTAGAAACTTCGTATTACCCAGGGAGAAGTAGACAGGAAATGTATATACGTTCTTGTTCACCTACATCATTATTCACAAAGATGGCGTAAACGAACATGTATAAATTTAGCTTCATATTTAGGTATGAATCCTCCTTAATTTCTAAGTATATGGCATAAGACCAATGTCAGTACTAAAGGAGTGTCTCGTTAATTTTATCAGTAAGTCTTCGGTTTGGATGTGAAAATAATTTTGTGCGAAAACTTCTTTATCTACGGTTTCTATGTTCAAACGAATTGCTTACAGCATGAATGAGAGCTTACTATCATAATGGTAGAAAATGAATAATAAAATTAACCAGGAGTACTGACTTTTAGAAACAGTTACCTTTTTTGGAGAGTTACGAAAAATTGTAACTAAATCTTATACATCAGTAATTTTGGCGTAAATTTATTAAAGGGCATAACTAACGTTTTGATGTAGTATACGGTTGATAACGACTGCAATAAAATGACCACATAGTTACTATTGTGGTTGGGTTTTTGTATGATTGAGTTAATCAATAATATTACCGCAGGTGCTAGGCGGGTTTGAAGAAGGCCCCAGGTGACGTAAGACTGATCAAATCATTGTTTGAAATCACCGAATAAACTTTAGAAAAATACGTTAGATGCTGTATTGAGTTTTTTCGCCTTTAAGTTAGTTTATAATCAATTGTGTACATTTTACAAGCAATTTCCATCTCATGCCTGTATCACACATCTTAGGTGAACACATACAGTCTCATACAGTATCGAAACCAGGATGTTATCAAAGCACCTGGAAATAGTAAGGCATTCTAAATTACTATTTTCAACATTTTTAACCAGTGATACAATGCAATCTTTGAAACGACAGGCTCCCCATTAAAACATCATGGAACATTTTGAAAACACTATGAACTGACTAAAATTTCCCTTAGTTATTTTAAAATATATATGCAACCATTCAGTTTCAGAAGGGTACATATAGCCTGTTTTTTGGCTGTTACTGACCTGTTATTAATGCTATTTTGAACGATGAAGGTATCACAGTAAATTTTCTTCTCTTATGGCGATTAATAGTTAAGCTGGTGTTTATGCCTCAGTTCCATAATTTTGTGAATAATCTGTGAGATCCATATCTAAATATCGTTGTTGGTTTGAATGAACACTGACCCTATTTATATTGTGTATACTATTTTGTCAGAAAAAATGACCCATTCGCTGACCAGTTAAGCTTTCATATTTCTTGATTGGGATAACGATTTTGTATCAATCAACCAGATTTGTGTTTTTCACTTGGCCACAATATTTTCGGTGTATCCAATCCACCTTTCTATCCGTTTAAATCTTATCCTCTCCTTTGGGCAAAACAATCAAAACTATTGAATAAGATGAGCTGATCCATGTAGCTGTTTAAATTTTCAAGTGATAAATCACCTTTTGCCATTCGTGCATGTTTAACTAATGCATGTGTATTACATGTATATTACATCTGTATTACATGACGAATATTATTTTCTGACCTTATCCACAGGTTGTGAATTAAGTGTGACAAATAAACCTTGTTAGTTTAACAATTAAACTTTAAGGTCAAAACGTAATATTTTGGTCTAAAATGTATCTGTGTCCATATTCTGCTTGCAGAAATTTATAGAATCTGTGTTGCATTACTGCCTACATCGAATAAAAGTAACATATTATTACTTCTTTAAATGCATCTTCCTTTAATTGATTTTATCCCTTAATAAGGATTTACATTAATATTTACGATTCCTAAAATTCGTTGATATTTTCAGCACACTTATCACTCATTCTTATCTGTGATGGTTGTCTCATTTTAAGCATTGTTCTAAACTCCACTAACTAAGATTTCTCACGAGAAATTTTGAGTATTCTCAAAGCGATTCAGTAGCGGAAAATAAATATTGTCTAGTAAGGTGGTTTTCAAGTATTAGTTATTCTCCGACTACATGAAGTATGGTCTGATGACTTTGTCAAGAACAACAATATAGGCTGGGCAACTATGTTATTTGGATAAAGAAACATACTAATATCAAAATGCATTCATCTTAGTTGTTATCGACCATTTGGGAATTGAATTAAATTCAAAAATAGTTTTTGTCATAGTGACTAATATTTCTAAATGTTCATGTGGCTTTTACGTTTATAGGATGAAACTTTCATACATGCAATTGATCATATCTGTAGTATACAGGAAGATAAGTTTACTTTAGTCTAAATTATTAATACAAAAAGAAAACTGACGTCTTCAACTAGGTAATTTCAATGAAATACTGATAATCGTATAAATATTAGGAATCTGTGGCTATTATGCTTAGTTTTATTTGTCTCAGATAACAACGTTCACCTTTCATACACTACTAATTATTTACATTTTTACTGATTTAACTGCCTTCCCATTTGGCGTTTACTACTTTTTACATATTATGAGTATTTTCTTAAATATTCATATTTGTACAATATTGATTACTAGATGTATGTTAGAAACAAAAATTAGTTGTATTCATGCTTATTTGACATAAAAGACTAGTAACTAATATAATTATTGCTTAGCAAAAAATGTTCCAGATATTCCTTAACTTACAATTTATTTCATTTATTCTAGTTTTCTCTTTTGTTTTCATTTCATATAAATTTTACCGTTGTTTTGTTTTTTTTCTCGTTTTCTTGTGTTAATTTTTTTATGTTAGAAGTTTTATTGTAGGGGGAAAAATTGAAAGCGTAGAAAAAACAGCAATTTAATGGCATGCTTTTATCTCTTCTCATGATTCGATGTAGTTTCATGATTTTACCATTTTTAGTATAGGTGTATTTTAAAGGCTGGTGCATTAAAGATTACAGAGAAACTTTTATATATAAACACACACACATTTATGGACAATGAAACTTGCAGAAATTTAAGTAAAGTTCAGATCATGAACCATTTTGACATATAGTGGATTTCGTTAAAATGCATTTTGATGAAAACATACATACGATAGAGTAAAAACCAGAGATAAGAATGAGAAATTTAATGGATGTATACTTTCATATATGATTAAAATTAATAAAATTCTATTACTCAGTATAATTGCTGCTGTATTCATCCATTGGTGTAATTAACTCAATATCATGTAGATAGGTAAAAAATAAATAATCATGTCATTTTAATAACTATGTCAACGTATCATATAGTCCCTACTTCAAGCGTATCAGCTGATATATATAAATATATATCTGAATATGTTATAGTACGTCTAAATTCAGCGTGTGTAAATTGAACAGAGTAGATTCACTGAAGAAAAGTGTGTTCTGATAAAGAAACTTTATTGAATGAAAGTGGTCTTGTGAATATCGGTACTAAGTTTGGTTGTTTGTATTCGTCACAGTCGTGCGAAATGTTGAGCATTCACCATGAGTCCTGAAGATTCTTATACCAGGACGAGATAGCTGTTTATTGCTCCCTGGTTTTCAGTGGTATCTAACCAACATCACTGCGTGAAAAGTACAAATAATTAAAAAATTTCATGTTTGCTTTGTCGTCACGCTATATTTAATATTTCAATAATTAAATATTTGTATGATGTTTAAAATTACATACTTCTTTCGCATTTAATATTTTAGTACTTTTTAACATTGAGCTATTGAGTTAAAAAACAGCGATCAGCAAATTATTTTTAATTTAAACAACTATGTACAGATAAATCTTTCCTGTTTATATGTTTAGTAAGTGAATAAAGTTAGTATCTTATTTAATTTATTGTATTTATTCTTCCCATCTTTACAATTAATATATATCCTTAAGAAAAAGCATAAGTAATTCTTGTCTATAGCTGATATCTTGTTAATTATTTCGTGAGTTAGCTGATGATAGTGAAATAGCCTTTATACATATTTTTAATTTTTTTTATTCCACTTTGTTTTACTACTTCTTTAAGGCTAAATCATAATAATGATGTTTAACACTTCTATGTATAATTCAATTATTTAAAAATTAGTTATTGTAAATAGTGAATTTTCAGAAAGAAATTGAAATTGTCTTATTCGTCCTCATCTATGTTCACTGTTATTCTTAAAGATTATTCGAAATTTTTCAGTTCCGTTGGGTAACTTCTTAAAAAGTTGATTGTTACGAGATTTATTATTAAAAGTACAGTATAAAGTTCGACGGTGACCTCTGATGGTAAACTAACAGTGAAGAACTAGTTATTACTTCTTTTCATCGTATTTCTTCCTCAAAGCTTCTTGATTAACTAATTAAATTCTAATAAAATTTCGTCATTTAGATATCTCCATATGATAGGATAGCATTTTAACGTAGGAATCTAGATATGATACCCTAATGGTTTTAAATAGAACAAGAAAATTACTTTTCAGTAATACAAATTAACGGGATTGGATGTTTCATTACCCGCCTGTGAAACAATTAATTGCCAATATTCCATAGTTGCTATATTTCAACGGACTAAAGTTTCAGGTTACATATTGTTGTATATAGACGTATATCAGGATTTTCTATCTTGAAAAATGAATAGTTTAAATGAGAACAATTTTCGTATTTTATTGATGTACAATGGTGTAAGAATCGAGGGAATACTTCCAATAATTTTGCATTGTACAATTGTTTTTACAGTCTACTGTAAACTGTTTTCACAGTACATTCTATATCATAGCCAGCTTTTACCATCAATAATTAACTGACTCATAGTGAACAATAGTCTCTAATGACGTATTAAATGTTTTAATTTCAAGATTCCATTACTTTTAACGTTGGGTTGCAAGTTTAACTTACCGTAATAATCATATTTTGATGAATAAATGCATATAGATAATATGAAGAATGAAGCAATCAAAGTATTTTAGTGATGAACAGTTACATCGGATGTAGTTTGTACTATTGTTCAGGTTATTTTGTAGAAATTATTAACACGGATAAGTAGATGATAAATTAATTTGGCTTCTAATATTGTAAATCCGTCAAATGCACATTACAATTATTAATAGAATGTTTGTTTTTTACAATCATAATTTCGTCGAGAACGTGCATAAATTTATTTTATTTACTACAAGGAAAACAATAATTGCAAACGTTTCCAGTTCGCATAGAATTGAAAATAAATATGGGAATTAAGAAATAAAAAATATGTTTTTTTGTTGCTTAAATGATTATGGTTAGTGTTAATGATTATGCATTTTTCTAACAAAACTATCTTAGTAGAGATGCAGTATAAAATTACTTTACATATGGGAGCGGACAAAATGAAATTCATTTACTTTATCCACATATACTGGGCTTTTCTTGGCTTGCAAGAGCTGACATATAAAACATTTATACTAATTATTTTATAAAGCAGAACTATCGTGTTTCATACACAGAGAGTACGGTTTTTATAAATGTGAAATATAAATCATTTTATCTGACACAAGTGAAACACTGAAATCAGTTGTTTTAGTTGCATTTAATAATCAATTTGAATCAACTCGATGATATCTATAACACTGTTGATATATAAGTTATTACTGAATTTCAAAAGAATAATATAGTAAACAGTAAATTTTATTTCAAAATGGTAGCTGTTTTCAGTTCTATTGAACTCAATACTTTTTAATATACATGTACGATATATCTGTTGAAATTGTGTTAATTGTAGTAAAGGAAGAAAAATATTTTAATAACTCTTGTCTATTGTTTATCTTTTAAATGCAATTCAAATTCGTCATACATAATACAATATCTAGGGATTTTAGTATTTGATGTACTTAAGCTACACCATTTAGATTAGAGTTGTTATTTAAATTGTTCAGCCAATTATAACAACATAGAGACTGAAACATATGTGCTAGCTCAACTAGCCATATTACATCATCACGATAAGATCAAATTAACAACAATAATTCTAGAATATGGTTAATCATAAATGAGTTAAAATGGTATGGAGCAAATGATAATAGAACTTAAGATCCAGAAGAAGATAAGAAGGGGATATACCGTCGATTCTAGACCGTGTTACCTAATATCCCTAAACAGTCACCTTGATTGTCATTCAGACCTTATCTTGTTTGTATATACATATCGACACTCCTGACACCAGTAGTCAATGAATTGATGAACTGATGTCACTTTTCGACTTGGCTGCCTCGAGTTCATTTCTGTACGACTACCACGCAAGCTAATATCGTGCGCTAAGTTGGCGAGTAGAATGAATAATAAAATATATTATGGATGTATAGTTTTAACTATCTGTTAGGTAAACATATTTATTAGATATGTTGACTGTTCACCAGTTAGTAAAGTAAGTTCGTCCATTAAACATAATTTCTTGCTATAAATAGTGTTAGTGATATTGCATATCTGTCCGAAGGTTATTGGTAGAAAAAAATGAACTTACGACCATTTATATATTTACGCTACTTGGTAAGAAACACCGAAAAGCATTAATTATAAAATGTTGTTCCAGTCAAACAGAATGTAAAACACTTAATTAGTTATGGTTAACGTTCTCGTTATTGATAAATCACAAAAACGGTGCTTTTCAGGTTAGAATGTAGTGGCACATGACTGATATTTGTATTTATCCACTGGTATTTGTCTTTGTCAAACCGAATACATAAAAGTCTGTGTCACATACATAGTAGTGAACCAAACGGCACAAACGTAAAATTCAATATTAGTACTGAACGCTTTTTAACATATCCAAATACAAATGGAAAATATCCCATTCACTGTCTTCAGTTTGTTTAAAGGTTTGTTTTGGATTCTAGTATTGCACATGTTCGCCAAATTATGCAACCATTGTTCTGATAGATACATATTTTATATTCTTATTGAGTTTGTTCATATTTATTTGTCTAACTAAAGTAGGGAAAACATTTACGCTTGATAACCACTGCCATAGTTTTGTCGAATATTTGGTAATGAAAAAACACTCGTATGGTCCTGAATCTTTTCTTAATTTATCTATATAAATTTAGTTTATAAATTTTACAAATAAATTTGGGATGACATTATTCTCTATAATTAGTTGATTGGCTTTCTTAAATAAGAAATACGAAGTATTGTGCAGCTATCAAAATGAAAGGGGGGAATATTTTAGATTCTGCATGTGATTACGAGCTCTTTTGAGAACAAGAAGGAATACTAATCAAAGTGACTAGGGAAAAAATGTATTATCGTGTAAAATCTGGTTATGCATTTAATTGTAATTCTTTGTGGCAATCAAAATGCTCAAGTGACCGCACGAAATTTAATTTGAATCTAAGCTATAATGAATCAACTGTTCTTTCCTCACCTTTGATTAGTTCCTGATTCAATCATACAAGATGTTTACAAAAAATCTGACAAGTGTTTACGTTTTTCGATATGTCAAATCAAAATCAAGCTAAGAATATTCGAACGATTCTTGATTTTCTAACTTCGTAAAAGTAAGACAACTTTTCACTATGTCACAAACTAGATTTTAGTGCATAGATATTCATATATCACGTATTATAACTAAAAATTTCATCTATTTATGGCTAATTATTCTACTTATTTTTAACATTATAGTTGTAGGAGCAGGTAAAAATGCATTGACATCCGCAGGTGATCGTTTTGAAAATCATCAATATGATAATTTAAATCAACGTAGCAGTTTAGGTAGTGGCGATGCTGATGCTACTGAAGATAGTACTGATGCACCTAAAGGTCGTAAACGACGAAAGAAGAAGTATTCTGTACTTCAAGCAAAATTAACTCGTTTGGCCAGCTTGATTGGACAAATAGGTAGGTTAAAGAGTTTCTCAGTGTGAATCAATCAAAATTTCTTAAAATTTGTTAAATATTAAATTTTATGTCTGAACTTCACATTTTTATCATAAAATCTACTCTAATTTAATGAGAAAATGAGTTCATAACACATGATTTGTGGAATGAATAAGCAGAGATATCTCGAACAATAGTTGGTTAAACGTCACTGATACATATGATTTTAAAGCCAACTTATGTTTCTCAGACAAATGCATGTAATAGATTGCATGAACTACCGTTTTCTGATCAGATATAAAACAATCCATTCTCAAAAACCACAATAATGACTTGCAATATACTTAAATGTAATTTATTACAACTTAAAAAAATACGATTAGGTTATTTTTCTTATCATATCTGTTGGTTGGGCACTGAAGCTTATAGAAGTATGGAGAAAAGCGTCTACTAAGACCAAGTCTATTCAAATGACAGACGCTTTTTATCATATAGAATTTTTCGTCAATATGGCACAATATTTTAGTGTTTTATGCTATGGTTTAGTGAATTGTAATCGTGAGACTAGAAATATCTCTTTTAGATCTATTTTTAAAAAATTTACCCACTCACAGCCCATAAGAATAGTTTAAAGTAAATTTACTGATCGATCACTTTGTAAACTAATTTTCTTCCAAAAATAGATTATCTTTAAGGAACTGGTACAAAGTGTTTTAGTTTTCCTTTCAGTTTGTTGATCATGTGGCATATAATATCCTATTGAATGTTAATGCTATCTACCTTGAAATAAACATAACTGATGACTTTCTATACTAATTTAAACTGAAACAACAACAAATGTAACAACTGTTGCATCAGTATGTAATAGTAAGATAAACAATTGTCCTTAGTTAAATCACTAACTTTTCTAAATTTAGATGTCAATGTTCATCTTTTTGTAGAGGTAGCTAATCCGAATGTCAGTCAAAACTATGTTCAATAAACAATATTTCAGTCTTTTAGTTTAAAACTAAATGAAATTCCATTTTACAGATAGACTAAACTTTCTACTAGTTTCAAATTAAAATATTACTTCGTATTGTATTTTCTATCGCTTAGATTAAAATTATGATTGACAAAGTCAATAAAAACTAATAAATAACTTTCATATGGTACTCTGATTTAAACACTGATATTTTGAAAGATAAATATAATTTCCCACAAACATATTTAGTAGATTCTTGATTGATTTTTATAGCAACAACCGTAACGTATATATTACATATAGTTAGTCAAAATAAGACAAATTCATTGTATTTTGATAGCTCCTCATTAGCTGCTTACAACCTCTAGGCAAATGAAATCAGTATTACAAACTGCTGTGATGGTACTTGTAGAAATCAGTTTGTTCGGAGGTCATTGCAAGGATAAAAGAAATCCAACAAATTTCGAGGGATTGGGATAAATGTTACGAATATATATTGTGTCGAGAAAATTTCCGAAAGATATTACAAGAACATATGGCTGAACATCGGTGGATACACAATAAAAAAACGTCAATTATAAGTTGGAATAATATTACTAAATCTAATTTAAGTGAGATTTCTAAATTAGTGAACTGCAGGAGTACAATAGAAATGATATAATAAGGTAATCGATTGCAAAACTTAAAAAATTATGATTTTATAGAATTGTCAAGAGACACGCAAAGGAGTTAGGGTAAAGAAAAATATTATGTTTAATGTAAAATATCCTTCGGAAATTTCTTTCCTGCTCATAATATAGATTTGTAACATTGATTTTAGTCTCAAACTTTAATAAGCTTTTAGTAAATTACTCAGTCCTTTTTCAATGACCTCTAGCCAAGCTTATGGAAATAAGTATCTCCGCAGCTGTTTGCACTATTGATTTAATTACCTTGGAGGTTGTAAGCAGCTGATGAAAAGGAGTAAAAATGGAATGAATTCGTCATATTCTGCACAACTAATAGTCATTACGCTTCGCAAATTTTGTAAAGACAACTAACATTATGGTTCATTTTGCAAGGTGTAAGAGTACAAAATATATCCATTCATTTAGTTATGAGATATACTTTGTTACAATTAAATACATGACCTTTAGTTCAGGTATAAACACATAAACCAAATTGTTTACTACATTTTGAAAAACTAAAACCTGAATTGACAATAACCTTCATTTCATTAAGCTGGGATGTTTTCTCAAGTGCTAGTGTATAAATTAATGATGGTAACTATTGATTTATTTAATAGTCTAAATGTTTTGAGTAATATGGTATTCTAAGCTTTGATCATACAGATTGCAATCAAATTCTCAGTATGCATCCAATTTGTAATTATTCAAAATATGCATATTATCATTAATTCTTTAAAAGTATCTTTCATTCACTTTCGATCGAGATTTTCAGTGACAATAAATTTAATGAAATGGTTCTAGCGTGAATGATTCTCGTTTTCGTTTAAAACTTTCAGTAATTGAATTCGGAATGTTCTGTACCTTTTACGCATAAGCTTGAGTACATTGTGTTGCCATGCAGAAGTATTTGATCAAAATAAAAGCATTTATTTGTTATTTTGAAAATCCGTGGTCTAAACGTTTTTGTGAATTGTTACACAAATAATAAATAGTAGGAATATGGTGGCTTTTGATATACTTGGTGCCAAAAAGTGTGTGCTCAAACCGTATTCAGTATCTTGGTCTATTAATCCAGAGGACTGATGACTTGTATGTGAGAATGGATTACACAAACAATTAGCACTTACGTCTAAAAATTCCACTTATTTTGGCAAATGAGTATCACTAGGTTTCACAAGCATTTTTTGATTTAAACATAAATACGTAAACTGCTTTTTAGTTATTCTACTGTACTGCTTTTTCATCAAATTTATATCATGCATATCCATTGTAACAAAACCGATTGATTTCTTTGGTGAAGTAAATTTGTTTCACAAAATACTTGTTGATAGATTATACGAACTTAGTAAATTAAATGTCATTGGGCTGAGAATTCCTGTTCCACATTGATATTGCTTGAAGCACAGTTTATTAAATGATTACGGTTTTATACAGAAATTGAAGAAAACATCCCCCACCGATTATTTGCTTACAATGTTAATGAGTGTCTTTGTGAGACTGGTTTTGAAACCAATAAATCCTTATTTTTACCCGTCAAAAAAAGAAAGATCAACAAACTGTATGTCGTCTTTGACGTTTTGTAATTTGTAATACTTATTCACTACATGAATTATTGAATAATATCCCAATCAACCACTTAATTTCTTAGATAATTGTTCCTTCTTATAGTTTGGAAAACAGATTTCTCAAATCAAAATTTCTCAAAACTGTTTATAGTTTTGACTCACTATAATTTATTTAAGTAGATAAAATGACGTGATCTTTTTAATGAACACAGATTGCATTATTGGCAATTGATTTGTTCGTCAAAGTAGTTATGGAATACATAAATCAACATAAACTTTCTTGGATGCTGCAGCTCATTTTTGTCTATCATTGACAGTCATTTAAATTTATTGAATATGACAATTGATTATACCAAAGGTTTGAAGAGATGCAAGAGTGAGATTTTTGGCTTAACGCTATCAGGACACCAATCACATTACTATACTGTTTGAGTGTGTACTGTTAGTTGGTAGGGCACAGATTGTGAACAAAATTCAAAGTGCACTTATCCGAAGCTTTATACAATGAAAAACTGTTCAAGTTAACTGTATTTGCATCATGTTTTAACGGAGTCAGCAAATAATGGATAACTTTTGACTTTTACAGCCGTAATAAAGTGGTAAATATGCTACTTTTAGACGCACGTAATGATCTAATATTCGAGATACAGTGAAGCACTATGTTTAGTTATTCACACTAGTAATCTTATTGTAAATGAAATTCGATAAGGAGTTACAAATAAACGAAGTTATATCGGCTGTCTCTATTCCACATCATAAAGTAAAGATTGGCTTTTATATACCACAATAAAGTGTTGTGTGATGCGGTTGATTTAACGTAATGAGTAAACCAATTTATGAAAGTGAGATTTTAAATGATGTCTGATACTTTTGAAAGCTATTAACTTCACTACTTATTAGTAGGTAATAAGAAAATAACGGAAAAATATTCACACAATTTCATTTGCCATGATACCTTATGGTTTTAAGTCTTAAAATACATAATGAAAGTGGTGAATAAACGTCGGTATATTTACCAATCACGGTGTGACAAATAGTTTTCTACGTCGATTGTTATCTAGTAATAACTCATTTGAGTACTTTCCATTTTTTGTTTAATTATTGTGATAAAATGTTATTTTCATTTGTTTCTACCTGAAATCGACTGCGAATTAAATATTCAATATGCGTTTATTTAAAACTATCAAACAAAGACCAAGTATTTTGTAAGAACAGACTGCCGTATACAGTGGGTTTTTTAATTGTTTATTTTAATTTAAATTATTCATTTAGTTTTCTTGTAATTCTACTTGAACCCGAATATCTTTCTTTTTTGATCTTTTCATAAAGGTACTGTTGTGGCTAGTCTAACAGTTGTCATATTGATTGTAAAATTTTCTGTGAATACATTTTACTTTAACAAAGAGCAATGGGATACAGGCAGACACCTACATAAATTCTTACAGTTTGTTATTATTGGTGTAACTGTACTTGTTGTTGCTGTGCCTGAAGGACTTCCGCTAGCTGTAACTATTTCATTGGCTTATTCTGTAAAAAAAATGATGAAAGTAAGCAACATGGGGCTTTATTTTTAATTTGCATATAACAGCGTATGTCTTAACTTCATCAGCAAACGTATGAATATTATCCTTTGACTTACTTAAACTTTAATGGTAAATGACTTTACGGATTGACTTAAGTTAGACAGAACTGTTCCTTCAAGATATGAAAGTTCTCAATAATGTCCTTCTATGAATTCGTCTATACTTAAAGCTAGGAATTTCAACCAGGTATAAGAAAGTTGGCATTCAGTGATTTATATTTACAAATTTAGATTTTGATGAAATTACTCAAAGACGGTGTACTTTAATTTACAGCAAAAATGAATGAAATGCTTAAATCAAACAGGCAAATAAACGTAATAATTCGATACAAAATTTCATCGATTTTGGTACTTACTCTTTTAAGTATTTATTTTAAAATAAAATTATTGATTAGCAAAAGCTGTTTTTTTTCGTAAGAATATACACTTAAAGTCAGTTTAATCGATTGTAAAGGACGGCTTCCAGGATGTTTCGCTGATTCCTTTCAAATGAAATACCTTATTCGGACAAACTTAATATATTAATATGAAGCATGTAAACAGCTAATGACTCCATAGGTTGTTGTGTTAGTTTTTTTTTATCAGCCTTAACACTTTCGTATTTAGTTTAATTTTACGTTGAATAGAATCAAGCATTTGCAAAATGCATGATTAGGTCACATTGTAGATGTTAACTTCAGATTTCATTCGCAGATTTAGTGCTCCTGACTGACAACAGCGTTACTTTTTTTAACGGTAACTCCATGAAATATCAATGTTATTAAGACACACATAGTTTTACATTCCTGAAAATGACCTGAAGCATGATTTTATAAGGATATTTTTGAACAACTCGATTACATCAAAAAATAGAATATTTGGTACTAATAAATGATTATTGTTGAAAATTTGATCCTTGTAATCATTCAAACCAAGAGTGTTTTAGGTTAGCCATTATTACGTTGTAGCTTAAATGTTATATATGATGGTAAGAAGTCTTTAAGCATACTGTATTTAGCCGACCAAACAATTATTTGTTCCAGCGCATGTGGTCAGGGTGACCAGATTCCGAATTTTTAAGTACTTATATAAAGTACTAGAATTTTAGTGAATTCAATTGAGATACTACAGATCTAGACGTTTTATTCCAGATTTGCTTGGAATAGGAAACTTTTGTTTTAAACCCTGAAAATATGTGTTAAATTGTACTGTAAAAAACGTATTTAGGTTTATTAGCAACTGTTAATTTTCTGATAAAAAGACATTACGACGGCGGAAATCTTTTCTCAGAACAATTATTTACCGAACATAGTAGTCTAGTGTGGAGTAGAAAATGAATTACTTAGTGATGTGCTCATACCATCTGTTGTATGGGATAGAATGACGATCTAAAGGGTGTAAATTGGTAATAACATGCTAATGACAACCTACTTGGGAGATATGAATGTAAAAAGTTAAAACGTCCGGGTTGTTAAAGAAACATAGATTTGAATTTTAGAGGAATAATGTAGTGACATACATTTCTATTACATATTCAAATTATTAAGTGAATAAGTAGAATAGACATTATGGCTTTAGTGAAATCATGACTTAGATATATGTTCAGGTCTGAAACTGAATTTCTATCGTCAATGTGTTGGATTATATATTGATATAGTCTACTTTTGAGCTTATTTCTTTGACCGTATAGATGAATTTGGAGAAATTTCTGACACAGAAGTATGATTAGTGACAACCAGCTGTTCAAAGTTTGGCCAATTTACTGTCCTACTTTCTCTTTCTGTGAGCCAAGAAATGTTCTGGCTTACATTTTAAAAGCACTCTTTTAAGTAGCCGATTTTCCTTGCTCCAGATAAGTCTTTGAACTAATGCATACGAAGAGATATGGTACGGAGTGAAAATGTATGTCTAGCACAACCCAAAACCAGATGCTAGTTGGAGAAGTCAATACAAACCTTATAAAGGGCATATGATGTTTAACCAAAAGACTTCTAGAGTTGGTTTCTCAAAACATCAGCTATAGAATCCACTCTAAACTTAAAATGTATTAAGAGGGCTCTTTTTTAAATGTCGGAATTCCTTTTCATTATACTTTTAGTTTTAGATTTATGTAATCTAATCCGGACAAACTACCATTTCTGATGGGTATTTTTTGAGATTGAAGTTATATTACGATTCCGTTTGAAACAGTAAAAACTAGTTTTCGCAAAGCGATTCGTTCAACCTATTCATTATCATGGTGTATACTCGCATACTTACGTTTCTAGCAAAAAACGCATTCTAGATACACTTAAACAAAAAACAAATAATAAAGTGTAACAAAAACGTTTTGAAAACACAAACTAATAAATGTAGTTACGTAATCGATGTAACAATACTACACAACTTTGGTGTGTAACGTTTTTGATGAAAGTATGTGAATGCAAATAGTGCATAACACTAGTCAAATAACACTGGATTAAGGTATGAAATGTTTAAGTTTCAGAAGTTAATTAATTATATTGGATGGTTTAGGCAAAATAATATCGGCATTACCTATGGGCAAAATTCAAGGTGGCTGGGGGTAAAAAAAAATAATTTAAGAAATGAGAGCATTTTCGAATTAACAGTCGCGGTAACAAAATGAATAATAACATTGATTATGACAAAACTGCCTAACCTAGTAGTGTACCATTACCACAGAGATTATATAACCAAATTTGTTTGTGTTTTTAAACGTTCCTATTATGCCATCATATTTGTTCATTGCTCATTTCCTTAGTGAAATGCTTTTCTGAAAAAATACTTCATATATATATATATATATATATATATATATATAAACCATTGAACAGTGTGACAATCAATTCATTAAAATAGAGGTGTTTTCACTGAAAGTCGAAGTAATTCGTACTTCATTGTATCACTGGCACATATTAGTCTACTCCAAGATTATAAAGAATAAATTAGGTTCTTCTTTCTATTTGATGCCACCCAGTTTTCTATAAATGCAAAAACATTTTAACTTCAATTACATAGAAAATCAAGAAAATGAAATTCTCAATTTTAACAGTTACTATGATTATTTTCATGTAACCAGAAATGAAACACATAGTTTGTTTATGATGTAAACGGATTATAATAATAATAATAATAATAAATTTAATCCTTCATTTTAAAGTATCTTTCTGATTAACATACAACTTCTATCATAATTTCTTTTGTTTTATTTATTGCTCTCCTTATCATACGACGGATTACCTTTTTTTAACATAAATGGAAACTGAAATTATTTTGTATGCTTTTTTCTAACTGTAGGAAAAAAAAATCAAATTCATCAATAATATTAATAAAAATAAATAGGTCATAACTGGATAACAACAATATTTAAGTAGCAGAAGTATAAAATGATTTATTGGTATACAGATGAATTTTTCTCATCAATTTCCTTAAATTACTTTGTGTACTTTTGTTTGGTTTACTGTAATCATTCAAATGTTTGTGTTAACCTATTAGATGGATAAATTCAAGTTGAATAACACAAAATTACAATGATTAGTTTATATTTATTGATAGATTTACTGATAAGTAATCAGTTTATTTTGTTGATTATCACCATGGGATTAAATAAGTTTAATCAGCTTAGTAAAAAAAATGAAGGTAGACTGACTGACTGATTACAAAAAGCAGTTGAACCTTTATAAATCATGTGTTTGTACTTTGTTGTACGTTAGGCATAAATTCTGAGTATTAACCCCACACGATATTTTGTATACTGAGGCTATTCATATAATAATATAACCTTTAGAATGATATAGACACATTCTTGCTTAAGATTTGTAATTGCAAAAGAAATCAAAGACAGCTACTTAAACTAAATACTCGAATCCAATATTTATCACTGGAACTGACAAATGGATTCAGATATCCGTGTTTATTACCAAAATGCCCTTGGTATACAAAGTTCTTACATGTTAGCATATAAAACACTTGATAAATAAACAAACATTAGTGGTATTTAACATTCTACTTTTTGGTGATATAAAAATCTATATTAAATAAATTTACCTCTTCACTGACGAAATTACTGAATAAGTATTAGCAACGAAATGCAGATGCAAATGTACAGTGTTTCTGTTAGTGCTATTTAAACATCTTGAATGGTAAGGGTTAAATACATCTGTTGATTGTCGATCAAATTTAAAGCTGAAACTTGATTCATTGTTACACTGACCGATTCATCAACAGATATCGGTTCATGACGAAACTTACTTTGAAAGTTTATTTTTTTGTTAGCCACTTTCTAAAGAAAAATAATTAAGTGAATGATTATCAGATATGTTTATGTGTTTATTAGTAGATAAATGACTAAACATAGAAGTTCATTTAAATGCTTCTTAAATTCATAAAATACTGTAAGAGATTCTAGATATTACTAAGATATAGAGAAATAGCTTCTACCTCTGTCGGATGAAAAATTCAGATATCTAAGATCTAGTTTATTTCGTACTTAAGTTTTAATTCATTTTTAAAACAAGAATTATATTAAATGAGAATCGTACACTAATAAGTTATTAACACTAAATATGTTAGTATTATTAATTGTTTCTATATAATATTCTTCTCACTTTTAATCAATCTTAAATTTTTTTTTATTACTTTATCACAACAGTATCAAAAGCTTCAGTAGTAGATTAGTATTTCTAGGCAGAGATTTGACAATTCATGCATAAGCTGACAGTATATGAAATATTACCCTTATAAAAGATTTCATACAGCACTGAGTTGCATGCAGGTATACTATGATAAGCTTTTTAATACTTATTTACAATAAAATGTTCTATGTATTAAGTGTTATAAAAGTCACTTTGAAAAGTTATTGCATAATCTATCTTAGTATTAATCAGTTAACTATTTCAAGAAGCATACATATAAACATATTCTAACACAGGAAATTAAATGTTGCATACTTCAAAGTTTATTTCTAAATCAATGTATATTTCTTCCAACTAGCTGTATACTTTAAAGGAAATAGAAATGTACTTTGCTGAACTGGTTGCTGTTATCCGATTGCCTATCATATATTTTTGGTAACTAACAATGTCAACAACAATTCAACTAAAATCCTTTAATCACTAATTATCATATAAATTTTTGCGATTAACAGCATGTTCAAATTTCATTGTTTTTCCAAGCTATATTTTATTTGTTTTGCTTTTTGTCTAATTCATCGGTCAACATTCATATATTTGGTCAAGAAAGACAAAATCATCATAAACATTTCACATTCGAAAAACAAAGTAGTCGAAAACCTGAAACCCTATAACTTTCTGAAAGTGATAAAATATTGTTAGATGGTCATCTCACACATTTCTAGATAGATTGAGGTTAGGAACGTAAGTTGGTGGATCATAACACATTGATTTAAACGCATGATGTTTGTCGTAACGTATTAAGGCATATTGTTTGAGTGTTGTGGACGTGATTTCCTCAACATTTTCTCAAGCATGCTTCAGTGTGAGATGATAAATAAAAATATTTAAAACTTTATCTTTAATTATGTAAAATCATTCATAATTTACACTTACCCGAATTCATTTGTTGAACACCGAAACAAGTGGGTAGAACACTTCGAGGAACTCTTAAATAGACTAGCCCCACTGAACCCACCTGTCATCGAAGCAGCAGCCACGGATCTCCCTATAAACACCGACCCACCAACAGTTGAAGAAATCAAAATGGCCATCTGACAAATCAAGAGTAGTAAGTCAGCAGGTCTAGACAACATCCCAACTGAGCAGAACACAGAAGTCAAATATAGAAGCAACTGCAAAGATACTCCACATTCTTTTCTATAAGATTTGGGAGGAAGATCAAGTGCTAGCAGACTGGAAAGAAGGATACTTCATCAAGATACCAAAGAAAGATTTTAACAATTGAGAGAGCTACAAAGGCATCACACTACTTTCAATACCAGGAAAGGTCTTCAACAGAATGTTATTGAGCAGATCAAAGGATCTAGTCAACTTCCAACTCCGAGATCAACAGGCCGGATTCCGTAAAGACATCGTGTATTGACCAAATCGCTACTCTATGGTTAACTGTTGAACAGTCAATTGAATGGAATTCACCACTTTACATCAACTTCATCGACTATGAAAAAGCATTCGGCAGCGTGAATAGAAGAATATTATGGAGCCTTCTACGATATTAAGGCGTACCCGAAAAGATAGTCAACATCATACGAAATTCTTACGACGGACTACATCGTAAAATCGTGCATGGAGGTCAGCTCACAGATTCATTCGAAGTGAAAACCGGTGTCAGACAAGGCTGCTTACTTTTGCCCTTCCTCTGTCTGCTGGTGGTTGCAAGAGCCAGTGTGCTGGTTAACAGCCTAGTAAGCGATGATGAATATATTCGATTCGTATATTATATTATTTTTCTACTATAAAAGTTTAGATTTTCTGGTTACTAGTTTTTAGAATGGAGGTCATCATTTTATGCCGTGTTATAAGAGCCATTTACCAAGTGCTTATATTTTTATTTTTTAAAATGTGTTTTAATGTCGAGTGATAAAAACTATAGAGCCTACTTTCGTCCACTGAAAATATGTGGCACATGTGTGCATCGGTTCAAGTTTCCATACCTACATGGTACGACAAGATTAACACCACCACCATTAGTAAAAGGTACTTCAATGAGTGAATGCATCTGCGCCATTGTGACATATTCTAGGCCATGCCACTCAGTGTTTCTAGCCACTGGTTACGGTAATCGCGAGGACCCCATCCAGGTAGTCTGCTGCTACCGATACGACTCAAACCGGCAGTCGGTGACTGCATGCTGTTGGAAAGTGTAGTTAACTTGTATGTATAACTAATAACTTTTATACTTAATGCGACTAATTAATATAGTCATTATTAACAGCAACAATAACTCTAACAACAAATAACACCATGTATTCTCAGTTGTTGTAACTAGATACCAAGTTATTGATTCTAAGTAGATAACTAATTAATATTTTGCATTTGTTGACATTGTGAGAAATATTGTTTCAATATATCGTCGATTTCAACTGTTCAATTTGCTGAATTTGAAATTGAAACTAAGTTTACAATTTTAAAAATTTTACTTTTTTTATGGTCAACTGACATTCAAGAATGGTTTCTCAATTTCTGTTATGCTAAAAACTTAATTCAATTTAGGCTTGTCAGTTAAATCGAGTGAAAACAAGAAGAGATATGGTTGACTAATTTCTTTTATTGTTATTCAATATATCTCTCAAATTTTATTCTACAAAATTCTTCCTTTAAAATATAGTGTTCATATTCATTGGATGGTTACACATATGTATTGTTGCCTTTATGGAATTTCTATTGGTCAACATATGCATACTATTCATATAACTATTGCTTCCACTTACCGACAATTTGTTATCAGAATACTCATTTTTAATAAAACTAAAGTTCTTCACTTTTATTCATTTAATTAATCTTGTATTTCATAGAAAGTGAATTATTCTGGTTTACAGATTTTGTGCAATAAATGTTTTTTTTTTTCTATATTGGGAGAGAACGTTAAACATTGATCAACATTTTGAATAGGTATTAGTTAATTGCTTATTGGTTGATTGGTTGACGCCCAATAAGTTTATGTGTATATATATAAATGTAAAGATCCAAGCAAAGAGATAGATAAATGGATGCATGTATTGTGAATATGAAACGGAAGAGTGTTGAGAAATGCAATAAAAAAAAGACAAACCGGAAATTATTATTAAAATTATTAGAAGAAAACATAGTAAAGTATACATTCAGTATGCAAAATGAAGTACTATAATTCATTAGTGTAGTTAACTAATAATAATAAGGATTATCTATCCGATTATACATAAAATAGCTTTTAAAAAGAAAAAACTCGTTATTTATCAACATTTAATATTAATATTACGATATAGACAGCTTAGTAAAATTCCTTTATTTTAGCTGATGTATTTCATTTACCATTTCAGCAAAATTATTATGTCCTATAATAATTGACAATAAATTATCATTTATGACGATATGAGTTGTAATGTATTTAATCTAAACGACTATTATTGATGAAAATTTTTATTGACCTAAATAAAATAGTTCCTGGTAAGATAATAAGAATACTTTTATTGAAAAACTCAGTAGCATCGATATTATGTATGCACTTTCGACTAGATAGATATTTTGTATAACTTTGGCAAGGAAGTAACATAAGTCATTGAAAGAAACAATGTGAAAAAAAATCCCTGTAATTTTATTCACAATGGATAAATTTGATACAGGTAGCGTAGTATTGAAATTTGTTGATTAGAGACTCTAGGTAGCATTTAATGTTGAAACCATATGAATTAAACGTTAAAGGTTTTTTTATCTTCATAGAAAATGTTATGTGACTAATTCACCTTAACTCCAGACACCACTGAAACTGCTATTTTTACAACTTTCTTTTTTAGTATAGCAATTTAAAATAATACAACACATCACGATCTTTTACATGTATTGTTACTCGACTATTGATGGTAATATTATATGTACCACTTATTGCTATGTTTATTAAAGTATTTTTCTTTCATACTTCACTCTGATAGAGCAGTCACTATCTTGTAGATCAATGTGTCAGTGCTAGTCAAAGTTACTCGACATCACGTTTCACACTTCATAATTTTAGATGACTGAAATTGTCTCATATTATTCTAGTACCTGCATGGTAACTTGACTATTCTTCAGAAAGGAAAGGTCGTGAGACATCTATTGCTATTCTCAGACCAAGTGGTGTGAACATTTTAGTCTTAGATGAGGTTGGCCATGATATAAATAGGTTAACGGTGACTTTACTGACTGTAGTACTGAATCGCGCTAGTTCGAACTCTTGAAGTAAAGTCAGTTCTAATAAGACTCTGCATACATTCATACATACATACATACATGATATATGCCAGGTCAAAAGAAGGCTAAATCTAGGGTGCTTTGTAGATCACTATCACCTACATACTCTTGAGCTATTTCACTTAGTTGTTATCTTTAAATTATAGTTACGTTTAAGTAAATGTAGTATTATTCATTTAATTCCCTGATTTTAAAACGCCTGGTGAAACGTATTGACACATTACTTTGATAAATGAGACGCCAGACCATTGTTTATCTTAATTTTATATTTTGATAATTCAAACGGTTTTCTTACTGATTTCATTTTTCAGCCCAGACTTTTATTTCGGACTTATTGTAATTTCAGTGCATCACTTTTTATCATATTTTTAACTTATTTTGGTTAAAGTGATAACATAGTTCATTATGTTGCTATATTATTGTGTATGTAATTTGTTATGTGTATGTTATAGGACAATAATCTTGTTCGACATTTGGATGCCTGCGAAACTATGGGTAACGCAACAGCTATTTGTTCTGACAAAACTGGCACTTTAACAACGAACCGTATGACAGTTGTGCAATGTTATTTTGGCGGCAAATTGACCCGGAATGCTGATGAACTACCAAGACTTAAAGACCTAAACCACAGAATAGGACACAGATTTGTTCATGGTGTTTCAATCAACAGTAGTTATACATCTCGTGTGATAGTAAGCATTTTTTTTTTCAGTTACATCTCTCTATTATTTTCTACGTTTCCATATAAAACACTTGATAATCATGAAATTAAACTAAAATACAAAATTTAAAGAGTATAACTATCAACACTAGCACGTAACTTCTTAAGACAGATCCATAGATCTTTATTAACACATCCACCAGTAACAAAGTGATATTGCTCCATAATATAGGCTTGTTGGTTAACACAATAAGCTACACTAAACACAAAGATTCTGAACCATATTATGAGATTGATCTGAATCATTGTGTTTACAAACAAATAGCCAAACATAACGTGACAATCAATTTTCCTAGAACTTGCATTGCAGTTAGAAATAATTTTTTAAAACTATTAAATATTACTGAGTTAATTTACTCAGTGTAAACAGAAAGCTGTTCATCATCATCATCATCGTGATCAACTACATATCGATAATCAAATTATTAGTAGTTAAAAAAAGTTCATTTTAATTAGGAGAACATTACTTAGTGATAAATTCATAATTAGTTTTACTTTATTTAATAAAATTCTATTTTTTGTCATAGAAGTTTTAAAAAATGAGTGAAATTTGCTTATTATTTTGGCCTTTTTTTTTTTAAAAAAAACTTGCACTACTTTAGATTCCAGAAAAATCATCTGAACTACCACAACAACTGGGGAATAAAACTGAATGTGCTCTGCTTGGATTTGTTCGCCATTTAGGTATAAACTATGAGGATATACGAGAAAAGTGGCCACAAGAAAGTCTAATAAAAGTGTTCACATTTAATTCTTTACGTAAATCAATGAGTACAGTAATTAAAAGTTTGGAACCAGATAGACCAGGCTATACTGTTTTCACTAAAGGTGCTTCTGAAATGGTTTTGAAAAAGTAGGTATTCTTTTCTTGATTGAGCTAATCTTTACTAAAAAGATTTTTTATTATATATTTTTTTAAAATGATGTAATTTTTAAGGTAATATGAACTCTGAAATTATACTTTGTCTATAAATGTTTTGTTATATTAACCTGTGACTTTTTGATACCAAATGGTACTCATTGTAATTATAGTAATCTGAAACATTGACCTCAGTGAAAGATTCAGAGTTCCTGAGTTTCATTTCTATCATTTGAATGAGTGCGCCCTTCTATAGAATCGTATACTGAGAACAAATAACTGTTCCGTTATCACAAGTTTCCACTGGTACTCTAAATGAAGTCAGTTTGTGACAGATGTCACGTAATTTCTGGTAGCTGGTTAATTCTTGTAACTAATCAAGTGTTTTTAATTATATCAGAATTCGTGAACCTAGGCATATCCTGTAATATAGCCCCAAATGTTTTTACTACAATACTTTTCCAGACCTATTTTTAGCCCTGTGACTCAATTTTTAGTTTATATCATTGTTGGGTGGAGTTATTTTAGAATTCATTGATTTAATTTCACGAAGTTGTATTCTATTTATGACGATTTCAGATGATTAATTGCTGCTTTTACTGTGACAACTAAGCCACCAAGTTGTTATAAGCAGTTAATTAGTTCTAATGCTCAGACTGTTTACAATATATTGCAGTACCTGTTATATGTGTGCTGTTAATACTTTGCTTAATAAGAATATATAAGCTTAAAAATACCATTGTTCTGCATATAGATTGCGTTTTTATCCATACTAAAATTTTAGGTGTAGTTTCATTCTGGATGCTAATGGTGAACCTAAACCATTCACTAAAGCTCAGCAAGATAATTTAGTCCGAGATGTGATCGAACAAATGGCTGGTGATGGATTACGTACCATAGGTATTGCATACAAAAGTTATATAGATCCTGGTAAGTTATAAAACGTTTGTTTTGATTAAATGAGTACTCGTGTAATTCTAAGTAATTTGAGGTTCATTTAGAGGTATATTTAGGAATATATTCAGATTTTGTATTTAAAACTTCTCCTACCTTTCTTTGAAATACTTCCCATGTACATGATCATTTACTTTACACTTGTACATCGCATAATAAATCTAATCATTTAAAAACGGTTCACGAAAATGTTCACCTTTACATTTACTATAGGCTCCGAGGTACTATACAATGTTTCTGTGTAAATCACCTTCCCTCTTCCAACGTAGCAGTCCAAAGATATTGAATAAGAGATGTATGAAAGTATACACGATAGCATCAGCCATAGTAAATAAAATCGATGTTTTGTGATATTGCACGACATATTTTATGAAGAACGATTTTGTATTGGTGCGATGTGATTTCAAGACCTTTCAGTTATTCATTTGTTGTCATAAAAGGTGTCTTTTTAAACAGATTTGGGTAGTCGTATAAATAAATAACAAGTATTTTAATTTCATGAGTAAACAAATAAACTATGGACACTATGTCTATTTAACTTAAGAAATTTTGTTGCATAAGTTACAGTGCAATAATGAGACAGATTGGTAATCTGTCTTATTTTGGTTGCTTCTAACCACATTACATACCAACCACTATGTCAGCACTTCAATGAAAATAGTTAATGAAAATTTATGGCAAATGTCATAACAACCTTATTCACTGGAAGTTATTGTCAGCTGGATAATCTGTTTTACTTCACCTTTGTAATACCTACTCGTTGGTTCTGTTATGTCTGAAAGGCAAATTTAATCAAATACTATTGGCCTACAAATAATGTTAGTGCTTAAAGACTGTCTTACCACCAGTTTACAACACACTGGAATAGAATATTTGCGTAGACAGATAGGCGGATTATCTACGCCTTTGGTAACCCAATAAATCAAACGTAAACGTATTTTTCGTCACTGTATCGAGAACTCGTTAGCCAACAACTCATTAATATTAATTAATTTAGTCATCGCGCCCAACTACCTGTTTCTTTATGATCAAACTGAGATAAGCCTCAAACTATTTGATGATTATAGTTTCTTCAGCATAAAATCATTAGGTTTGTAGTTTAAAATGATTTTTTTTCAGCAAAAATAGTTCAATTCTTAATGACAAGAACAAACAACCAGAACTTGTTTAACTTGTTTAAGGTAATGCTTGTTGAAGTAAATTCTCTTTCACGTGAACTCCTTTATTATGTCCACGATCAGCTAACGACATAATTTTAACTGTTGAAACACATATATTGTTACAAATGAGGCTTTTCTGAATTCTGTAAAGTTACTGATACATTTTGAAGAATTTTGAAGAATTTGAAACTTTAGGGACATCTCTTTTAGTATGCATGAGAGTGAATAAATAACTAAGTTTAGGACTAGTAACCACTTTCTCGTCTAGTAGATAAGGACTGTACTCATTTTTAGGTTCTCTGGAAGATAGTAATCCTTATGTAGACCAGAATAAATAAGTTGCAGATAGACTACAGCCGAATATATTGTTGTAAACTCATCAGCGTTTATTCACTTTACTCAACTACACATCAATAAACTAGTTTAAACTTACAAAACTAACTATGTATGCTTTTATATGCTTTTAATGCTTGCTTCTATTTTCATTTTCAACATAAAATTATTTTTTTTAATAATTAGGAATAAGTCATTCTATGATTGTTGTTCTGGATTTGTTTTCGTCTTATCAGCTAATTTAATCGTCGATGTCATGGTATAAATTAATTGTGTCTGTGCAAATGATATCATCAGAGTCGATTCTGAGATCTTTTGATCTTCATACATTTAAGTGTTAAATACCAACCATTATCTGCTTCATGAAAATTTAGTTTGCGATTTGTCCAAATTGTAACCTTTAGTAATTACTTCCTATTTCAAATCATTTTGCATCATGTTAAACATACATCTTGAATTTTACAGAAAATAAGTTGCATTATAAACTAACTTGCTAAAAAGGATAATTGATGATCGCAAAGTATTAAACATCTTTCTCGATTTAGTAAAAGAGCGTAGATCATCAGAGATCGAGTCCAAAACCTTCTGGTTTTATACAGTGGTTGATATTCCTAACTTAAGTTGATTCACGAAACTTCACGAATATCACTGATTGCCATTACTGATAGCTGTCTCACTTCCGGTATTTTCAAACACATTCATCAACAATGTCCGCAAATCATTTAACCAAAAATTTTTCTGTCACGAATTTATTATAAACACTTGGTAGAATGACATTGTGAATTATCGGAAATTCACAGATCATAAAATAATTTTTCATCAATCTCTATATCGATAATTGGTTGCGAAAAAAATGTTTCTTCAGTTCGTTTAATTCAGTTATTATTATTATTATGTGTTAAAAAAATACCAACAGATAAGATAATGTTGATAGCTTTATACTTCACATTGTTTATTTCTTAAATGTTAAGTAACATGTTGTGATCACTTTGATGTTACCGTAAACTATTCATAGAAACAGAAATAAAAAAAAAACAGTAACAATACTCTTACAATAAAGAACTGTAAAATTATTTTTCGAAACACCTACACTTGACTTGATAAAAGATTTTATCAACTGGAGAAAAAGTTTTAACTTACAAATAGGTATTAACAACTTCATAACTTTTATAATGAATTAAGTCAAAGGAAAAATATGAAATAAATTAAATGAAATATTCTTGTTAAAATTATCGATGAACTTTATGAATAGAGTTTTTGTTCATCATTCAACTGGTTGAATTTGAAGACGTTCTATAAAAACTACTGATTTGTGGTTTATATCACTTGTCATTTCTGATAATTTAAAATATACACTATGATATTCATTAGTTTTTCACTTAGTATTTTGCATAATGTATTCGAAAATCACTTTATATTAGGCTTATCAGTGCTTGAATATAATGTATGTTCATGTGACATATATATATGTATAATTTTATGTCAACACTGCTTCATACCTTGTTTTGTTCATTTACATAGAAAACAGATGTGTACCATATCTTGTTGGGAAAAACCGACTGACAGAAATAAGCACCTCTGATAATGACCATCTTTATTCCTAGTATATATTAATTGAAAGTTTAAAGAGATTTGGATAGAAAGCAATTTATTTCAAAAAAAATACAATGAAATATTGAAACATTTGATTTACTGTATTTAAGTGTAGACACAATACTATGAGTAGAAGTATTACTGAAATCTCTGCAAATCTTTATTTTTAGGAATTATATTGTTTAACAGATGTTGTATATCATAAAGTCTTGTACACATGTACAACTTATTAATATAAAATTGAAATCTTATCCTCGATTTATGCATGCGAAGCATAACGCTATGATGCAATCAAAGTTAATATACATTTTATGTGATTTCAGTTACTTAATACTTACTTAATAGCTAGAATGCAGGTTTTGAATATTTTTACGCATAACCGAATTGTAATTTTCCTTTATTTAAGCTTCATTTTAGTTGTCACACCGTTTAGTTGAAGCTAATAATTGACAAACATCATCTATTACTATATATATATATATATATATATATATATATATATATATATATATATATATAATCACGTGATTGATTTATAGATAGCTTTTATAGTTCTGTATACATTGTTCACAGATAATAGATTGTGTTAAAAGTTGCGACAAATAGTAATTCAAAGTTCCCTTGCTTATTTAAGAAAATCTCGTAGTTAAAATAACGGTAATAGTTTTGACTGTACGGAAAATTTTGCTTTTCTTAATATCAGTATTATGCTTATAGTTCCATTTTGCTTAAGATGGCATTCTTATTTGTCATGCATATTTTAACAACCAATTATATCCGAAGTATAAACAGATAACACATCTTCGATTCAATCTCGTCTTCTCAATACATTATAAAGATTTAGATCAGTGAATGCATTTATGTTGGGTTTGATATGAACATTAGTCTTAATTGATTTGCTTTCTGTGACTATGAAGTATGGTAAATAATTTACGACAAGTCAAAGTGAAGCACATATTAGATTTGAGATCCGTATTTTGTTGTCAAGCTTGAATTTTATCTGTGTTGATAGTATTGTCTATTGAGTAATTTTAGTGGGTGCACTTTAAACGAATGCTTACCGATCTGAAACATTATGCGTGAAGAGAGTTTACACCGTTTATGGTAACTAGTAGGTTTTTGCATGGAAGGCTCTAGAAACAGCATTTACAGGAAGTGAAAGAACATTGGTAGCCTTTTCTAGATCTAGTAATGTATGCTTGGTCTTGGTTTGTGTATCTTTTAACGACTACACAGTCTACAAGTGTTTTAGGAGATTAGAATGCTAACGTGAAGTCATTGTTCACCAATGATGCTAGCGATGTCAAAGTTAATAATGTGGGATGTAAAGACATTAAACTAACTGGTCACCTAGGTAAACTAATTTCTAGTTTCATGAACGAATTAATCAACGAAAGTTATTTAATTTTTTGAAAAGTAACCCAATCTGAAAATAAACAAATTCGTCGATAACGTAGCACTTTCTTTGTTTCCTTACACTGGATATTGTTTTCAAGGTTAAACCAGTTTTACTTTCAAAATTGTCTATTCGCATTATTGAAGAATGTTAGTGAATAATACATTTGTATTCAGATAATTTACTTTGTGAAGTATAATCACTTTAGTTGCATATTTAATATTGAATTTGACTAATTTACTTGTTGCACGAAGAGTAACTGGACTCAGTGAATCAGTAAATGACGAATCTATGTTTATTGCGATAGGGATTAGCTTCTAAGGACACTATGATTAGGACGGTGATATATTCTCCTGACAAAACTAAATAGAGTGAAACAAGAAGTTTGACTCTAGCTACTAAAGATAATTCAACTTCACTGACAAGAGCTTGAAACTAAACAGAAGTGTCATGGTAATTCACTTAAGATGTACATATACCAATACAGACTGGTTGATTGCAGTCCTTGACATCAAGAACGGAAAAATACGAAATAAAACTATTTGTTTAAGCAGCAAAACTAAAATGAAGTGATAGAAAAAAGGATAATAAATACCATGTTACCGTTATCACTTCTGATTATCAAATAAAATATAAAGACTGCATAACTGTTTAATTAGTTGTATTAAAATTTTCTACTAAATCTGTATTACAATGTAAAATGTATAACATGCAAGTGGAAACAGATGCTCATGATTTGTTAACTATTCTACTTCTCTTAGTTGACCAAGATTAAATACTAAGTTCAATTATGTGACACATGCAGTTTTTATTCTAGTAAACAAATGATCGTTAGATATAAAATATAATGCTTTATAAGACTTTTTTTAATAGATACATTATATATGTATCTACATCAACTGAATTCTGACTGAAAAGCTAAATTGGTTGATATTTACTTCCTTTCAATTTCTTATTGGCATGTACTTCTGATAAAGCTTTGACGAAAGAATTATCTATCAACTGTTTTATAATCGTCTATGGTCCCCTAAATTATATATATGTGTAAATAAATGTATAAAATAGCAAAAATTAATATTTACAGGATATTCTAAATATTGAAGCAAAGTCTACTCTAATTCTGTAATATTAACTGCGATTTTCAATATAAATCTCATAATCCTTTTATCCATTAAATAACCACTCATAATGATAATACAGAGTAAGAATATCATTCAGATGTTGTTTAATTATGTTAACTAACTTTATAAAAATTGTAATCTAAGTACTTTCCATTGTTTTTGTCTGTTTCATCACATTCTAATATGTTTCGTCATTTCAGTATGCAAATAGATGCTAAGATAAATAATTGCATTCAGTAATAGTGGATATTTGAATATTTTGCCTTCAATATCTTGAATTTACATTAATTAAAGATTATTATCTGATATATTTACAAGCCTCGTTTTATTTTTTTCTTATTAAACCATTTAAAAGCTGTCGGACTGTTTCCGAATGAAGTTCCTCTAAATCGTGGTCAGATACCTGATTTTGATGATGAAGATGCTGTTGTCTCTGATTTAACCTGTATCGGTGTCGTAGGAATTGAAGATCCTGTTCGACCAGAGGTTCCTGCAGCCATACGAAAGTGTCAGCGTGCTGGGATCACTGTACGTATGGTAACCGGTGACAATGTTAATACAGCAAGATCAATAGCTGCTAAATGTGGGATTCTGAGACCTGGGGATAATTATATTGTGTTAGAAGGAAAGGAATTCAATTCTCGTATACGCGACCCGCGTACAAATCGTGTAAGACAAGATCTAATGGACCAGATATGGCCACAGCTAAGGGTTCTTGCACGTTCTTCACCTCAGGATAAATATACTCTAGTAAGTGGTATTATAGACAGCCACATTTCAACTCGTCGTGAAGTTGTCGCTGTAACTGGAGATGGCACAAATGATGGACCTGCACTGAAAAAAGCTGATGTTGGTTTCGCTATGGGTATAGCGGGAACGGATGTTGCAAAAGAGGCATCAGACATAATACTAACAGATGATAATTTTACAAGCATTGTTAAAGCTGTCATGTGGGGAAGAAATGTATACGATTCTATTTCAAAGTTTCTTCAGTTCCAATTAACTGTTAACATGGTAGCTATTATTGTTGCATTTGTTGGTGCGTGCTTTATAACTGTAAGTTAATCATTAAACAAGTTCCATTTGTAATCGTGAACTAATTTATTTTTGACCATTACTAAATTGTATATGTCTGACGGTAAAAGATGAAGAATCGTTTTATGCGGTTGACTTACATAGTCGTAATCAAATTATCCGCGTGATGACAGTGACCATAAATTCGTCCGTTAGGAATCCTTTTCCTCATTATTTTGGTGAAATGTATTCTGTTATACCTTCAGTATAGAAATAATAGTAATAATAATAATAGCCTTTATTTCCAAATACCATTTTATGCATATTAGTTGATTCGTACTTGGATGTATTATAGAATACGAATTTGGATTAATCAATAAACTATACTTAATCCTAAAACATTAACTTCAATTTCCATTTCAAATTTACCTTTACTAAAGGTCTTCATGGAAGTGACATACTAGTGTCTTATTTTGCCACTGATTCAAAACCCCATACATTATTCTATCCCTTAGTGCTAATACTAACTATTATTCTTAAATCTTCCTCCCAACTCTGATCCTAACTTTAAATCCCGTCACTATAAACTTATTCCTAACCTTAAATCCTAGTCTCAATTCATATTTCTCTAGTTCAAGACCCTGTTTTCTAAGTTTCATTGTTTGCCTTAATTCTAATTCTAACTATGCACCTAATTTCAAACCCTAAATCATATTTCTAACACTAAATATTTATAAAACTAGAAATCTTTATTATAAGTTTAAATTCTTATCTAGACTATGATGTTCCTTAGTATTCCAAATTATTTTTGCTCAGTAGTCAACAGTTGCTAACTTGATTCTGACCTACCAGTCTGTATAAGTTGACTCATCGAATTTCTTTTATTAATTAAAAAAAAAGTAAAAACAGCTATCTCGGTTACTTCAATTTTAGTTTTAACTCTCATAGTCAATGCACAAACAGGTTATATACGAACTATTATTTGAGATAAAATTTCACTCTTTTAGCCTTTGTTAAAATTTTAAGTTTGTGTGTGTGAAACAACCATACATAAATATATTATCATAATAATGATGAATTAAATTAGGCGAATGTTCAGTATTCATTTTCGTAACCTGCAATATGATATTTTGGAGGTAGAATAGTTTGAACTCAAATTTCGATATAGAATATTATTTAACCCTTAGGATATTGATACCATGGTTAAATAGTAAAGTATTCCATGATGAATAATTATGACCTATGATTAAGGTGTATATTTATTCGGATTATGTAACCAAATGATATATTAAATGTCTTATAAAATTTTATTCATGATTCTTGTTGAAATTTGGAGCAATTAAATATTATGAAGAACTTTTAACAATATATCCACTTTCTATTTCTATATAATTCCCTCCAAGTATCTATGGAGAATAAAATGTAACTTAAACTTATAAGCTTTTGTTAACAGGGTACAATATACAGAGCAGCATGAAACATTATTAAGGTCTACAAACGTAATGTAAATTTGTTATTTTAAAATGAGCACCTAACTGGGCACCTAATTTATAGTTCTAAGTAGTGGTAGACGTGCATTAACAACTTGAAGCGCATATGATGAAGTTTATTGCATTATATCAGATTTCGAATACAAAATTTAAGTAAAATGTGAAGTGAAATACTGTATTTACTAGATTAATAGTCATTAGAAATAGTATTTTGAATAATTGTACACTGTAATTACCTGTTATCATATTAAGGAAGAAGCCAATTATCTAACTAATATTGTTATGCGTAGTGAGCATATATACAAACCTTTAAACTGAAGAAATTCGGAAGTACAGAAATCGAAAATACGCTTTTAAAACTCTTAGAAACAGTAACAATCCAACAAAACAAAAAAATGTAAATAGCAAACTTTGTTATTCATAGACTGATGCAAAAACATAACCGTTTTATAAAGAAATCAACAGAACCAAGTTATAATTTCTTTCCAAAGAAAGCTTGAAACTATAAAACAATCCTATGAAAAATGGAGAAATCGATTTTTAAATTTCAGATAAACATCATCTCTCACAACTAGACTACTGCGATTTGTTCAAACTTAGAGTTACTCTCAAATATACAGAATTACCCCCAGCACATATTCTCTGAATATCGAACGATGCTACAGTTTACATTCCATTTGAAAAATAATCATCAATATATTCTTACTTGCTACTGGGTGTTGTAAAGATTGTTGGATTTGACATCACTAATTGACCTAGGTATAATAAACACTAAAAACCAGGTTGCACTGGACAGCCTCATCATAGTAGTGTGTAACTCCTCAATATCTCTTTCTCCTGTCCCCATTGGGGTTGATTTATGATATCATGTTCAACAATCGTCATGAGTGCATAGGCGACTAGCTTTCTGACGTAATGCAGGAACTGTAGCATGATGACGTAATCAGTGGAGTTTAACTTTATCGGGCCACTGGTTGTTATCCATAAATAAAAATAAATGAGATCTCCTAAACTTTTAAAGAATTGACTGGGGTTATAAATGTTAAAAACTGGGTGCCGATTAAGTGGTATAATGGCTAGGCGTTTTCTATGAAACTTGAAGCTTCTGGATTTAATCCTTAATCATAAAATTGTTGCGCAATGTTAGAAGGTCAAAAACTAAGACGAAACAACTTTCTAATACTTTCTGCTTTCTAAATGATGTATGTTTCCGATTAATCTTTGTCATCGTAAACGCTATTTAGCTTCACTTAATAGAATAAATTTCGTCGCATTAAAAAAATTTTCATCTCCAGCTGTGATATCGAAACAAATTTCTGTTTAGCATCTAGCCAAAGGGTAAATATTCAGCAGACATGTTGTAAACGTTTGTAACTGTCGACGTATAACATTCATATTGCAATAATTTTAAACCCCTACCCCTGTAATAATTACTATCTGCATAGACCGATGCCTGAATTACACTATATTTGTTTCTTGGTTTTCTAAAAGATCAATAAGTAGCAGAATATGTCAACAGTTTAAAATTTTCCAATTGGGTTTTCCGGTTTATAACATCATGGTAATTGGTAAGCTTTTTATAATGGTCAATAATTGCATATGTGTAGCGTTAAGTGCTTATGGTTTCAAACAAATCTGAGGCAGAATGGTTGATTGAAGTGCATAATCAAAGTTGGGAGAAAAAATGGCCCAAAAGTCTGAGCAGATTACAGCATAAAAAAGATCAGTGAATCTTGACAGTGTGTGCAATTAAATCACTTATCGATCAAGTATACTAAATGTGCCTATAATATGGTTTAAAAGAGTCATGAAAACTTTTTACTTAAATAAGCCAACCCAGAATTGCAAAGCCACAAAAAACTCTTTTGAAATGCAAGCAGTAATTGATTAAAACAATTTATGATATAGATTCAGGAGATTAGATAAAACTTTGTACATACTTGAAAACTTCGTAATCTTTGTCTGAAACTTTGTTTTCATCATTTTTATTCGCCCAAAGCTTTGATCAAGTCAACGTGCAAATTGTTTTAAGTAGACCGTCTTTTAATATTTATTTTGTTATTTCTCAACAAACAGGATAGTCCATTGAAAGCTGTTCAAATGTTATGGGTCAATTTAATCATGGATACATTGGCCTCATTAGCTTTGGCAACCGAATTACCTACAGAAGAATTACTAGAACGGGCACCATATGGCAGAACAAAGCCTATTATCAGTCGCAATATGATTAAAAATATCCTTGGACAGTCTATTTACCAACTAAGCGTCATTTTCTTTCTCATATGGTTTGGTAAGTCGTACACTAGTTTACCAATAATTTTTTTCAAATTATGTAACTATGCTTATCTTAAAGACAAATACCGTCATGATATATGAAGATAATAGTTGTACTATTACATGTTACATACACTCAAATATTATTTTGTTTGTTATAATTTTAGTTATAGTACTAAATTTCTTCAAGTAGTTTAACTTTAGTAAAATATGAAAATTTTTAATTTCGTTTACTTTTTGAATAGATGTTATGCATTTTGAATCATATTGTCAGATTCCATCTTACAATACGACAATTTTCTATAGTATTTTCGAAGATATTGTAAACATATTTGTGCAAAATCACATCTCATTTAAATTAATCGTTTCGAGTTTCTGTAATAAATCTCCTAAATTCGATTTATCTTTCAGTAGTCATGGCGTTAAACATTAAGTCAACTTAATGGTGAATAGAGATTCAGTGTATTTATGTAACAAGGATTATATTTTAATTCTACGTTTAATTGATTTTGGTGTTTCAGTAAAACTGTTTTGTTTAAGCTACGGGTACTTTAAGATATAGTTTAGTTGTGCGTCCTTAGTGAATTAGACATGGTTACGTAATTTAAATGTTGGTTGTAGCAATGTGAAATGTTAACCTGTGTCTTATAGGCATAGGAAATCAATCTGTAACATAATTAACATTGATTTCTGGGTTACGTCTCCTTTCATTCCATGTCTAATGACTACCTATTTTCGTTAGTCATGACTCTCAGTACTTCTGTCCCATACGTGAATTGTCACAAATATTACAATATCTGCCAATGAACACCTAAGGTCTTTTATTAGCTTTAACGGAACCACATATAACTGTTGTTACTTAATTGTAAGCATGTTTTTACTCCTTTATTTTTTGTATATTTGCTTTCAGGTGAGTTACTACTAGATGTGGAGAGTGGTCGTGGTTTAAGTGCCAAAGGCATTAATCGCCCAACTGAACATTTTACCGTAATATTCAATTCATTTGTTATGATGACACTATTTAATGAAATAAATGCAAGAAAAATACATGGACAACGAAATATTTTCTCTGGATTAACCAATAATTTACTATTTGTTATAATTTGGATTTCAACGTTTGTACTACAAGTAAGTTGGCCGATTAAACGTATGATGGAAAGAGCGTTATTCTTATTCATTTGCTTTCTGGAAGATATTTTTTATATCTTTTGTGAAAATATTCATGTTGATTTTATATAACGATCACTTGGTATAGAATAATATTACTTAAAGTTAGTCATTATAGGTGTTTCGGGACAAAACAAAGTCAGTTGCACAAATGTATTAGTTCTTTCTTTAACTCCTGGATCTAATGTTATTTGCATACCAAGATATCACTCATATAATTCAGATGCATTTTGATCTTTCCGTTGATGCGTGCACATCCAGCCGATTGACCAGCTTCAGTTCATAACAAATCGACGGGAATATACAAGTTCTTCCTAATACCTATGCTCCCTTTGCACAAGTATGACTGTCTAGACTCAGTAGTTTAGTGGTGAACGCGATGGTGTTTGGCACGAAACGGACTGAGTTCGAATCCCATTGTGACCATCAACATTGGGATGCAAGTACATCCAGCCGATGAGTCCAAAATAGGATGAAACGCGCACCCTGGATTCCACTTGCTAGTCACAATCCAACTTAAATAAAACTGATGAGCTTGAATTCGTATTTAGTAGAAGATTTGTGTTAATACACAGTCTTCGAGTGAAACAAAATGGTTCCTATATGTCCAATAGTTTTAACAGTCCTCCTACTAATACCAATTATTCATGAAAGTTAATAATTGGTAAATTTGTTTATCCTCTTTGATAGCTCAGATTCAACTGCAAACAAACTACTAAAATTTGCCCTTGACTAAAATACGTCAGTGTTTCCACAGTTTTAATACTTTTATAAGCACTAAGCACATCAAGATCAATATCATAAGCAGTAGAAGTAGTCGTAACATAAGTTGTAGTAAAGAAATATAGACATGCGGAATACGATAAATGGATAAAACATTAGTTCGTTGAAAGGGAGGAACATAATAAGTTTCAGTCCTGATTTTAACATATGACAAAAGTGAGTTCACTTGAGCCAGTGTGGTCGATTCTGAGCTATATTACCTGGAGTCTCCAGCCTAAATGACTTAAAAAGTTTCAATTAAGTTAAAAATAAACATCCTATAGTTTGTCTTCTACATAACAGAACAATCTTATTAAATAGTCAAACAACAAGACTAAAAGGATATTTAACTTTTTTCTGACTTGCAAAAACAATATTGATGCATTATGTTTAATAAAAGCAAGTAGTTTGTTGTATTTTTATTGTACCATTAATTTGAATAGTTTTTATTCACATTTATAATTTTATTGAAAGTAGTATTTTAGATCTACTTCTTTTGATTTCTACTTTGCATAGGTTGTGATTATTCAGTTCGGTGGTTATGCATTCAGTACCCGTCCATTAGCTTTGGAACACTGGTTATGGTGTTTATTTTTTGGATTAGGTACACTACTGTGGGGTCAGGTTAGTTACCATCTCATCTATGCACCATTTTTTTATTATTCTGCTATATAATTAACCAAATTTTTAATAAACACTTATCAACTGTTTCATGCTTGTTTGCTATGATTTTGTGTATATGTTTTATATCTTAGTAGTGGCTCTGATATTATGTAAACCAAATGATATTATTCAACTTAAAATGTCTGAGTTAATTTTAAGCACTTTTCACCGGTCTTGATTATTCATTTTACTATTCTACATAGATTAATGAAAATGTGGAAAAAGAATAATTTACAAATTCATCTTTCTTACACTTGTTATTATCTTTTATCTTAAGATTATTATTACAATACCAGTTTGGGTAATTCCAAAGAGAAAACGTAAATCAGCCAAGGCAAGACGGTTAACACTAATTGCAACACAAGATGCTCTAGGAGCAGAAACAGATGGTCTAGTTGGTCAAGATATTACACGTCCACAATTAGCAGATGGTGGACTGGTTCATCGTGCAAGCACAGGATTTGTTAGTAAAGCAGCAAACGCAGTTGCTCGAGGACTTAATGCAATTTACACACAACCAGAAGGCGAAGAGGAAGAAGATGAAGAAGAAGAAGAAGAGGATGATGAAGACAGAGGAGATTTAGTCAGTGCAAATCTGCGTAATACTGGTCAAATATTATGGATTAGAGGTTTATCTAGACTACAAACACAGGTACGTTTATTGTGAGCTGTATCATAAATTAAAATTATCTTAACAAGAATGTTTATGAGAAGAATATACGGTTTAATGGGTTAAACAAAACACTATTCATCTTAACTAACAATCTTTCACGATATACCAAAGCAAGGGAAAATGTAGTTTTCTTACGGTGTCAGTTATAATTAATCATCGCTTTCAAATTACATTAATTATTATTAAAGCCGTTTAAAAATGTGACGTTATTGGTCTCTAGAGTATAAACATAAATATTTCTTAACTCATCATTATGTGGTTTACCATGAAATAACACTGTGTAACATGTTTAGTCGTAGTTAAATTTTTAGTTGTAGACATTTTAACCGTATTTTACAAAGTATTCATTTAATTTGTCTACGAAATGAAAGTTAACAAATGTCTCTTAACCGTTACACGCAATTAAAACAGTGTATTAATTATCGTTTCAAATATTTTATGTATTTGACTGCTTAATCAATTTTTGACATCATTTTAACATGATTTTAGTAAAGTTTTAATAATGTCACAGATACATTGAGGTTGTAATTCGATCGTCGGATGTCCACCTGATGATACTGATATTTACAAATTCATCACAAGATTTGGAGATTATAAGTTCAACCGTGAATAGTTTGTGCGTGCATTCTATTGGAAAGGCCTATGACAGAACAAAGTGACTGTCCAGTGTTCCTCGGTTTTCAAAGGTATTTAGCCGAGATTAATTTTTTAACGAGTATGAACGACATGAAAGTAATTTGCTCTGATAAATTTTAGACTATAGCTTACAAAGTAACTCAAGTTTTACTTGTTTTGTCTTGTTCAGGATTTATCTATTTTGTTTCTTATAATCATGTTGACACTATCACTTAGAAATGTAAGAAATATTTTCAACATCTTCAACTACACAACCATTTGATTCTTATGACATACAGTCTCCATATTGTATTTAAAATATGTTAATAATAAATAGGTTTACAAGTGACTGTTGTTTAATACAGACCTATAAACAATCAACTAGCAGACCACAAGATAGAATGATTTGTGAGTGCTAAATTGATTTTGCTTAAAAATATAGTAATTATAGAGAAATCCAATGAATCTCACCCATTTGGGTTTCAATTTATAAGGAAAGAATTAAATAATATTGTGTGTGTATGTGTGGTACTGTTTGTGTGTAATTAATTTTCCCTGTTGCATGAATTATGATTGAATTTAAGTAAAAAATTAATTCAATTGGGATGGTTATTTTTGTGGAGATTGGTTATTTTATTTGATTGAATATATCACAGATTGATGTTGGCAGGATACCATTGACAACAAGGGAGCACTCGACAGCTGTTTCGTTTTGGTGTGGAACTCCTCAGCAGTGCGCACCCCAGATTTCGCACCAGGAGCTTCAGGTTGACGGCGAAGGCCTAACCATCTGCACCACTGGGTCGGCATCCAATTGTAGAATTTTCACTTCCATCAATTTGTGATATATATAGCTCGACGATCATCCATTGTCATTGGTGATAACTGTCTCACTCCCGACAAGTCTGATGGAAGTGGGAATTCTACTGTTGGATGCCGACCCAGTAGTGCAGATGGTTAGGCCTTCGCCGTCAACCTGAAGCTCCTGGGGCGGATTCTGGGGTGCGCACTGCTGAGAAGCTCCACACGAGAACGAAACAGCTGTCCAGTGCTCTCTTGTTGTCAATGGTACCCTGCCAACACCAATCTGTGATATATCCAATCAAGAAATTAATTATTGAAATAGAACATTATGTCTGTCTACATATTTGTCTAAGGTTCATTGTTCGTTACAGTAGCCTGTTTGATTGGAAATCTTCCATTAACATCAAGTTATGTTATAAACGTATAAATAGTTCTTCTTACATATTTTTTTCAACTAACAAGTGCAGAAAATGAATTCCTTCCTTGTTGCTTACTGTGAATCTTTTTTTGTTGTTGCTAACATGCTGATCAATATATGTTGTTGTTCGTATTCTTTAGAATAATTCTCCTGCCATTCAAGATACTATTATTAAGATGACTAAATCTTTTAAACAAGTTGAATTGAATCTGTGAAAATAATTTACCAATGTTGTTTTATATTCAATGTTTGATTTCTTCAAATGTTGTCGTATTTATTTAGTAATTGTCATTTTCAAAATGACAAGTCGTTTACATTATGATAATCTCAACATTATATTATATACACAAAACGGGCATAAAACTTTTAATGACCTGATTTCCTACTTAACTGGACTGAATAAACACTGTTAGAATATGTAGATTATTCTACAAAAGTCGACATTTCAGCATTTATGGAATTCTCGGCTAATTTTAATATTTATTTTATTAATTAGATTAATCAAACCAGTAATTTTATTGGTGTCAATAATATTTTCCGGTATAATTGTCTAGAATTAATAGTTGTAGAGGCAGGACAGGGACGACCTTGACATTAGTTGTGCTAAAATTGACCAATAAGAAAGCGGCTTAGGATGGAGTGATATTATTATTAGAAAAGTCTCACAGAATATAGTATTACTCAATTGTGTACAGTAATTTTACATGGTTAATAAATATTTCGAGATTATCAAAGGGTTATAAACATTTAAAATCAAAGTAACTTCTATGTAAATACTCGTCCTTGTGGTATAGAGCATTTTTTTCTACGAGTTCCTTTATGTTTGTAAAGATGATTTTTCAACCTAGACCATATAGCTTCTACGTTATTCGTGTGAGTTTCTGTTGAGGGATCCGCAAAGTGTCGACGATAAACGACGATCTGATGACTGTATCAAAGTCTTAATAGGCACTTGTATGACTTTAAATCATTGGTGTAATTTGTTGTTCTTCGTACGACATACTTCCAAATAATCGGAATTATGGTAAATTGTTTCCGGCCAGAAACCCTTACAGTGTCCATTTCCCAGTTGTCAATCCCAAATAGCAAATATCTAATGTAGGTCTTAATATAAAAACCACCTACCCATACTGTATATATGCTGCGTCCCCGATTATATTTACACTTTCTAAGAACGTTTCTCCCTCAAATAACTGACGATGACTTCCTCCTCTAAATTAACGACATTGTTAACATTGTCAACTAAACTGTGCTTAATGACCTTGAGATGAAAAATCGCCACCTTATTAGTTTATCCCTACTTTATAGTCCTGCCGTTGTAGATATGTTTGGATGATTATCAGTAACTGAGATCTTTTATGTTGCCTAAAAAAGTACAAATGGGACTTGATTCAAACAGCATTGATAGTTAGCTACATACATGTAATTTATGTCTGGGATTAATAAAATGAAGTCTTTTTAAGCTACGTGTAAGTTAAAACAAAATCTAATAATGTATTGATCATACTTTCGTTCAAACAAATCATCACTTGTTTTAGCCCCTCCTCCATTCGTGATTCACCATACCAATTTAATACTTTTTAACAGACTTACTAGCGGTTAATTCTCTCCAGGACTTTGACCCAAAGACTGGTTTAAACCTGTGCTAACTTTACATTGCGTTGTATGAAAAACAATTTCAACAAAAATGCCAAACTATTGTAAAACTTCTTTATTAAATGAGGCTATCAGTGAAACTGTTTCTGGTCCATAGAAAATATTTGTTCCACAATATAGTGAGTGGTTTCCAACTCATTTAGATTTCTGAATAGAGCTATCAGTGATGAATCAACTTAAAGTATTTTACAAGCTACCTCGATGTAAATGTATAAAACAATTATTCTTCCACCAATTTTTAGTGTTTAAATACTAGTTTGTTATGTACATCATATGTCAGATACAATACAACTATTCCTAAGTTTTCTTTTTGGAGTTTTGTTAAGATGCATGGCTATGCTTCTTCATAGATTGGCCTTATTACTCCAGTGGTTTTCAAACTAATATCACATTATGATGTCATTCTGTCCCACACTATTTCATGCTTCGTTCAAGATTTGGTTGGTTCCCTAAACCTGTTTACATATTGGCATGAAGACATTTTAAGTAAAATCATGATGACTAGAGAGAACTTACTATTGAAAAGCATTTCAGCTAATGAAAAGTGATAAAATAGACTCAATGTAAATATTAGTTGTGTAAATTGCATATTAATTCATTCAGTTAGTCCGCTCCACTAGTATTACCTACGTCATTCTGTACAAGTAAAATTTACTTAGAAACTCACTATATTTTTTGATACAAAAATATCATCTTCATCATGTCTTTATTCATATAACAAGTAAGATTATTTTATAAATCTAAATCTGTTGCAGTGGCATTTCAAAATTTAGTTAAGCTAATAACTTGACAAATATTTTTCTCCTGTCCTTTCTTTCTTTCTCTGTAATATCTATGTGGTTCAAATCGCACAAATCACGTAATCATCGTTTTTGAAAATGGTCTAATCACATTCTGTATACATTTATATATCACTATATATTCAATGCCAATTTATGCGATTATGTTTGGTGTTTCTTTATATCCAAACCCTTTACACCAACCAATCCAAATTAAATGACCTTCAACCCCCCCCTGAATGCCTTTGTTTATGCTCCAAATGATTTATCAAAATCTCCTTTATTGATGTTTGTCTAACCCTCCCCTCTAATACCTACCTAAATATCTTGAAATTGATAAAACCTACTTTTCTTTGAAAAATAACTCAATTTATATTCTCTTGATAACATCTTGAACCCCTTTCCACTCGTGTTTGCTGAATTCAACCATTATTTCTAAATAAACATAATTGTAAATGTATACATACCTTTGTTTTTGCGTGCGTGTTTGTATGCGTAACTGTATTATTCGTACTGTTTTGAAATACCCTTAATTTATAATATGGTATTTTTCCTAAACTTTTTTTTGATTTGTTTCCTTAAAACTGGGTTGCCCATCACATTTATCCCTGTGTTGTATACTTTTCCCTCACTGTTATATATTTTGATTGATTGTGACATTACAATATCATATTATTTAAAAATAATTTATTTGCATGTTTTTATGATATGTATTCTTAATCCCCCAATAATCGTAAATATATTATGTTTGCCTGAATTATCCTGCACGTATCGATTCCCTTGTGTGCGATATGATTGTTGATATTGCACATAAACCAACTTTATGTTAATTACCTAAATTAGTCCGCACGCAAGCCTAATCTAGATAATCGTACAGATGAATGGATGGGAAGTGTTAGACGTTTCACTTTAAGTCAACTTAATACTGAAGGTATGACACATCCTTTGGTTTTAGCGGCAAGACGTCAAAGTACATCAGTTAATCAAGGTGGATTCGTAAGTGCTGCTGGTAATCTCCGTTATACATCGCCACAAGAAGTTCCTGAAGAAGATGAGGAAAATGAATCTGACGAACAATTAAATAAAGTTTAACTGTTTTTTTCTTTCTATTGTTAAGTGATATTCATCTTTTGGGATGATTTTCTTCTAACACTTTAAATGTTATTCAGATATATACAAATAAAAGTATTTATCATCCGGTTTAACACAACATACACACAATTTCAAAAATATACAAATCTTTTTTGCCAAATGTAGGTTGAATGGTTAGGTTTAATATTAACTTCTGCTACGTTACGATTTAAAAGAACTTTGAAATATCAAACAATCAAGATGAAAACTGAGTTTTTTCTGATAGTTACTAATAGATAGATGCAAAATTCATTACAAACTCTTTCATATACTGTTTCCTCATCTTGAAATTTCGCATTTCATTTTCATTATTATTTTTATTGTTTTGAGAGAGAAATGAAGGGAAGTAGAAGATTTTTCAAGTACCAAACGTATTAAATTGTTGAAATTTTTTTCAATTTTCATGATCACTCCTTGATTTTAATCTCATCATATATATCTTTATAATATACTCTTAGAAGGAAAATACATTTTATTTGTACTCAACTAGTTCAATTATAACAAACAAATGATTGATATAATGTGTATTGTTATAGTATATAATTATAACTATCAGTTTAATGATAGACTTTAATTGTTTACATTTTCCTAACATTACTATTGATGCTAATACCACAACTGTCATAAAAGTATTCTTATGGTTACTGGCATAATTATTTTTATTGTCGTATTACACTTCATTATCTTATCCTCTAGCATCAAAAGTGGCCGAACTAATCAAATGAGAATGAAAAATAGACAATACATTAATTATTCGATTTTCATCTTGATATTACTTTCTCATTTACTCTTTTAAAATGATTTGGGCATGCTTTACTTATACTGACCATTATATATATATATATATATATATATATATATATATATATATGCATTTTAATAAACGACTTGTAGTCAGTGGATTACATTTATATTAGAATACTATCATTCCTTTATTTCAAGCGTTTTTTCTGTCAGTTGTTTTACTAATCTTTAAAACGATGTAAAAAACAAAAACGAGAATAAAATAAAACTATTATTCGCTCAGTCTTATGTGTAACGGACCTAATAACAAATAATACTCAACCGAGTCGTATAGTTCATGAAATAATTTAAAAAAACTATATCTAAGAATAAGTAATATACCTGTCTGCATACTGAGGTTACTACACATATTCAGTATGTATAGCCTATCCCTAATCATGTAGCTATATATATATATATATATATATATATATATATATATATATATAATACCGTGATGCATTTCTGTCTCCAAAAATTCCCATTTTTTAAAATGGTTTTATTCTGACCACATTTCTTTTTTCAAAGTAGTTGTATTCTTGTGACTGTTTCGTCTCTCTGACTTCGTAATCTTTTGCTCTGTTCAGTCCTTCATACTACATTGACTCGCATGATATATTATGATACAGTATGCTATTAGTATTTTAACTGTGTTAACAGGTAATTATTTTTATTTTATGCTTTTATATTTTTAATATTTAATCATCTATTGTTCATTTACACTTAAGTTTTACTGCAGGATAAACCCCTTACACTATTTCATCTCTCACTTGATCTAGATGAATTCATAAACAGTTGCTTTAATTTGTTCATGTTTATATCTTTTTACGTAGCTGATAAGCCTTAAAATAGGACGTAACGAGTGGCCTGTATTTCACTTGTTTCTGTTTATTACTACTGAGACAATTTGGACTAGTCATTTAGAAGCATAAACATGAAATGGACGGATTATTTATAATTATCTTACTTCTATCTTTACACATTATCAATCTAAATAAAAGGTGAACAAACATTTCGAATAAATTATTATTGAGACGGAGTTATGGCAGAATGATACGATTGTGATTATCTTCTGAACCAATTGTTAGCGCATAGTTTCACTTATTAAGCTATAGACAATTGAATCGGATCATGTCTTTGTTTATGTTTAAGCTAACATTTTGTGATAAAATTGTGAAGTAGTTTCTTTATAATAAGAACCTACAAATTGAAGCCTGCGCCGAATTACTCTAGCTAAAAGCTAGAAATACATTGGAATTTGCATTGTTTTCAGACAACTTCAAAATTAATCAACTTTGCAGATTGGTTTATCTAATATGGATTTACTTAGTATTTTATTGTATTTCCTAACACTAATGATTTTGGCTTATTTTATCCCCTAGCAGACTAAAATTATTATAGGCACTTCGTCAGTCTACAATTATTGTGTAAAGTAATATCACATCTGTAAACATGATAATGAATTTTTTCTCTAAATACATCAATAAGCAATTTGATATCAAATTGGTTGTTAATGTCTTTAAAGATAATTCTTCATTAGGGCCTACGAGCTAAACTGTATAAGATAGCATTGATTAGTTTCAAATAATTAAATCAATAGTCATAAAACACAAGAGATACAGTTTTGTTTGCAAAAATGACTAAAATATAACTGGTCGGCATTTCAACACCGAGTTACATGACCTAGTTCTTCATATGCACTGTCTTTAATTGTTTAATTTTCCTAACATTACTATTGATGATAATACCACAACTGTCATAAAAGTATTCTTATGGTTACTGGCATAATTATTTTTATTGTCGTATTACACTTCATTATCTTATCCTCTAGCATCAAAAGTGGCCGAACTAATCAAATGAGAATGAAAAATAGACAATACATTAATTATTCGATTTTCATCTTGATATTACTTTCTCATTTACTCTTTTAAAATGATTTGGGCATGCTTTACTTATACTGACCATTATATATATATATATTATATATATATATATTATATATATATATGCATTTTAATAAACGACTTGTAGTCAGTGGATTACATTTATATTAGAATACTATCATTCCTTTATTTCAAGCGTTTTTTCTGTCAGTTGTTTTACTAATCTTTAAAACGATGTAAAAACAAAAACGAGAATAAAATAAAACTATTATTCGCTCAGTCTTATGTGTAACGGACCTAATAACAAATAATACTCAACCGAGTCGTATAGTTCATGAAATAATTTAAAAAACTATATCTAAGAATAAGTAATATACCTGTCTGCATACTGAGGTTACTACACATATTCAGTATGTATAGCCTATCCCTAATCATGTAGCTATATATATATATATATATATATATATATATATATATATATATAATACCGTGATGCATTTCTGTCTCCAAAAATTCCCATTTTTTAAAATGGTTTTATTCTGACCACATTTCTTTTTTCAAAGTAGTTGTATTCTTGTGACTGTTTCGTCTCTCTGACTTCGTAATCTTTTGCTCTGTTCAGTCCTTCATACTACATTGACTCGCATGATATATTATGATACAGTATGCTATTAGTATTTTAACTGTGTTAACAGGTAATTATTTTTATTTTATGCTTTTATATTTTTAATATTTAATCATCTATTGTTCATTTACACTTAAGTTTTACTGCAGGATAAACCCCTTACACTATTTCATCTCTCACTTGATCTAGATGAATTCATAAACAGTTGCTTTAATTTGTTCATGTTTATATCTTTTTACGTAGCTGATAAGCCTTAAAATAGGACGTAACGAGTGGCCTGTATTTCACTTGTTTCTGTTTATTACTACTGAGACAATTTGGACTAGTCATTTAGAAGCATAAACATGAAATGGACGGATTATTTATAATTATCTTACTTCTATCTTTACACATTATCAATCTAAATAAAAGGTGAACAAACATTTCGAATAAATTATTATTGAGACGGAGTTATGGCAGAATGATACGATTGTGATTATCTTCTGAACCAATTGTTAGCGCATAGTTTCACTTATTAAGCTATAGACAATTGAATCGGATCATGTCTTTGTTTATGTTTAAGCTAACATTTTGTGATAAAATTGTGAAGTAGTTTCTTTATAATAAGAACCTACAAATTGAAGCCTGCGCCGAATTACTCTAGCTAAAAGCTAGAAATACATTGGAATTTGCATTGTTTTCAGACAACTTCAAAATTAATCAACTTTGCAGATTGGTTTATCTAATATGGATTTACTTAGTATTTTATTGTATTTCCTAACACTAATGATTTTGGCTTATTTTATCCCCTAGCAGACTAAAATTATTATAGGCACTTCGTCAGTCTACAATTATTGTGTAAAGTAATATCACATCTGTAAACATGATAATGAATTTTTTCTCTAAATACATCAATAAGCAATTTGATATCAAATTGGTTGTTAATGTCTTTAAAGATAATTCTTCATTAGGGCCTACGAGCTAAACTGTATAAGATAGCATTGATTAGTTTCAAATAATTAAATCAATAGTCATAAAACACAAGAGATACAGTTTTGTTTGCAAAAATGACTAAAATATAACTGGTCGGCATTTCAACACCGAGTTACATGACCTAGTTCTTCATATTGCACTGTCATTTAATTGTTAGCCAGATATAATCTGTCATCACGTAAATGTAAATGAAGTTTGCGTGGTTTGTGAAATCGACACTAAGTTTTAGTTGGTTGAACTCGTTGATTTTGATTGAATACTGTCGAGAAGTAGGAAGCACTATGGAGTTGTTTCATCCTAGTATGGAACTCCTCAGAAATTCGCATTCTAGTAAACATAAAGCAAATCCCTACTAGGTATGTGTTATTAATTGAATACATATACGTCTGTCTTTTCAGTCCAATAAGACTGGCATGGAAGTATGTATATACGGTTACTAATGTTTATAACATACAAGCACACTAACACAACTTCATTTGAATATTTAATCCTCAGAAATCATAGAATAACATAAGATATATCAATAAATTATGTTACAGCTATAGAAGTAGAAACAGTTTATAATAAAATAAATAGGTAAGTTCCAGAAAAAGAGAAGAGAACTTAGAATAAACAAGACCAACCTGTATAAAACGAATAATAGATCTACGATAATATTTGAAAGGGCTGTATTTGAAATTTGTGGAACAGTCTAATAAATATGCGTAATAGCCTTGTTCTAATTACGCATGAATTATGTTAACTAACACCTATCAAATGTTGACATTTTGGTTTGTCTTAACCATGTAGTAAGTTGTACAATTTTGTTGTTAGGTTGTCGTTCAATGTTCTGTTTTATGTTTAAGGGAAGATGAAAAATATAATGATATATGCTGAAACTGATTGATTTGAGTGAAAATTTACACTAATCTAAAACAGTACTTCACTTCAACACTTTATTCAATACATTTAAGCAGATGATAGAGATGATAAACAATTTATTTGTTAATTTAAAAGTAAATTAAAGTAACTCATTATCAGATTGTAACTGAAATACCAACTTGCAGAGTAATCGATTTACAGTTTTAGTAGAATGAATATTAAGTTTTATTTTTACCATTTATTATTATCATTTATTGATAAAAGTATATAACTATGAATTTAAGAGTAATTCATTCATTTTACAAACTAAAGTTCATGAATTGTAAACTTGATGTGAATTGAGTACTTTATGCTGAAAAAACTGGCATACTGTTATCTTCATAAATATCACTATGTACGTTAAAAAAGTAATATATACAAGTAGATTACTTTGAAAATTCACACTATCGTTTTCATTAAAGTCTAAAAACATACAAGTGGTTTCCCATAAGACAATTGTCTTTGTTATAATATACTCAATACACTTCATTTTGGCGCCTTAGCAGATATTTATAAAACAAAATATAGGTTTTAGCGTCTAATTAAGCCAAAATACAAGTCAAATTGTACTATCCATTCCACAATAGGTAAAAAAAAATAGGTGGCATTATTAATAAAGGATATTTTCAATCATAAGGAACACTTTTCTTCTCTATTTGTGATCTTAGAACTACTACCATGTTACGTACATGATAGTGATAAAGAAGTATTATAATTCGAAAATTAGTTCATAATAAAATGAATAGGGTGTACTGCATTCTACATAGAAATTTTACCATCTCACCGCTTTTTAAGCTTTAACTAAATAGTAGTAAAACATAACTAGCTTATATTAAACATTTAATAAGCATCATCAAAGGTGGAGAATAATAAACGGTACTTCACACAAATTTTTGGAAAAATAACAGTCGTATTGGTGTGCTATATAGTTACCAACTAAATAGATGTTTGCCAATATCTGATGATAGAACACAGAAACATGTACTAAAAATTTCATAGATTATTAATATTTCTGTTATTCATATTAATTTGATTAATATAAATAACATAAATAATAAGTCATGCGCCTATTTTCTTTTCTTTACCCCCCCCCACACCCATTTTTATCTCACTTTCATTTATCTATCTGTTGTAAATGTGTTCAAATTCTGTCGGTGTAAATGGTTGCTGTTTTTGTTCATGTATACTTGAATGCTTGATATTTTTTTTGGGTATGGCATTATTTACTTTTACGTTATTATTTTCTTTTCAATCTTATGTATTGCACCTGGGCTATTGTCATCATTTTTCATCTTCTATTAAACTTTGCTTTCATATTCATTCTGATGTGTTGAATATGAATTAAAACCTATGGTAATGTTTTCTTATAAATAAAAAAGTTAAAAGTGGTACATGCTTTTAGAGATCGAAGAGATTCAGAGGATGAACGTACCAGTTTAGCAGCACTGATTCAACAACAATATCATCATCGTCACTCAAAAGATGGCTTATTAAACAAACAACAATCATCAAAGAAAAAAAGATCACAACAGTTATATAAGAGTAACAATAATAATTTGCATCAACAATCATATCATTATCAGCAGCAACATGAAAAACAACAACAGCTTACAGATTTTTTCTCTTCCACACAAATCACACCATCGAATGAATTATGGCAGAAATCTGCAGAGGAACATCCACTACTAATAATGGATTCGGACAATCAGAAAAATTTAAGTGAAGCACAAAAGTACCACTATAGTAATGATGAAATTGATGGTGGGTGTGGCAGTAATGATAATGATGACAGAAACCAAAGATATGGTCATGATGAAGAAAGTACACTTACCGAAGTGACTGTAACAAAGTACAAAGACAACGTATGTAACAAACAGTTTGAGGAAGTTGCTTATCAAGTGTCAGTGAAAACTGCAGATAATTTAGTAAATCCAGATCTTGAAGAATGGATTAGTTCAAGTTGGTTACAGGATTCTAGTAGACAGGAAAATGAAGGTTGCATTACACCAGACTCACCATATAGTGGCGAAAATAAATTTAAACTTCAAAGCGATTCATCAGAACATATATTTGGGACTCGAAATTCAAATAATAAAGTTATCGGAAAAAATCAGTCTTCAAATCGGTCACATAATCAGGGGAGAAGATCAAGTAAACCGCCTGCTCCGCCTCCACCATTTAAACGATCATCCAGTGCAGCTACCTCAGAAGGCTCCGATTTACTTTAGGCTTTCTGTGATATATTCTAATACTGTTATTTACTTTTAAGGTTTAATTATCATTACTACAAAACATGATGTGAGATCTCTCATATTCTATATCAATATATTATACTTTACAAATACTTAGCATAAAACTTTCACCAAATCATCCATAAATTAGTCCTGATGATAACATCTACAGAAGACATTATTCACTTCACAATCTTACTAAATTCAGCTTTCACATATACATTCTTTAGCAAAAATATAACGTTAAAACTGTCTATAAAACTTTATGCATTGAATCCTATTCTTACTTCATGCAATATCATATCTCAAGTAATTAATTATTTGTTCATTATTCATTCATTGAATTATTTTGTGTAAAGTGTAGTAGAAATTTGCCTAGTAGCTCAATATTTGCTCAATCATCAAGTGTAATGACTTTTATCATCTTCCTCCCTAGTAACTTATTTGTTTTCCATTGTACTAAAAATTACTATTACTACTCATTTCTTCCATTCTTACTGTCAGATAACTTTCTTGTTCATCGAATTTTTTCTAGTAACATGAAGTAGTTTTTCTGTCACTCCTTTACATACATCATATTCATACATTTTTATCCTATCTTAACTTGAATTATGTTATGACATCATACTTTCAGTTATTTTTATGAAATTTCCAAGTATATATATATATATATATATATATATATATATATATATTTCACCATAGATTTATGAGCACATTTTCCTCTTTTATTTTACATAACAAAAGATAAAGCATACAATTATTGAAATAGAAACAAACATACATATATCATTTAATAAATTAATTGATTTTACTTCTATTAGTTGCATGGTTGTGAGATGTGTTTTTCTCTGGAGTGATTGAAACCAGTTTTATTATTATGATGAAATTATGTAATACCTGTATGCAAAACAAAAATCAACTGCATCGTATTTTATTATCGGGTAGGTTATCTTTATATTCGATGTTATCGTAAATTACTTGCCTCTATTCATTTATTCATCAGTGTTGTCATCATTTTAATTTTTATTATCATCATTATTATAACTATCAGTTTCATCTTTTCATTATCATCACGTTGGTCATGTTTGACAAATAGACATTTGACTAATTTTATTTGATTCTCTAGTTTGAATTGAATTCATTATTTAATCGAAAATAGTAAATATGCACCTACAATATACATTACGTTTATATTAACTGTTGTTCATATTATGTTGTGTGTATATTTATATATGTAAAACATCTTTCCTATGAATATACAATTGTTGTTTATAAAAATGAAATTATTATAGCATTGAATAAAATGTTATAAGTAATCATAGTGTAATTAGAATTTTTCTCTATTTCTTTATTTTATTCAATGAAATCGATTTGTAAATTTTTCAATCTGTGTTTTGACGATAAGATAATTACTTAACGTTAACATTTTAGTTCTACATTACATTCAAGTTGACTATATGCATACAGTGGAATACTTTGCAAGCAAACTAGTTAATATGTACATAAATATAAACTGTTAGTGATTCAATTAATTGTTAGTTAAAATAGAACATTCGAACAAGTGGTTATTAACAACAGTATTAACGTAATGTTCTAAGCTGTACGCAGAAAAATTAGTAAGTATCCACCTTGTAGATTAAAGGTAATTGGCAAAGTAACCAATATAAATGAAAACAATTTAACTTAAATGTTATTTATGAAACTATTTTTTCCTGCTGTTTGACCCCTTTAATTTTTGCCATTCTTTTGAAGAATGGTAACAGTTGACTAGTTAGATTCAGTTTGAATGTGTTTACCATGTCAACAATTATTAATATCTAAATACAATCCTGCATTGTTTATCTTTGTTAATATTCACAATCCCAAGTTACTTTTCGTCCTTCGTGTTTATTTTTAAATAACACATTTTTTTCATCTATCTATACTTAGCATACTTTTAGTATATTTATATATTCTTTCTACTGCTTATAACCGTTATTTTTATATAAGGAGCATTTCATGTTTAATAGCGCTGATACATATGTATATCGATTTTTGAGTTAATATTTTTAGTTTACTGTTAGTTTTATCTCCAATGTAATTCATCAGTGACAGTGAATTAACCAAATCAAAAGAAACAATATTTATACTTCCGTTAAATTACATTATTTGCCTCTTCAAACCACAAATTCTACTTTAAAATTAGAAATTGTATTTGGCATAACAGAATGCAAGCATGCTCGTATAATCGTTTATTTTTCCCTCCTCCCTCCCTCTCTCTCTCTCTCTCTCTCTCTCTCTCTCTATATATATATATATATATATATATATATATATATATATATATATATATATATATCTTGTTTCTCCTATTATTTAACTTTTTATTTGGTAATATAACTAAACTTACATTTTGCACGTAGGCGGCTTCTCCTAGCATGTGAATTAACCCACTCACTTATAAACACATTATTTCAGTGTATTTGAAGTTTATTTTCTTTCTCCGACTTTTGTTATGATAGAATGGAATTAACATAATTTTTTAATTGGTATCTCAGTTTATTTTAATATAAATAAATGGAAGATATCAGCATTTATAGTTACACGTTTTGTTTGAAATATATTTTGCATGATATTGAACTAAACAAAACACTGTGTATGTATGTATTCACATAATGTTGAGTTCATGCTATATGTATTTACACATATATCTACTTACTTTTAATATTGCATTCCTCATTTAATGTGTTCAATGCATGCATTAAGCATTAAAATGTTATTTGAATTATAATTAATTTTATTACCCTCTTCTTTTTGCAATTCTTAAATATCAAAAACAATATAATGCAATATATATGCATGCATATATCTTCCTGGATGGACTGGAATATACAGCTTCGTGTTATCAATGCATTTCGGGGCGGTTATTCAGGTAACCTATCTAAATTAACAGAAAGAGGCAATCAATCAAAAAGGTATGTGAATCAACCATGTAAAATAATTTATTCGACGCCAACAAGTATTTTAAAAAATAACACTAATCAAGAACATGAAACACAATTTCAATCAGACAATAATAAAACTACAAATAATAAAATTACAAATACTGGAAATGATGATGAAAATAATAATCATGATAATTATGGTAGTGTAGTGAATCAAGAGAAAGAAATTTGCAAATAACTTTCAACATCATGTATAACTTTCATAAAGAAAGAGAATTACTTTTATTATTACTATTCCATTTGTTACTCAGACAATATTTACATATATTCATATACATCTCTCTCCTTCTCTCTGCCTATATATATATATATATATATATATATATATATATATATATATATATATATCAGATCAAGTGTAAAATTTCATTGGATGAGTACTTAAAGAGTACTGTCATTTTGTATTTTATTTATTATTCCCAATTATATTTTGCCTTTCAAATGACTTCATTATAATTATTATTACTACTATTGAATGTTAACTGAAAATGCTATCATCTAATAATTTTACTCCATGTTTATTCTTATCAAATATAAATGACTGTGATATAGTCTAATTTACAGAAGAATTATTTGAATACCTGCATATAATAATATATGAGAATGTGTACTGCCTGAACTAATTAATACAGACAAGAGACATTTAGTACATAAGCTCAAAATTCTATAATTTAAAAGTATAATATAAAATTACTGTTATTTATGTAGCAAGTATACTTGAATGAATTTATACAAAATTTCCAAATGAATTTCTTTACTTTTAATAGATATTACTCAACAAATAAAACGACAGGATAAGGCTGTGTGAAGTTATACATAAATTATCATCAATATTTTTCCATAGTATAAACAGTTATATTAGATGAATTTTCTCTCTGATTACTTCAATTTTTTTCTCTCTGAAATCATTATAAATGAATTACATATTAACATATATTGGGCAGTAATTATCTTATTACTTATTAAATTAGGGTTAGTAATAGTAGTTGTAAATTTACTACATAACAGTTATTAATTTAAACTTAGATTTCTAGAATTCGTTTAAAATAAAATTCATCAATCTTTTTTTTTATATTATCTAACAAAAACACTTAATCAGAATAAACTTACACAATTTTACATACATTTCATTATAAAGAACTTGGAGAATAGTAAGGTCAAACGAAAGTTATATGAATTGTTGTCAATGCATAGATTGGTAATAATTTATATAAAGTGAAAGATTATTAGGAATATGATTATTTTTTTTTCAAAATCCAATGAAAATTAACTCCAAGATAATGCAATTATAAGGAGATATTTTAAATTTCCTCCTATCCATGTTTTGTTTTTTTCTAAACTGGTAATTAGATTTTCCTTTTTTTTAAAAAAAAAAACAAAACAAAACAAAAATGATTTCATATATTGAAAGAATCATTTTACTCTTGTAGTTTACATACATGAATAGTTAAGTAACATTATCATACAAATTATTATTATGCGTACAGGCTGTACGTATCTGTGCATATATGAAAATATCTGCATATTTTCCTTTTGTCATTCACTTTATCTAAACTCATTATGAATTCTTTTTATTCAAATTTTATTAATATTTTTATCTTATTGAATTAATGATATTTAAAATGAATATGAACAATTATATTTATTACATTTGTTCACTTCTTTTTATTATATGAACTGTGTAGTTTTCAAATTACTTTTACTTCATCAACTACTTATCTTTAAACTTCAATTGACTATGATTATTATTAGTTTTATTGTTTTCATCTTAATCAATTACTATGATGATAATCTTCATTCAGTTATCTTACATAATTTATTATTTTTTCTAAAATTTTAATCAGTTGTATACATTAGGTTTACAAATTGTGATGTATGATTATATCTATATACACATATATACATATAAATGAAAAGATACAAACATATACGATTCTAAATCTTCTTCTACTTATAAAGTTGTTTTAATACTAGTTCTTCGATTTTATGAAAAATAATTTTATATTAGTCTGCCGAACTAGCAATTCATAACCAAATACTAATAGTTTCACAATGATGCACTGACCTTAGATGAATAATGCAGTAGCTAAAGTAAATGCATATCGAAACTTAACAATTCACACTGAGAAAGAGCAGTCACGGTTTGTTGTTCAACTATTGTTTTAGCCAACATTTTTTGTAGACGGATTTATTCAATTAAAAACAACACATTTATTATTCTTATAAATAATCGAAATGTATATATAGGTACATGATGATAATACTGCTGCTAATGATAATCAAATAATGAAGGAATAACGTAAGTGCTTCTAGCAATAAATCTCCTCTACAACTCAGATCAAATGTACATAAAGACATAAACTTTCCAATGTAAAAGAGAGATGACTTCGCTACTGTAGAGCTTGTCCTCATGAACTATGTGTTTACTAAGGATCTGTTATTTGTGCACTTATTATAAATGACTTCAAATAACATCCTATTGAGTGTTTTCATTAGAGACAAATATTTGTAGTTCTGTACTTTCATTGAAAATATGCGAAAAAGTAGTACAATAACATATGAGAAAACAAGAAGTTGGCTTAAAATTATCGTGTCACTTGAAATCAGAATGATTAATAATTGGAATATTTGAATTGTTTTACACTGTAAATTCTAGCAAGATAATGAAATTTGGCATGACATACAAAAATCGGTGGCATTAAAGTAGCTGATTCATGTGAAATGATTAGAGAAATAATCTTTTTTATACTCATTTTGACAATTCAAATTATTTCTCTTGGAAGAAACTTACGTACACAAGTGGAAGTCTTAAACTTCTACACTGCTATGTTTAGTCAGCTAAAGCAACCAATTAATCCTTTACAAACGGTTCATATCACATGAATGGATGTCTACTAAAAATACTATTAAACTTGGTATGGTTGAAAGCTTGATTTCCCTAACATATTTATTAAAACAGACGACGTACCACAGTGAGGCCTTATGAAAAAAGACAAATGGGGATTCGAAGTGCTTAATTTTTCCAAAGTGGCTCATCTATATTAACTAACTGCTAACCGGTAAATCTATTGAATGTGCTTGGATCAAATTCATATTACTTTGATTACTGTCAAACATTTGAAATCACTTATTGAATCATCTTTATAATTATGAACAAAATCTACTTATCAATATTATCTTCAGTGGTCGTTGTTCATATGTTTCAGTAAAAAAATATCGTAATGGCCTAAAATTACACTCCACGTTTCTATTAATGACCATAAGAACTTAGTGTAATAATTTACAAGAAAGTGCATGCTACTTCGTTGTGGATAATGCTAGTACGATCTATAATTTATACAGCATACTCATTAATTAACACTTTTCTTGCCTGACTGTATGAAGTCCTCAAAATCATTTATTGGCAATGAAATTCAGTTGGGGAATGGATTTAGACCATGAACACATCTCAATAAAATAGTACTGGCACCAAACACTTTAAGATTTTACGATATGGATTTAAATTTAAGCTTATTAACATCCAAATCCTGTAAGTACTTCAATTTATTGGTTATTCGAAGTGAAAAGAACCATGTTAAGTTTTGCTTTATACTATGTAAACAACACGAAGAAAGTTCAAAAGCAAACTGACTTGGTACTAGTTGGCGATAACTTGTAAAATATTCGCAACTACAATACTGGGATAGTAGATTACTGTAAGTGCCAGCGATTCACACAGTGTGTGCTCATTTCTTAAACTTGATTAGTGGGAATGCTCTTCACGATCACATTGTGTAACCAAAGTCTAACAGTTAATTGACAAACACTGTACAATGAAAAACATCGTACCAGCCACGAACCTGAATCGAAAATCTAGAGTTTAATCACAAAGAATCCACTTGAGTAGACAGTAAGGACTACTTTTTGTAATGTCAAAAGCTGGGTGTATCTTGTAACCGTGAACGTAGTGGAAAATCGGATTAATCTAAACGTACTAATCTGACTAATATGGCTGGACCTAGAAATACCACCGAATAACATAAGAAATACTTAATATCAGCTCACTGGAGAGGGCGAACAATTATTAACTTCGTCTACAAGTGAAATGAAAACGTCTGTGGCTGAAAAGAATTAGCACTTATAAAGATTGGATTCTCCTTGGGCTCCTGTCCCTATCAATACTAGTAGATAACACGTCGAGTTGTCGGTTACTATCACGGATATGATAATATATTACCTATTTCAGTCTACTTGAACTCCCGAGAAAAATGTTTAGTGTAGTGCGATTTGTGGTGCACGTGGTAAGCTCAAAACTAATAACGAAAGACCCTTGAGTTGCTTTTCACAAATGAACTGTCTAAAGAGATATGGTAGACTGACTGTCCAATTACTATTATCGCGTCTATATATGTGCAAGGGCTGTATATATACATATGCTACAATCATTGAGGCATAAGCCTGATACTAGCTGGGTCTGGTCCGACAGACTTTATACAGCACAAACTAAAATGAATGCCGCCACGCCTTAAGAATCAAGTTTAATTCACACCACCAGTACTATCTGATAAAGTCATCCCATCTTGAGGTTTTCCTCTACATTTGGCGAACTGTAAGCGCTTATAAGAGTTGTGATCAGTATGCTAGTTGCCTGGAGTAAGACTTCTGATATTGAGCATTTCTATGTATTTTTATTCTACGATGACTTCTGGCAAAGTAGCTTGTCAGGCCTTCTCAGTCAGTCAGTCAGTTACAACGTAGAACTTGGTACATGCGTACATCATTACAAGTTACTATGCCTCAATTAGCACATAGAGATTAAATTGTCAGATCATATTCCAGAGTAGGGGAGATAGTAACAGAGTATTAATGGAAAGGAATAGAGATGGGAGATAACATTTGAGAAAATTATGATAGGTTCAGAAACTTAGAATTTAGAGGAAGACAAGGAGTGGATGCACCTGTGCTATTGCCAACGATTTTGAGCCATATCACCCAAAGTCTTTAACCGTTTGTGACGATTATCACGCGGACCCCAACCAGGTAGTCCGCACCTATTAACATGGCTCAGCCCAACTGTCGATGACTTCATGGACTGGTGCCGTGTTTTGGTTTGGCCGCCCCTAGCTATCTTTCAGCCTACTCCTACACCAGACAGCATTACTCGTCGAGGTAGGTGGTGGTCAGGTATACGTAACACATGTCCTAACCACCTTAGCTGATGAAGATTTACTACTTCAGCAATAGACTAACCGCATTTACCTAGTACTCTATTCCTAACCCAGGCATTGATTAGTCGGTGGTTTCTGAAAACATGAGCAACGCTTCGAAGTCATCGATGATCGAATGCTAGGAGCCTGTGAATACCCTCTATCCTTAATGGCTATGTTTCACATTCATAAGGGAAAACAGCTCGAACTGCTGCGCAGTAGATGCGTCCTTTGGTCAGTAGTCGGATATCTCGCCTACGCCACAAATTCCCAAATGCTAATCGGGCCGTATGTATACGAACCAAGATTTCAGTAGACACCAGACCGTCGGGACTAATGAGACTCCCAAGATAAGTGGGGCGGTTAACACATTCAACTGCTTCACTCCCTATCACTAACTTCGGTACCGAATCAACATTTTGCTTTGGATGGATAGTGTCAGGCCTTCTAGAGCAACGTGCTTCAATCTACATTCAAGCTGTATATTAGTAGTGTTTAGCATGAGAGCAACATTCCCCATTTAAAACTTTACTATCTCAGCATACAGGTCAACATAGTGCTTCATAAATGTAGGGTAGTAACTACGTGAGGAATACGATAAACCGATACGATTAATTCTTAGGGTTCTGAATTATTTAAGAGCTATTTCTTGTGGACATTTTAATCACAAGGCGGAAACAGTTATTGACTGTATTTGGGTGTCTTCATGACATCAGTCGGGTCAAACAACAAATTACTTATGTCCACTTATATTAAAATTTCGCTGAGTGGTTACAATGATTATCACAATCGAAGCACTAAATTGATGAATACTGGTGACGTTGGTTTTATGCTCATGACGTTGTAAATGTTTATTGAGAGTTAACAGTAGTGCACTTTCTACAAACCACTATAGATAATATATTGCTAACAGGAAAGTAAAAAAACGCAAGACATGATACTATAACCTTAAACATAAAATAAATACATAAGAAGCATCAATAGTGCATCGTAAAACGATTCAGACAAAGGCTGACTGAAAACCAGGAGTTACACAGACCACTTCGAAAAAATCATGCTTTAGCAAGTTGAGCTACATTAACAACGTAAAAATGAATTAGTCCCATTACTAGCCAATCAACTAACACCAGTCACTCGATGTAAACTGGTGAACTTTGTTTCAACAAACGGAGCATATTTCTGGTAGAAATAATTTTCCCTGCCACTTAAAAGCTAGATTAGAGGATGTCCGATTAAAATAACACGATATACGTGAGAATGCCACTCCCAAGTATGTATTTGTCAGCATTTTCCGTATCAAAACACTACATGCAATATGTTGCCACCTGATACATAGAAAATAGCGTTACACTCCTGAAGACGATACAGTATTCGCTACACTTATTGAATGCAGATAATTTGTAGCTAGTAAACTTATTAAAATTCTGGCCTGCATACATTAGAAACAGTAGAATTGGATTGATGTCAGACGACTACATACTAGTCGAATGCTTCGACGACATAGACACATTTAGATCCGTACGGAAAACAAAACAGTCCCCTACATAACCTTCTAGTTCAATCTAGTGTTAAGGACCACAAAAACAACGATTTTAATCCAAATACTTTTATGGATACACACCACTAGTAAGTTGTTACAATCCCGATATATACAAATACATGGTAATAAACCTCGAAATTGCAATACAACGAGTGAATGTTGTAAACTGTACACACAACACAATACTCATTAGTCAACTGGCTTTTATCACACTTGGTGTATTAATGAGATTCATAAACGAAGCTCCAATCACTGTAAGTAGTTCTAGAGCCAAACAATTTCCCAATACATAAAGCCACTCCATTACTGAATATGAAACACCTAGCAAGAAAATCTTGATGCAATAAGGATATCAGGATACTACACGATGTCAAGTGGTGGAAATAGACATTCAAGATTGGAACTCTACATAGCCGCCAACAATAGTAGAGATCTCTTCACTGAGAAGAGAATGTAAAGATTTTCCATCATGTTTGTAGACCCATAAGCACACTGACGGGATATAATCGTAACGCTTAGGACCACTAATAGGAGAAGAAAGCCATAACTGCCTATTTGGCGCTTGACGGTTTATGATATAAGTCCCAATGCTGGGACCGAATGTAACTTTCAAAACTCCATACGCATGTTCAACATCATACTCTTTGGTCAATGGAAATTGTTCTGGAAGTTGTTCAAATGTTTCTGCCAGTGATTCCAGTGTCCTAGTTGACACACGCTCATATTCAGCACTAGACAATGAATCTGTGCAATACAGCTTCGTAAATCCCACTTTTGAGAAATGATTGTTGCAAAAAGAATTAAGACTGAACGGAAATTGAAGGGAATTCAGCAAAGAACCATATTTCCTTAAGAGATGGGATGGAATATTGTAACGCATCATTAAAATGTTGCCAGATGGTAAACAGTATCACTAAGATAGGTTTTGAGTGCAACTCTATTGTTGTCCAATTCACTTATACAAGCTACTTACAAAAAATAAAGTCGATTTTGTTCTACTGTTTGAATGCAAAATATTGTAAAATAGCGTATTGATGGTATTCACGGCGCAGACTTCAAAAAATCACAGCAGTACTTTAGTCGTGTACTTCAGTGTGGTAAATCACATAGTTCTGATTGTCTGATGTCACAAATCCCACAAGTTTTAGTTTAAATTGAACTCAACCCCCTTAAGGTATCATACCATTTACTAGGGTTGAGTGATATTTTTTTACACGTGGAGTAATATATTTGTTTTTGCTTTCGTTGACAATCTTTTTGTATGTACTAATCGTTTATCTTTTGATCGTTTTTAACCATTTTCTGTATCACTTAAAGCGATTAAAGCAATGAAAGAATAACAATGTTGTTATTTACTACTGTTTATCACTTACATGTGACTTCAAAAATTGTGCGTGTATGCACCCTGGGCTGTCGTCGACATGTGAAACTGGCATACACTGTGATGATTTCCAAGTTTGATATCATGATTTGTGTAATAATTTAACACCAACTGCATATAAACAATGTAGCATAGCATTGCCCAGTTAACTCAACTATGTCCTTGGTTGCTGCGCTGAAGTTGATTTTATATACATAGACAAAACATTACTGAGTTTACCCAAGGCAAAAGTTTGAATGAGTGAGGAAACAGTGGCTATGGAAAATATAACTTTACGCTCAGGAATTGTAATTATGGCTGAGAATAAGAACGTGGAACTAGAATGTAAAGTCACATGGTGTCCTTCACAGGAAAGTCATGATACTACGGTAGACTGGATGCATATGAAGGCCAAAACAAAAGGGGGGTTTCCAGAAACTAGCCTGAAGGAGGCGATAATAACATCCCTGAAAGAAGTTAACACGAACTTCAAGGATATCTCGCTTTCTCATCGTCTAATCCTATGGAATCCGGAAGAGTAGAAATATCCACGGTTTGCCAAACTCCATGTCCATGACTTTCATTTAACTTGATCGGTTATTCGACATGTGTCACTTGAGATAGTACATAAGGGTCCATACTGGGAAGGTGATTAAATAAGGTAGGTGGGCTGATGGCGAATAACAAACTAGACGCGGTGTGATAATAGTCCTGAGCATGAAGGGTGAAAAGAACATACTGTTGAATAATGCTCTCAAAGTCCGTGAAGAAAATACGTATAAGGCCTGGCTAGCCGTTCGAAGATTGTACTGGGAGGAGAGGAGATTTCACCGAGCTAGAAGCAAGGTTGTAGAACGAAGAGAAAAACCTGAAAATGCGGAGTTTTGGGTAAGTGAGGTCATGAAAACTAGTGCTCCTACGACCTATGTGCGTAGAGATGATAACTCAGATACTCTAAATCTATTCCATATTGACGTCTGGAGCCTGGGGAATAGATTGTCATAACTGGGTCTTCTAGAGTCAGAAAACAGACCCGATATATTTGCGCTAACGGAAACCTATTTAATACTAGTTATTGACTTCCTTCCAGGTTAGGTTTGTTAGAAGTCATAGGATATGCAATCTGAAAGGGGTAGAGTGGTCATATGCATCACTGACCACCTGCACTTTCATCCAGAGACATATGACTGCAGTACATATGGGGTGTCTAGCACTAAAACGAAGTCGCTCTATGGCTCGGTTGTCGTAAAGACAATTTGCTGCAGTCTATGTTACCTTGGAGATGAATTCGTCTTAGACCAAATCATCATATAGAGCAAAGCTAAAATGTGTTTTGTCATCGGGAAATTTAATATGCCTCACATCAACTGGTCGAATCTCATAACTCAGGTTGAAAATTTCGAAAGCAACCTACCACTAACTGCTCCTCAGGGTGATCTTACTCAGTGCCGCGAGAAATCGACATATTTCGATTCGGAATACAAACCGTCATTGTTGGACTAAGTTTCCCCACATAATTGTGATGCTGCCCTGAACTTTTGATTTTTGACTCTGTTGGTGGACATCGATCATATAGCACTGCACTTCAAAAATCATACGTACAAAACAGCATTCGGGCCTGCTTCCTGTCATTCCAATGTATGGCTAGTAAACACTGGTGATCCAGGAAGTGGCTTTTTCAACTGATTGGTTAATTGATGTTAGCCAGCTATTAAAAGTATGGCATACTTTCAAGACTACGTTTGAGGCCGTCACAAAACCTCTTGTTCCTTGGTCAAGAAAAGATGCTATAGTCAACTCTATTTTTAAGAGTGGGGACATTCGATCTGTATCCAAGTACAGACTCGCCAGTCTAACTGGAGTGATTGGTGGCGTTTCTAGAGATTAATTCGACATTAACTCCTCCACACATGGAGATTCGTAGCCTTACAGTAACAAAATAACATAGATACTACAGAGGTCAGTCCACCTTAGCGAACCTCCTGAGTTCAGTAAAGAAGTGAGTGGCTGCAAACGATAAGGAAGTTCCTATAGATGTATGATTTATAGATTTCAATAAAGCTTCTGATAAAGTGCATCATGCGTGACGCCTACACAAACTATCTCGTTTTGACTTAACAGAGAAATCGAAAACTTGCATACGAACTTTACTGTGCTGCAGACGTCAGAAAGTTGGAATAAACGGTACTCTATTGAAGTGAAAATCTGTTGATTGGGGAGCACCTCAATGTATAGCACTGGGTCACCTGTTATATGTAATCAGGTTAACAAACGTTTGAGTCTTCTACATTATTGTTTTCAGGTAACATTAGTCCATGGGGAGCCACACGCAGGAACAAGAGAGAACTTTGGCTTCAGAATGATCTGAGTGACTTAGTTAAATAATTTGAATGATGGGACTTTGAAATAAACACTACTAAAAGTGCTTTAATATAAATCGGACACTAAAATAGCTTTCAGTACACGGTGGGTGATGCACCACTTCCACTAATTATGGAATGAAGTAATTCGTAGATAATCATAAGTAACTATCTAAAGACGTCATCATATTGCAACTCAGTTGCAGCCAGATGATTCTGTGTTTTGTAGCCACATCATATAGCTTTTACTTGTTTTGACATAAATACTTTTAGCACTCTTTATCCTACCAACATAAGACATCATCTGCGGCATTGTGTTCAAGCTGTTAGTTCGTGTTTAGTCAAAGACGCAAATACTGTCGAGTAATTCTGATACTGGTCACCAAGTTAGCAATAAGACTCTCCAGCTCCGCATACAAGCAGAGATCATATCATTTAGAGTAATTTCCTTTACCATACCGTATAAAGAGAAGTGACCTAAAAATAGCATTCCGCATTCTGAATTATGACATAGGCAGCAACTTGTCCTAATTTTTCACTCCTTCAAGGACGAATCAACCTTGAGGGCATCATAGAAAGGTCCTAAGACCACTATGAAACAAAATTTAGCTTCAACTTCTCCCAATGACTGGTCAACAATTGAAACTAATTGCAAGAACAATTACCATCACTATCATCAGTGATTACTTTCGAGAAAAAAATGAATCTACGTTTAAAAACAATTAGGAAGGGTTAATACAGGCCACTCTACTTATTTTCCTCACAACTAAAGTAGGAATCGATTTCAAGTGCCCTTATTACCATTATTGACATTGTTATTCTAAAAGAATCCACTTGCCGCCACATAGGTGTCTTAACTTTTAGAATTTCATTGAGTTTGATTTATAGTTCATCCGTTTAGACTTGTAGGAGCAGATTTGGTTACGCAATCCACTCGTTTACTATCCAAATATCAGTCTATTTCACTTATACGAAGTGTCTTTGTGAACAGTCACTATGAATTAGAAGATCATTTTTTGTTAGCATTATTCTGGCAACGCACACTCAGGTGTGATAGTACAGGCGAGTCTGTAGCAAGAATGTTGGATCCGGGTTCCGTCACTTCTTTTGCTAGAAACGAGATCAGCTAGTTTGATGTTGCGTCATATGAACTAGATGGATAAAGTGGAGTAGGTAGACTAGTGGTTGAGATTACGCAGAAATCAGCATCCAGAAAGAAAGAAGTGGGTGGAAAGGATGGATATGAATAAGAAAGTAGTAGTGATCGGTATTGAATGACTAAGTCTGGTATATCGATATTGGTTTGTGGTTTCTTGAATTATTCTGGATAATAGAATAGAATCCTTTTGAAAACATTAGCTTGTTAATGGTCCATATTATCGAGTTAGCGGTATGGTAGGGGTTACAATTGCACTACTTGAAACTTTTGTAATCCGTCCTCACGAATGTTTTCCACCAAGTGGTAAAAATTTGACGTGACGTCCAAAAGTGGTTACCAGTTGCTTAGTCACAAAATATTGTGATCTTAAAAAAATCAACCTAGAGCCAGAAGGGTTACAGTAACTTTAATTTTTCATAACCTGCTACAGATCGTCATCTGTACGACCTTTGATAGTCGCCGCCACAAAGTCGTATCTCTTACTATGTACCACACATAACAAGTTTCAAAGAACTACTATTATTGCGTGAGGCTGGTATATCGCGAAATTGCTCATATTTATGTATTTCGCCATATAGTCTGTTTATTATAAATGTTTCCTTTAATATGTCACTATGGCCATACCTGTAAACCGGCAGAAAGCCTGTACACTTTCAGAACATATTTAATTATTTATCTTAAAAGTGCACACAGACGGGGCCAACTGAGATCGAATGGCTGACCCTTCCCACCAGCGGCAAATGTCTAACCATCTTTGCCACTTGGTTGAACTTGTACACCGATTAGTTTGTGAATATCCAATTGCATCGCTGGAGCAGACTGGTCAAAAGTATTGATTAAAACATTTCTTGTACAGTAAGTGCAAGGAAAACAGCTATATTGTGATAACAGTTTAAAAAACACCACCATTTTAATGATTTGTAAAATATTTACGTCTTTTTTAAGCATATTCTTAATCTGTAATACCTGGGAATTTGTTGTTTGCACCTTTAGATTTTGAGTTTTTATAAGTACTTATAACCGGAAGCTGCCGCCTAGTCAATATAACTGTCTCGAACGAACGCCTACCTCTTGTGATTTACTCAATCAAGTATGTGCCAGTAATTTCAGATCACTTTTGACGTTGTCAGCGTATCTGTTATGTTCTAATTAAGTGACACAAATTAGAACAGAGATGAACAAATTGTTTTGTGACCATTATATTAATATAACTACGGTGTTTCGCACCAAATATCAAAAAAACGAAGTTTCATTTAGAATGTAGCCAATTTCCTTTTCCAGTTGATTTCGAAAAGTTTGGTGTCAGCGCTGTCATTTCTACAGGCCTTTCTCCATCTACCAACAAATTAATCCAGTGTCAGAGACCGTACTCTGGCAAAAATCGGCTTACACTTATGCAATCAGAATTTAGTGTCTACCTTATGAGTATGTTTGGCTTACATATGTTGATCTTTTGCCAATGTAGTAATTATCGTGTATTAGACGGATTTTGGTGACCAATTAATTGCCGTGATCCTACGTTGAGATTAAACCACCTGATTGCTCCTTTAATTTGATCTATCCAGGCTACTGCATCACGAATCGCTGGCGAACATGACTATCTTTAGTTGAAAAGTTATGCCTAAGTTAACAGTAGTGGGGTCAGGCACACATTGATCATTTCTCAACTACCACACACTAGTGTTTCGTGACATTAATTAATTAACCGGCCAAAAGCGTTGTTCACTGTTGTAAGATCCATACTGAGGGTTTTGTTTGTGAAAATCCATCCATGTGTACATTTATAATTAGTTCTTATTGATTCCTTCAGTTATACATTTTGTTAGTCTATTCGATTCCATTTGAGATGGTAATATTTCTATTTTATTATAGTTTCTAATTTTCTTTCGCTCATTCTCTGAGTTTCTATGTTTCTTTCTGAACTGCATTCATGTTGCTTTTGTCGATATTTAGTCTTGGTGGCAGCCATATTGATTCGTTCCTTCTTTGATTGTGTTGCTTGCATTGACTGAAATTTTGAATTTTCGATTGTGAATTAGAGCACTCCTCCAGAGTTAGAAACACTATGTTTAGAAAGTAACTAAATATTATCTTTCAAACGATTCTGATCTATCTAGAAAGGATAGAATAACGTCTATTTGTTTCCATCGGTAATTTCATTACATCCTTTGTCAACTTGTTTATTTGATGTAGTCTGGATTTGATTAATTGGACAATTGTTGCTGGAATAACTGATTGGTAATATTTGTCTAGGTAATTATATTCATTTATATAATTATAACGAATATTAGAACCGTCATTTACCCAGTCACTTTGTTCTGGTTTCAACGGGGCAATAGAGCGTATCTAAACTACCTGAACAGTTATTCTTCAGTCCAAACCTTAGTTTGGCTTATATACCGTAATCTCTCACTTCAAATGAAATGTTAAGTGACAATCTTTTTTTAATAGTTATGTAAACAAGGATAACAAGTTTGACGAGATTCATTTCTATCTCACTGACCTTCCAAAACTTTCGCCAACACCACAGCAAAGTTTTAGGTTGGCAAAGAGTGGGTGCTTTGCAGATGAGCTTAACACACCGACAACTAGATTACGAATAGTAATCTCACAATCACATTCAATCCTGTCTCTGCACATGATGATTTTAGATTTCAAATACGTGGCTACATAGGTGCAATAAACACAAGTAGTCCACAAATTATAATAATATTTACTTTGGGGCAATCAATCAAGTAAGAAAGGCAAGTGATTACTTTTCTCTTATTATTTGTTTGTGCTGAAATTCACAATTTGACCCAAACGACATGCCGTTTAAAGTTTAAAATCTGTGACCTAGCTATTGCCTTAGTCAGGTCGCTCCATATGTCTATCCAAATTTTTTCGAATTATTTTTCATTCCTTCTTCATCATAACTTTTTGCCCTTTTTCTTTAGTGCTATATACATATGTATATGATAGTTTATATTAACTTTTTATTCTAAATATTATTTCACCTTGTAAACCGATTCTAACGATTGTATATGTGTAATTCCTTGATAAAACGCAAAACAGACTCTTCACAACGCTTATTGTAAATAAGCTATATGTGATTAAAATAAAATAAGATATGTCAAATATATCAACTTTACAAATGACAAAATACAAAATGTCACCAAAGCTACTAAAATAAAGCCAAGAAAACCAAGGCACTGACGACGCAAATATCATTACTTGTTGTTGCCTAGGCTGTTCAAAATTTAATCAGGGTGGTGAGATTCGAGACAAGTATGTTTTTTCAACAGGTAATAAAGCTCTAACTGGCAGTAACGTAACTTTTACAGTGCCAAACATTTACGCTTTAATGTTCACCTTGGTTTGCGTGAATTGTTAAAGATTATAGAGTGACTTCCAGAGAGTGTGTGCATACTACAATCAAGACATAAACTACCTTTTATTAAGAGTTAATTGTTATGATTTGGCAGCAGTAATTTCTGATTTATACTTATATCTGTCACTCCGGCTTGTTCAGATAACACAGTTGGACATTACTATTTTGCGAGCTATCATGATGCAAGATGAACCAGACTTCTACTCCATGACGTTGATACCTAACAAATATAAAACTTAAAATGATTCGAACGAGTATGTTATTTAACATAGCTGATGCTGCAGTAAGAACTTAACTGGTTGCCATTTCATCTGAATATCATATTTTTACTTTTTCGACGTGCTCAGTGTCAAGCTTTACTTTTATGACCTTTGTACTCTGCAGAATGTTATTCGTCATCTTCAGTGTTAACCATCTATTTGTATAAGTATCGATTTGGAGCCATAAATGGCAATTACCATTCAACCACCGCAAGTGTTGCATTATACAATTCGGAGAGTATGATGTTTAGCTAGAACTCTATTTAAATGAATATAAAATTCAGACACTGAACTCCATATGTGACCTGGGTATATGCTACAACAAATGTCTTAAGTTAATTTAGCATGTATCGTCAACCATATTTACATCAGGAAGACGAATTTGCTCTATTCTTCAAAATTTTTACACCAGGAAAGCCTGGCTTACAATATACAGGAGGTGTGTACGTTTTACCCTAGAATACTGCTCGCTTGTCTTCTCCAGTATGAACTACATAGATAATATATCAACTGAAAATCTCCAGAGAACTATCATTAGACGATTACCAGAGTTTAACTGTAACATAACTTATATGGAAAGACGTAGGTTGCCTTCTCTAGAACCCCTATGGAGACGCCGTCTAAAAACTAACTTTAATTTTTACCATAAAATAATTCACGGTCTCACTTTCTCAATCTTATCTTCCTACTAGAAGAGTGCACCCCAATATAACCTAAGGAATCTGGCTCGAACAGTGTATACCGAAAAATGCAAACACAAATCACGAAGTGACTTTTTTACAAAACCATACAGTTTACTATGGAATAGGTTACCACTTTCTATCCGCTCCTGTGACAAGTTACCGAAAGGTAAACACAAGATAAACTTGTTTTTTGATACCAATGGGGCCCAGCAAATCTTTCCCGAACTATCTGAATATCCAGGCATGATAAATCACGGAATACCTCATATGTAGCATACGAGATAATGGCTCATATTACAAGCTTAAACCCAGTCTGGACATTACTGATGCACTCTTCCGTAATAGCCAATTTATCAAGGATAACAAACTAACCTTTACCAAGTGAGCTTTAATATCCAAGTATTTAACAATTCAAACATTTTTGCTTTTCTGATTGACTTAATAATCAGAAAAGTATAGCTTTCATTATGCTGCTGCTCCGTTCTTTTGTTCGTTTTCCTTCTTTCGTTTGAGCACTTGCAGATTGTCTTATATTACGCAAAAGGTTGTTGTACTAAGGTGCTCCGAAAATAAGAGATTTCAGATCGTCATATAATTGGCTGCCGTTAACAAGGATACTTCAACTATTTTAAGAACCCCTAAATTTCTTCCGAAAAGTTTTAAGAGTCGTAGAAGAAATTTTTGTTTAAGAGACTATTACCTGAGTAACGAAGTTTTTTAAGCAGTGATAGAAAAAATACAGAAGTTCGCGTAGACTTTTATTTAATTAGGTATGGTCAAACGTAGAACAAACCGCCAACAGAAGTATGCATGAAGGACAATATCCCACTATTCTGCAATCTACTTAATATAACTACTTTTTCATACAAAGTGGAAATAATAGGTCCTCTTAATATGTGAAATTAGTTAGATATCGTTGGCACACAACGCGATGACGTTTCTAGATAAATGATTTGATGAACTGCTGTACCTTTATCTACACTTTACCTACCAGAAACTAAACGACTTGCATTCAGTCAGATCATGCTTTGGACCATCTTAATGGTTGTACGTTGCAAGCTTTCTTTCCAGAAGCTATTATTTTCTTATGCAATGCATAAGTGTCTTATTGATTCAGCATGTATTACTTGTTTGCTAAAATATTAGCCCTTCACATACCCTAGTGCCTCAAAATGGGTGTCCGCCGAACCTAATATTTCACTAGTGAGATGCTTCAGTGACTAGAACATACAATGTCGCTTCGTACTACGCAAAACGATGAACACACACATCCCCTGTCATAATGTGATCCATCTATGAGGTGACTTAAATCTACTCTGACTTTCTTTGTCCTATATCGCAGGGTCGTTCCAAGGTCTCTTTCCTAATGGATGCTACATAAATATCGATTTAACACAACGTTTATTATTCTGTGTGAATTGATTATGCCTGAATCACACTTACTGTTCATTTTGATTTATTCATGTACTTTCAATCATGCATTAATGTAACAGCCATGTATCATGACCACGTCTGCAAACGGGAGTGAATTCTGTGAACAATATCAGAATATAATGATAATAATAGTTTGTTTTTCTCTCACAACCGTCCTTTGAATAAACATCGTTTCAATCATTACACACATTTTCTTCATTGTGACTGACGATGGAAGGTCTTTAGATTTATAAAATCAGGTAATATATTTTTCCGCGGCGTCTTTAAATAAGGATTGGAGTCAACAAATATTAACGTACTCAACGGTTTTGAATATCTTGACAATGTAGTTTTATCTAGTGCATCATTTGTGTGATGTCACAGAATACCTGTCAGTTTGTTTGTATTGTTTCCAGTTAGGTGACTTTGCCATTAAGAACCATTCAAACAGATTTCCAGAGACGCCGGTCATATATGTGAAAACATCGGTCAAGTGTAGTTGTTTGATGCGTAGATGTTGGAACCTCAGTGTTAAAGCTGATCATTACAATATTGTGGTCGCCACTAAGACACTTCCCTAGCATGTACAGTGTAGGAGATAAGACCATTTGCAACACCAGTTTCGAGATATTTAGGAATCTAGTAGGATGAGGCACACCCTGAGTCTATCCACCTAGTTCTGAACCTTCTATAACTGAGTCTTAAAGTACTGCTGTTTTGAGTGGGAATTATGAGATTTCAGGTGTATTAAGATCTCAGAAAATAAACGTGATTTTCTAAGGTAGACAGGATTTTAATATGAAAATAGCTCATGATAAACTTATGCTACATAATGGAGCGTTTAAAGGCTGGTGCACTCTGCTGAATAAGGTAGATACAAACCTTGTCGATTCCAAGTCAACCCAAGAAGTGTCTTGTGTTATATTTATCCTTAGAATATCACACAGGAGGAAGTTCAGCTTTGAAGTGACATATATCATTCAACTTTAAGTGCATTTATATTGATTATCACTACAGTAGAAATTTTAACTGTTGCGTGATTTGTTCGTACCAGAGACACTCAAAGTCCATGCCCTACTTGAAGGTTCAGTAGGTTACTCAAACATAATCGCGTCTGTCATTCTGTTGCACATTAATCTGTCGCTTCTCAGACAAGTTAAATGTGTCCATATATGTTAGGAGTGTGGTACATATATGAGCCACGGTTAATACCAGATACTCAGTAAGATTCTTGGGTGATAATGTTCATCATGATCAAACAAATGAATGAAATGTCTCATTCTTTCAACGCCAATTTCTTTGGACAATCAGTCACATCCCTCGAAATAAGCATCCCCTGAAGAAAAAACAAGGTGACTCACTAGGGATATTGTAACAGTTTTACGTCACCTTCACCAAACTCCAAAATGTTTGGGTTTTCCACAGTTATTTAATATGTCTAGACACACCAGTCGTTACACGGTACCATGTCGAGTATATTGAAACGTTAGCACGCCAATTGAAAGAACCCTCACGAAAGTCTATGACAATTTTAATAGAAAGAGACAAAACGAAAAACGTCTAAAGTGTAGTTGATCTATGACTAAGTTACGTCTGTTGTATAACCAGAGCAACTTCTAACCACTGAATCCGCACGTACGAATAAGAATAAATCAGAAGACAATGAGGCGAAGTTATATTTCATCATGAGTGTAGCACTAATGGGGTAGCAACCTGTAGATTGGTTAGCTAAAGAGCGAGTTGCTTCCCGTGTCGTGTTGTGTCGTGACAGAATGATGATGCTCGATTGAGCGCATTCAACTCGTAGTGTCCAGCAAAACAAATATATTCAGCATTATTGATAATAGCTTAAGTAACTATTTATTTAAGATATTATTTACGGCTATGTATCAAATGCTAGTTTAGTGATGCTAACTGCCAGGCATGTAAATGATAATGTTCTTGTTTAAATACGCTACGTAGAATCTAATCACAAGTAACTTATTTAACATGAGGATTTCTTATCGTGCTTTCTCAGTTAATTGGATTATAACGTTTTTTGTTGACGAAAACATGATTGCTTTTGGTGAGAGTGTTGCATGATGCTACGTACGTGTTGCTACCTGCTGATAGTTATGCTTCTATCTAATAAATCATTTTCGAATAAAGAAGCCGTAGTTAGCCTACAGAACCAAATTGATCTCTTTGGATGCTACTCTTTATGTTGTGATCAGCAAGCTAGAACATATGATAATAAGCCAAAAGAAGTTAGACATATCGCTGATAATGTGGAGGAGCTGACAAATATTCGGAATTATTTTAGAAATACCTGCAAGGTCAGTTGTTTAATCACGTCTATACATTGTTTCAAATAGAGTCTTCATTAAACAAAAAATCTAATATAGTTACGATGGCTTTTGATTCTTAGGTAATTTTCAGCAGTTACCTCAATTTATTACACGATCATTGTTGTATTTCCTTTAGTATCTTTTTCAGTGACTGAAAAGTTGATTTAAGGAAGTCGACTGATTAGTTTACTTATTATGATAATGTTTAGAGTAACACAAGATAACGAATTCAAGTTTCATTTAATTTACCAACCTTTTTAATTTCCTATTCTGTACCATATTTCTTTTAGCATAATAGCTTGTCTATAGTTTTATAATGGATTAACAAAGATTTTGAATAAACCGTTGCCTTAAATGTAGGACGAAAACACTATAGTTGATGTGCTTTAATTCAAAATTTAGTGGCCTATACAGTTTATCACAATGTATCATTTGTCTGAAAGCGCTGAACATATTTTTCTTGTCTTACATCTCATTTTAATATGGATTCAGTTAGTTGACAAGATTAATCACTTCAATGCTGTGCAGATGGTTTACTTAAAATCAGTAAAACCATGTGATATACGAGTGTACCACAAATAGAAAAATAAACAAGTATATTTAAAATCCACTCTGATTGAACGAACAGTACATTACATTAACCACACGTCTGCTGTCATTTCACATGTTAGTAATTTATTTTAGATCTGTACGCAAGCCTAGTAATTCTTTTATAGAATTCGTTATTTATGTTTTCTGTTTATATTTGAGGCATTTGCTTACACAAATAAAAAAGTTCTTCATTTAGCTGTCTGACTCTGATCTACGTGAAACAGTAAAATCAGAAAGTATTTTGTTGCTGCTTATCGCTACAAATCTAGGAATTCCACATAACTGTTAACTTGCTGCACTAATGTGTTAACACGCCCGTTTTTTCTAGTTAATAGCAGCTAAGCTACAATAACATTTTAAGCCGTGATAATTGGAGTAGTTAGTGATTTGAACTAAAATTGACGAGTGCTTTAGTTGGAAGCTCGTAATGACAAATTTACGTAATTGAGACAATTCGAATAACAACTAACTGCTTTACACTTAAAATCCCCCCTTTGAGCTAGCATCGCTTTTGTTATTTGAAAACTGTGTCACCATATTTCACTTGTATGCATTATCTGAACACTGGTGTTTTGATGGCAAGCATGCCTGATACATTTTGTGAGTACCTTCATTATTTTTTAAAACATTGTTTGTAAAACAGACCTAGCCCACAAATATCTAACAAACTGAAATAAATTGCGGTCAATTTAAAATCCGGCTAGTTGTTTTGGCTTAATGATTTACACTTGGTGCAATTTTGTCCGGCTCTCTATATGATCATGCAAAAAATACCCGTTTACTTTAAGTAGGAAAATCTGACTTTATGTTCTTGTATTGTGAGTTTATAAAGGTCTCTTGAGCCACCGAGCCTCATTTGATTGTATTAGATTATCATGAAAATATCTTTATAAAATAACCACAGGCAGTTGTAAATTGCACTACTTTTAATTTATTTACTGAGTATGTTTGCGTAAGAGCAAGCACTAACTTCAAAAGGATTTGCTGGGAAAAATCCAATAATATTTATTTCATAATGTTATTCTTCATTATTGTAGATAACGTTAATAATTAATGTTCTGCATAAACTGATGATAGTAAAACAGCTCGATTTGCTAAATTAATCGATTATTTTAAATGTCTAGCTAGATGCTAATTATGAGAACAGGGCATATAGTTTTATGTAGTGATTTCGGCAATACAAGTTGTGATGCGAAATTGTTGTTGGTGGTTTTTTTTGCCTTCAAGTAACTCTTTAATTAAAGAACGTTTCCGAAAAACACTTCTGACTGAATATTTCAACCGTCAAGTCAATTAGCATCAAGATTAGAATAACTTTCAATAGTATATACGATACTATAATACATCTAAAATCTCCTACCCAAAATTAAAACTTATATTTTTGATTAAACACCATGAAATTTACAGTGTAATGGCATAAAAGTTTGTCATAAAGATGCGTTTATATGGCAAAGATCAAAATTGTAAATTAAATTTGACAGTAGTAATATTATGCTCAAAATCTATTTATTTATTGACCCTATCACAACAACTATATATTTATAGAATCCAAATGTGCGTAAAATGCTTATGAATTCTACAACATACCCAAATGTACTACGTTATCCAGACTTAAAAGTCAGAAAACGTGAATTCTTTAATAACAAAAATAATGAACTCATTTGTTCGTACTGTATCAACAAATACATGCTACAAGTATTAACGACATCTGGAATAAACGGAGAAGAGAATCTAAATATGGCATATGTTCAGTAAGTTTGATAATTAGATAACAAATATAATATTATTAACAAGTAATCATGTTATATGCTTTTGAGGTTACCGGTATATTTAATTATTATAGATAATCTCTTATAAATTTAGCTTATCTAAAAATGTGTCGTAAATGAGTGAATATTTAAGTTGTTTTATATTGTAAATTCAAATAAACTTACGACTAGTTCTTTCTTGCTGAAAGCCAAAAACACTTTATTAGAGATTGTAAAATACTTAAAAATGCAGGTGTTTTTGATAATACGACTTTTACTAGTTTTTGGTTGTAATACCTCCTAGGAATTTAAGCCGTTAGTTTGCAGCTAAATTATCAAGCATTACTTGCTATAACCATATGAAGTAAGTCGTGGAATACAAAGGTTAAAACCCAGTTACCTTGATTGCAGATTAAATCTATTTCTTTATAATATAACAGTAATTTTAGCTAGGTTTTCTAGAGGTCAAAGTTTTAAGCTGAGCATAAATTAATTACTTGCCAAACAGTTTATTTATACTCATCTTTACTTATCTAATAATTTATTTTATAAGTCACTTAAAATTTTATTAAGGACTAAGGTAGCAAGTCATTGAAAATTAACTAAACGTTAGTGTTTTTAACGTGTTCATACGTGTTTAAACGTCAAAAATCTTAATTTCTACTCATTGGGATTTTACAAATATATATCACTTGTTTTATATTGTGTTCATACTTAGTCACTAAAGGGTTTATACATATGGAACTACATGGTTTTTGTTTATAATATTTAGCCATTGTTGGGTTTTGATTAACAACGCACTAAAAATATTTGTTTCATGTTAAATTTAGAGTCGACAATATATCCAAAACTAATAATTTTATAAATCTTGAACCGATCTTTTTCTTTTCATTAAATTTTAGAAGGCTTTTACTCCGCTCGGCGCGTTCTGTAACAAAAACTAAAGATAAGGTGTTTTTATCAAATAAAACTACAAATATGATACCTACATTTATGCTTCCGGGATTATATACCGTTCCTGTTAGAGCGATATCTATACATCCGTCTAATTTGATACCATTATGGGGTGGTGATATTATGAATGAATTTAACCAGGCAACACTTTTATATTACCGATTTCATGTTGAACAAATTAAATACGGCATTATACAAATTAATGTAGATACTGATAAACCGCAATGGAAACAAACAACTGGATTTACTGGTCTGCAAGTAGTTGAACAAAAAGTTCGTTATATCAGCCTCGTAACTCAACCAGAAAGCTTACACACAGCGTTTATTGATCGAGTACATATAACCTGTTTGAGAAATTTAGGTAATTCTAACCCTATAAGATTAGTTTTGCCAGTTAATTTTATTAGAATTCACATCAGCATCAGTATCAACAGACCTCTTGTGATCTATGCAAATACTGTCAATGATGGTATAAACCCACATACGGTTGGTATAGAAGGTCGCACAGCTCGACTGGACTCGAGGTATTTAGAAGTGAGAGCTGAACCATGGGAGAAAGATTCATTAATATGGTTTACTCTGACAAAACTCCCAGTACATGGACACTTATTTCTTATCGATCGAAATAGCCATAAAGTACACACAAACGAAAAGTCCGAAGGCAGAATTTATCTCGGTGTTAGTTCACAATTTACACAAGAAGACTTACGGGCAGGAAATTTATTTTATACGTTTCGCCGTGTACTGGATGATAGTTCGGAGAGAATTTCAGACATAAGTTCTAAACGTTTCAGATTGACAGATGAATTTAAGTACCGTGTACATGTAGAAGGAGCCCAACCTAAGACAATATATGATTTCAGAATAATTATCAGCAAAGTATCTACTACCACCTCGATATCTGGAGTGAAATTTAGTCCTACTATTACAAACAGGGGTGGAACTGTAAAGGAAGGTGGAGATTTAATTCTTAAACCGGAATTATTTTACGCAAATTATTTACAATGTAAGAACATCAGTGTACAGAGACCATCTAATGAGTTACTTCAGAACTATGATCTTTATTTTCAAATCCTATCATTACCTCAACATGGAACATTGTTAATAAGATCACCGCATAATTTTTCTTTGACAAATTTAATCAATTTAGCAGAATATAACCACAGATTGATTAGTTACAACATGTTGATTTATCGGCATAATGGTGATGAAGAATTTAAGGATAGTTTTCAGTTTCAATTTTTTTGTCGTCAAACGCCTTTTAGTCATTCATCTGATGGTAATGATGATATAGGTGTACAATTAACAGGATTAACGCGCACGTTTACAGATAAACAGTTTGGTCAACCAGTTACTTCTGTTTTTCGGATCCGTATTATTCCAGTGAATGATAATCCACCAAATATATTTACGACTCCTTTGTTTGTTGAAATCAAAAAGACAAATGACACACTAAGCAAATCACTTAGAATAACTGACAAAGATAAAAGTTCACAGAACGATTATTTTGATAATAATAACGACGAATTTACCCATAAAAGTGATGACTTTTGGATTTATTGGGAAGAGAGCAAACGATATCATAGAAACGATATTATTTATCCAAGTTTGGGATATTTTATTCAAAATCTTGATATGACTATCAGACATCGTTTCAAATATTCTGAAATAACTAATAGTCTTGTTAGTTTCAAGCATATGGGGCTTCCAGTTGGTCAAGTGAAACTTAAAGTAATGGATGGAAAGTTTACTGTTACCAAACTACTAACAGTCAATGTAACTACACCTAATATTCTTGTTTTGCAACCAGACAGTATAACTTTAAGATCAGTTGGGAGAGTTTTTATTCCTATAGAGGTAAGTTATAATAGCTGATTGTTATTTTCTCACTCAATTTATAAGTAGGCGATGAAAAAAATATTTTTGAGCATTAAGCCACGTATGTTTGCAGCAATGAAATCTGTTACTTAATTTAAAATATCATTCGTCCTTGGTTTTAAAGTTTATCTCCATAGTGCAAGTTGTGTGTAAATGGGTACTTTGATCTCATTAAGCTACACTATTTCTTCCCCAATTATTCTAAGATTATGTATTAGATTTAACACAGACTTTCTAGTGCTTTACACAGTAATACACCAAAATCCAGCTAATGTTTGTCTGTGTTATGAATGCAGTTTATGGTGATAAAATTTTAAACCGATTCACGGCTAAATTATTTGCAAAATCTAAAGACTCATTCAATTAACATTGTACTGTTTTGTATAAAAGTCTATCAGATTTAAACAATGATCTATAATTAATGAAATATTTAAAATACTTTACTGGTGTTTCAAATCATATCTCTGAGATAGTTATGATTAACTTGAGCCTATTAAATGTGCTAAGTTGTCCGGTCGAACGCCATATGTAGCTTTCTACACAGGAGCAGACGAATCAGCATTGTACATAGGAGAGGCAAATTAATGTAACCTATCTTTAGTTTGAGTGAACACCGCTGGTAGACTAAAAAATGACAAACAAAGTTTGCCTATGTAGATCGTTTTTGGTGTTCCGTCGCAAAGATTCTCATCAACCACATCTCCTTTGAATAGTGGTTTTAGGAAAAGGGCTTCTTTTGGGTAGTTCATGTCGCTGGTTTCATATTAAGTGCATTCATATTATTCTCCGAGAAAGCTTTAAGGTGATCATGTTTAATCAGTACATTATTGCTAAACGCAAGTTCTTACTTTAAGTTGTCTTCTGAACATGCCTTTCTTTCACTGTTAGTGAGGCACCTAACCAGATTCCTTTAGTAGCGAGTGGGTCTGAAGCTACGAAAATTAGTGTGTTGATTTGAATTAGAATTATTTCTGTATACACCTCTACGTATTGACACATCTCTTCTATTTAATAAGACGTCGGGGAAATGAGACTTTTGTCACAAATGTCCTCACAAATAAAAGTGATTGTCGAGCGTATATTTTTAAACGGTAATAGAAGTTCATGTCTGCAAGTATTCTGGTTGGTGATAATAAAAGCGACAATTTGATACCACGAATTGGTTTGAATTAGATAGCCACTGATCATCAGGAAGCAACAGATAGCTGTTCCGTCCTAGTATGGCACTCATTGGCAACGCACATCCACCTATACTCGGACGAAACAGCTGTCTAGGGCTTCCTAGTGACTAACGGTTACCTAATTCAAACCCATTCTTTATAACAAATTAACGTTCAACAGTCTCCAAAACACCCAGTTACAATAAGAGTGCCGTCGATGTAACAACAATAAAATTAAAGTTTGTCGTTGATCCCTTCTAGAGGACCATTTTCCAATTCCGCAAGGATAAAATAATTTAAAGTAGGTCCTAAAGATGAGCTCATTGCTATTCCATTAGTCTCTTTATACTAGGTGCTAATAAGGATAAAATGAAAGTTTAATGTGCATCTTAGTAGTAATTCACTAGAAATAGCCTCCAGTATTTCAACATTATTTTTTTTTCTAATACTTCAGAAATGCAAAGTCAACTGTCTCTATGAGAGGCAAGTCTGTGAATAAGGATGTCACGTCAAATGATATTAAGTATTTACTATTTAAATATCATGTTTTTCACTCTGGAAATGAGGTCACAAACGTCTTTGTTGCCTATATTTTGTATGTGGGTTCTAAAACTCGAGCGCACCACTTCACAGTTTTGTGGAAAGTTGACTTATGTATACATAAAATTGAGCGAACTGGATGCCTTAGTTTATGCACGGTAAGTAAAGTCGTGGTGTGACAGATTCCGTGGGTTCAAATGGATCATCAATGGCTAGTGAAATGACCTCTTTATATTTTAGCTCTTTAAGAGAACTAGTTAATAATTTATCAGCCTTCTTCTAGCGTAGTTTGTGAAATTTAATTTTATCAGCCAAATAAAGTTGTTTTTTTGATGCAGTCAACTTTTTTCATTAAAATTAGTTCGCCTCCTTTATTCAGTTTGTTTATTATAAGCGCACTCTTTGCCTGTAGCTATCGTAAATCATCTCGGTGTTGTTCTGTTAGAAGAAATTTTGTAGCATATTTTCCTTTGTTTGTATTGTAAGCAGACACCAACTAGTTAGTTCTTCTTGCAAAGTCGCGGTCAGGTCCGTTGTTCGTGAATATCAAGTTTCAAACGGTACATCAGTAACACAGAATTTGGAGCTTAGGGGTAGAGCCCTTAATTGTGTTCTATTAAGATGAGCACTGAAAAAGTTATGGAGGTACCTTTCTGACTTGTCTGGGGACTTTCTTCCTGGTTTTGGTGTTCCAGAGATTTCACTATCAAAGTAATCTAGACAAAGTAATTTTATGTCCTCTGGTACGTAACCAACAACGGGTTTTATCTATGAAAGATTTCTTTCCTTGTGGTCAGTGTCCAATACCAATGTATCAATTTGACTTAGTGCATTTCGTTCTAGTGTTTTCGAAATGTGGTAATTTTTATTACGCCGTAAATACTTTGAAGAAATCATTTTTCAAATTTTTTTTCTGTAGTAATGTTTAAGGATACTATTTCTATTTAGCTGATACGTAAGGTCAGACCTCCGGACACGTAAAGTTCATTAGAAGTGTTAAGCCATGGAGCTATTTGAAAATTTTCAATTACTAAATAATTTTATCCTTTGATTCTTTCTTTAGGCTTCACATATTCTAATTTCTGCATTATTTTAAATTCTTGTCAAATTGTAGTCACTATTTCGTCTGATTTGTTGATTTAAATATATGATTTTTGAAGGCAGAATAGACACTATTTCTTAATTCATTAACTACACCTATCACTATTACGCTTAGCGGAAGCCTATATTATTCACTTGTTAAACATGTATATTTATGCCGTTATATAGAACAGACGACATACTCGGAAGTAAAATATGGATTCATTTTTCCTTAGTTCTAAATTGCATGGAGTATATACTAAACATTTAATTACAAGTAAACGTTTTCTACATCAAAACTTTACGTTAATTTTAACTACGCAAGTACTATGACTTTGTATCCTGAGCTTATAGTAATATTCAGATATGTATATTCATACAACTGTAGCTCAAACATACACTTTATCACCTAGAAAAATAAAACTTAGGTTGGTTAGTTAATAAAAAATAGCAGAACTGTTGTGGACATAACCATGGTAGCGAAAAAATGTCAGATACATAGTAAAAAAGTAAGGAGAATTCCTGTTACCTTTTGTGGACACACAAAGTTGAAAGATTTTTTCAATGCTCATTACTCACTGTTCATGTCATAGTTTCATACATTATTACTCCGTTTATTAGTTGCATGATTAATCATCAAAAAAATTAAACCGCCTAGAACTCATAAGATTTTTTTGGCTTATGTGTTATAAACATAAAAGAAAACTAAACATGACACTCTGATGTTAAGGAGCTCTAGATGAATGATTTTCATTTCAGTATAGTGACATTCTTGAAGAACAACACCTTCCGAAATTTCTGGTTTGACTCTCTATGAATGTATTTTAAGAATAATCTAAGAATACAAAAAAGATTTGGAATATGGATTTCTAACGTATTCCCAGTCCTATGATACGTTTATTAAGGTTGATTTCAAGGTCTGGAAATTTTTCTCAAACTCTGTATGCTGATTAATATTTGAATTATTGATATTAACATGTAAATGTGTTTCAGCTGGAGTCCCATGACTATAGAACATAGATTCGTTCCATCCACTGGCATGTTTAACAATTTATATTGCGAAGAAAAATTTCTCATTTGAATAGACACTATGAGATACTTAGCCTGCATCTTATAACCATCGGATCTCAATGGAACATAAAATATAAAGGATACTGTTATGCTTTTCAGTCAGATGAAACAAACACGTGGAATTCTTATTGGCTTAATACGGTTCGCAATACAATCTCCAGGGTGACCAAACTATTTGTCTGATTCCTCCGATTCTCGATACGATTAATGCGAACGCTATCTCTGATACTTGTATTTCCGTCGGATACCACAACTTGTTTCTTCCCAGCCCACAGCTATTCCAAAAGACTAGATTTGAAGGAAGATTTTTGTTGTGAAGCGAAAATGGAGATGAGACTGGTGAACAACGTTTATATAGATGCATCAATTTTTTACATCAATTAACTTACAGACATTATTCATTAAGTGATATCATCAACATTTTATTAATACAATTAAATGTGATTAAACTGTACTCAGGAGTAGGACTCACATTGAAATTAAATTAATGTGATGATAGTTTACAATCAAGCTTACAAAAATTCGATACACCTACATTCGCTTGATTAAATCAATCATTGTAGCTTTGAGGATAATGAATCTCCAACAGAGATACCTTAGAAACTAGGGAACTAGTGACATCAATGCTAGGAGAGAAATACGCGGTAAATCAAAAATCATTATACTGCTCGACATTCTGTAGAGCGTTTTTCCAACTTGTACTAATAAGATTCTTGGTAGTTTAAGAATATGAGCGAAAAAAACTGAAAATATGAAATAACTATTAGTCCTAACGAAGAAGCATATGATGCTCTATGTTAAGTAATATTCTGTCTCCCTACTTTCTGTTATAATGAAATTACGTGTTTAGTTAGTTGTTAACACTAATTATCAAAGTATATTTAACGTAAACTAATCATCAGTTGTTGATACCAGTTTTGGTTACAGTATGTAACCTAATTACATGTTCTGAGTAAAGTGTTGATCCTAAAGTATTTCAGTTAAGGTACCATTGAAGTCTATAGTGTTTTTAATATACATGACGTGGTCGGCCATCTTCGATATAGATTAGTAAAAATTCAAAGGAGTCAAAATTCGCTCTGCATAAGAACTATTATATGTGGCAAGTAAATAAATCAGAATAACAGCTTAATTTGGAAGTGTGGTTCCCATATGTTATTTGTAATGTGGTTACATTGTAAATTTTCGCACGCTCTTTGAAACATGCTTTAAATAAAGCTTTCAGATCGTTAACTAGCTTCCAATGTTGTTTAACAATTTTCCTAATTCACAGTGAGTTATGACACATTGTATCTAATAGATATAACATATTTTCCTAACTTTATAAAGAAATATATTATTAGAACCAGGAAATATGTGAATAATTGGTTACAGAACTTAGGTTCTAACAAATCTAATGATTGGCAACGTTTTTCATCAATATTTATAATCGTGAAATGCAAGCATGCATTCTTTTTGATAATTTCTCTACAGGCTTGACAGTTACAAACAGTAATATTTATCCCAAAAATCTGAACCACTGATCGTATTAGAGTTATCGTAAGTTTATATGACATAGATAATAAAGTTGGTGATAAATGCAAAATTCTAGAAGTGTGAGCGTGGATTTGTACGCATTTATATTCTAATACTGAATCAAAGAATGATGGGATTATTGGACAATGTGAATTATGTATAAAATGAGAATAATAATAATAATAATAAAATTATAACAAAATAATGATTATATATGAAAATAATATTTGTTAATACTATGACTCGAGAAGTAGCAAAGGTCATAAAAAGAAGAGGGATTAAAAAAGGAATTTGTACGTATAGATATGACCGGGCGATTCAATGCTTCGTAATTGCGAGACGTAATGAGATATTCCTGGAGATACTTATTTGCTTAAACCCTTTTTGTAATGTTAGTAGCAATACGACCAAATTTGCACCATTTGAGTTTTTAAATAATCTTCTTCTCTTTAAAGGTGGTTACAAATGTTGATCTCGATCCAAACAGTATCCAAATAAGGATAAGTCGCTCTGGATGTTTTGGAAACTTAATGTTATTTGGTTTAACTAAACATGTGACAAACTGGACATATAGTGATTTGTTAAAATTTCCTCTCTATTATGAATACATCAGATCATGGAATCAATATGGAAATCAAAGTATGACAACTTTCAAAGATACTGCACACAGTCTTTATTGTAATCTACTGTATACGAGTAATAAGACCAATAAAAATCAGGATTGGATTGGATTACGATCAGATGAAATTCATCTAATTGTTAGTGCTACAATTTCTGGTTACATGTTGCAACATGAAGTCAGGTTACCAATTACCCTGAATCCCTTAAAATTATGGAATAATGTAGATATTAATAAAGGAAATGATTTTAAATTCACCAATCACGATTTAATCGTTGAGGCTGGCAAAAGTGTTATCGTTCAACCAGTTTACTTTGCAACAAATAACAATGTAAATATTTTCTCACAAATACCAGTTACTGTAAATCAGGTAGGTGTGCATAAATTACTTTGAACTAAAGAAAGGAAGTAGCAAAGGTCATAAAAAGAAGAGGGATTAAAAAAGGAATTTGTACGTATAGATATGACCGGGCGATTCAATGCTTCGTAATTGCGAGACGTAATGAGATATTCCTGGAGATACTTATTTGCTTAAACCCTTTTTGTAATGTTAGTAGCAATACGACCAAATTTGCACCATTTGAGTTTTTAAATAATCTTCTTCTCTTTAAAGGTGGTTACAAATGTTGATCTCGATCCAAACAGTATCCAAATAAGGATAAGTCGCTCTGGATGTTTTGGAAACTTAATGTTATTTGGTTTAACTAAACATGTGACAAACTGGACATATAGTGATTTGTTAAAATTTCCTCTCTATTATGAATACATCAGATCATGGAATCAATATGGAAATCAAAGTATGACAACTTTCAAAGATACTGCACACAGTCTTTATTGTAATCTACTGTATACGAGTAATAAGACCAATAAAAATCAGGATTGGATTGGATTACGATCAGATGAAATTCATCTAATTGTTAGTGCTACAATTTCTGGTTACATGTTGCAACATGAAGTCAGGTTACCAATTACCCTGAATCCCTTAAAATTATGGAATAATGTAGATATTAATAAAGGAAATGATTTTAAATTCACCAATCACGATTTAATCGTTGAGGCTGGCAAAAGTGTTATCGTTCAACCAGTTTACTTTGCAACAAATAACAATGTAAATATTTTCTCACAAATACCAGTTACTGTAAATCAGGTAGGTGTGCATAAATTACTTTGAACTAAAGAAAGATTTGTTATATTTACATTGAACAAAATATGAGTAATTGCACTACACGCCATAATAACTTGTTAATGTCAGTTATAATTAATTCCTCTGGAAGTTGAAGAATATGAAATACCTCAGGTAGCTTTCATCCAATTAAGTCTAGACACATACAAGTACATTCAGTTCATCTATAATGATATAACTACATTTTCTCATTCTAACCCCAGAAATGAAAAACCAAGCTGGCAAACCTCTTCTAAAGGTATTAATACATGGAAAGCTTTCTAAAATATGCATAAAGCCTTATTAACGAAAATAGTCAGTGGCAAAATATTTGGTTTCCTATTGAAACATTTATAAAATAGGAAATCCTACCCACTTTTTGTCTCCATTCAAACCAACAAATCTTGACATTCCTAACATAAAGACTGTTGATTATTTTTGAATTTATATAAGATACTTGATGTTTGTCAACATTATGATTTTAAATTCCTAATTATGCCTCCTACTCCATTATATTCAGGATATTGCAAGATAACAGAGCAGAAAATATTTATTTTAGGCTAAAAAATAAACAAACATACATCTGCATCATAGTTCACATGTATGTTTATATACAAGTTCAAACATTGAATTTTTATCATGTTAGATTACTTATATAGTGCAGATTTAGTGAGGAAAATTTAATTACGTTTCACAATATATTGGAATTCTGTGTATTTGTTTGAAGTAGATTCGTTTTAAAGAAACATAATAAACCAAATAACTTTAAAGTCACTATTGTATTATTGTACTTTCTAAGTTGATTGTTCATAATTAAATGAAAATGAACAAATTTTAATGAAAATCAATTGATAGTAAACCATTAACTAGCAAGGTTCTTTACAGGATCATGGTGAATGATATAAAAATGACGTCGGCGACATTTTTTTTATATATCATATTAACCCACCATTCATACAACAAAATGACATTAACTAATAAATAGAACAAACTAAACTAACGCAGATCAATGCATATATTACTGATCTGTTAAGTCATGTGTTGTAAACAAGTTTAAGCTTAGTAAGTGATGACCGTGAAATGAAAACTTGTAAACATATTTTAATGTTAATCAAGAATAAATACAATATATTTTATGTACTTATATTGTAAATAACTTTGAATTAATTTCAGACACCCCGTTTCGGTATACTTCATTTGTGTACTACAAATTTTAAAATATCACCTATTAAATATTTTACATTGGCTGATCTATTTTCTGGAAGAATATTATACGAGTCATTGACAAATCGATTGAATACTATGCATTCATATCATAAACAAAGTTTGCTAGTTAAAGACTGCATGACAGTTGTCTTATATGATGATCAGTTTCAGTATCAGATGAGTAATGCGGTAAACAATGAAACAAAAATTCAATCAGAACAAGTTATTTGTATTTCAATCATACAAAGAGGCTTAGACTTAAAGGTAATGATATAGTTGTTATTTAGTAGGACACAGATTTATTGAGATAATCACATTTTTTATGATATACATTAAAATTACTTTTTATTATTTTAGCGTAATTCTTATAATATTGTTTCGGTGAGCGTTATAAACATATTTTAATATTATCAACCTTTGTTACTACTGTACGTAAAATATCACTTAAGATGTTTAAGGGTGTTACTTGTGGGAAATAGTTGATGAAACAATATTTAGAAAACAATACAATTTATCAAATTCAAAGAATGTGTCATTTAAAAGGATAAATTTATGAAGATGCTTATAAATTGTAAACTATGAATGCGAATGGTATAGAACAAAAATTACCCAGATAAGAAATAAATATAAGTGAGTGGTTAGCAGCTGTTTTTTCAACTAACATTTAGTTGCAATTGGTAAGCTCAATAATGTGATATCATAGGTGTAATGGTTGTGGGTTTCACGGTTACATAATATTCACTTTCTATTATAATGACAGTGTTACTGATGAAATGCTGATGTAGAGTCATAAAATATACATAGTCAGTTATAAACTCTCATAAAATATCTCTGCATTAACTGTATCTGATTAATATAAAAAACTTATAATCAACGATAGCAGTTAGAGCCGTGGAGTATCACATAAAAAGAATGAATTAAAAATAATTTGACCAATAATTCTGAAAAAGTTCGATGATTTCCATCTAGTAAAATTCAATGAACATACAAGTGAACAATATTATTCTCATTTTGATCTTCATCAGACTTTTTTCTAATATACAAAAATGTTTATATGGGTGTGAAAAATATCAAACTAATCAAGACAAACTGTGTCAATCTGGCGGCCTGTTTGAAATCTTGGGCTACCACTTTTTACTAATATCTCAACGAGTTAATTTTTTGCTTTCTGTTTTCTTTTAATTGCCCAGTCATGTCCCAAAATTGCATTGTGTATTCACGCGCCTTTATAAAATGTTTACGACCTATGAGTAATTTAGTTAGATCTAAACGCAAACATCGTGGTGGTTGGCAACATGCGTTAAAAGGGATCAATATTCATCAAATCTCTATTCCTGAAATTCTTAGTCATAACTGCAAATCCCTTAGTGGAAAATTGGACCACTTACAATTTTTCCTTAGTCTTAACATATACCGTAACTGTGGTTTATTCACAGTTAAAGAATGTTGGCTACATCACCTGTATGATGACAGTTTGATAACGTTAAATGCTTTTCAGATTTTTCATCAGGATAGTCCCGTCATCAAGAAAATGTGTGGTGATGGTGGTGCTACTTAGTGAACATTAACTGGTGTAAATCTAATCGTGTGTGTTTTAAGTTTTCAAACGATTATATTGCTTGCGTGACATTAAGATGTAGTCCGAAACATCTGAATAAATATAAATACATATATATTACAAATGTTTATGCGACTCCGGATTGCACATCATCTTCCCTATTCCACTTTGCTGTTAAGTTGACTGAGTTTACTGCAACTACTCTCAGTGGATCTCTTTCAGCTGTATGTGTCGGCTTTGACTCGTCTAAATGCACTTTCCTTTCATTCTTAGGCCACCGAAACCTAGTATACTTCCCAACTCTGCGCAACGTTGTTCTTGATTCAGTTTCTGTAAATGAGGTTGGATTATACGAGACTCTTAATCAGGTGCCTCTTCTAAATTCTGACAATTGCATCATTCGAGTTTTGCCAAAAATTTATGCGAAATCAGTAAAAAATACATCTTATCTGAACAGGAAGATAAAATATAAAAATTACTCAAATGAAAGCATCTACAAGTTGAATATCATGCTGGAATTAACTAACTGGGACCTCTTTACAAATGAATCGTTAGAAACCACTGTAGATGGCACTAGTTCTTATCTCAAGTTATGTTTTAATGTCTGCTGTCCTAGTGAAACAAATTTTATAAGATTTGACTAAATGATTTCTCTACATCTTCAACGATTGAAGAGAGAAGAAGAAAGTCACTACAAGAACAAAGATTATACTGCAGTTAGAAGGTAAAATGGCTCTATATGCCAAGAAATAAAACGATTGTGGTCATTGTATACTGAAAAGAAAAACTTTTAGTGTTTGTAAACTATTTAAACAACTTACATACACTAAGCAGATTACAGAAGATACACAATTAAATGCCTATTCGTTAAATGGGTCTTTTCTACGGTATGGATCCGATCAGGTGCTCTTTTATAACTGTGAATCAAAGAAATATTTCGGTCTCATATTCACCGAAATATAAGTTTTAGAATATCTGCAGGCACTCAAACCACCATGTTGTCCAGGTCCTGATGAGGTTATGAACCTTCTCTTGAAGAAATGTGCTAATTTTTTGTATCAGTCACTGATGAGTTTCTTTAACGAGTTTTTTTTACAAACGTGATACCAAAAACTTGGAAGAAGATAAAGATAATACATATACTGTAAACGGCGTCTTCTGGTAGTAATGTTAAGTTTAGACCCGCGGCTATAACTTCTCCCTTTCTCAAAACTATGGAAAAACTTCTACTAAGTAAGCTGCAGCCAACAATGAAAAGACACATCGACCCATATCAGTATGCATACAGATGCAATAAAAGTACACTGGATGCGGTAGTTGTCTCACATCATAATATAGTGTGTAGCTTAGAAAATGGTGGAAAGTATGTCCGAACTACGTCTCTCAGTTACACTTCTGTCTTTGACTGTGTTCCTAGACCTATATTACTGAATAAACTTGAGAATATGAATATAGAAAGCTGGACAATCAACTGGATGTATTCCTATTTCACTAGAAGAGAACAATATACAGTGTATAGAGGAAAGTGCTCTACTCACCAATTAGCAGAAGTTGGTGTTATTGTTCTTTTCCCATTTCTCTTATTTTTCTTGAATGACCTGCCTGTTTCTTCTTCCTTAAATTGTTGTGAAATGGACTGTTTCTTAGCGAATGTTGAATGATGGTTTAGTCTGAATGGTCTTCAACTTAATCCCTTCAAATGTCAAACAATCAATTTCAGTCTAAGACATGTAAAGGATCTAAATGCTTTTGTGAATTTGCACGATGTTTGTAAAATTGGCAATTCTATAATTAAGACTACGCCAAATGTTACTTATATTGGCGTAACTTTTATTTCTGATCTATCTTGGCTTACACATTTCTTTGCTAATATACTATGTGAAGCAATTACGTAGTTTTGGCATTACCAAGTACTTATTATTACAATTTACCAGTTTCTTTATATTACCGATTATTTTATATTGTTCCTCATTATTTTTTCCTGGACTTTTTAGAAAAGACTATATTGTGTTACATAGAGTACTGAAAGCTGTTATTAAAGTGTGTGGTGAGAACTACGACGTTATTATAAACACGGTTGCAGATAGACATTTAGAATCCTGTAGACAGTTATTTAATGCTATACTATCTGATATAAACCTCCCCCCTTCATTCACATCTTTCACCTTGTAATTCCTCTGGCAGGACGCGACACTGCCACATTAGAATTCAAGCACATAAAGAACAGTATGTATGCTCCACTATTCCATATTTAGCACATGTTCAATTTGATGAAGAATTCATAACAGCCAATTTAATTAGAAATCTGTGATCTTAAAATATGGATTATTATGTAATGCAAAGACCTAGTTCCTTATGTTATCGTAATCTGAGTATTTTTATACACAAACACATATTGCCTTAATATATATATATGATTACACGTATGATCATAATTAGTCAAAAGTGTTAATTGATAACAAGAGGGTGACAGTTCGAATAAATATTTCAGTAGAGGGAACAGATCTAAACTTCAGTTACGCAAACTTATTCTGAATTCATGAATTGGAATTCGAATCCTGCCATATGTATTGAGTGAATCCTCATCAAGTAATAATATTGTAATAGTATATGGTGTGACACTTTGAATGAATTAGTTTTCGTTCTATTAGTGCTTTTGACTTTTTACCATAAATTTGCACTTTTGACTCATTACGATCATTTATGTAGTCACTCTAACTTATAATCAAGGCTTGTTGATGACTGGTTACTTATGAAACATACGCTGTTTGACTTCTTCTACGTTGTTTTCGTCTATAGGCCTCGTAGATAAAGCATATAAAGGAACTGTTGCTTATAAAATATTAAACCAGCCAAATTCTACAAATGATAAAAATTGTCTTGCATATCAAAAAGTTGACAGTTCACTAGTTAGTTTAAATTAGAGAGTCAATCATGAATATCTTAGAACCTGGCACATGCGGATAGGTCCAAGTTGCTATACTACATTATTATGACCGACCTCAAGATGTTGTTCCTCGGGAACTGTGGTCACGCTCCAAGGTCTTTCAAACCAACTCTAACTCAATTTACTTTTCAGGTATATCAAGAAGAACCCTTCTATATTAGGGGCAACTGGGAAGAGATAACCGCCCTCTACCTCTAACAACACACAAAATCACCGCCACTTTAATCAAATTCCTATCACTAATGTTTAACCTACTCCTACCTTCAAGCCTAAATCCCTATCTTCAGTCTCCTCCTCTGTCATCAGTACCAACAATTCCAGCCCATGACTTGATGTTTCAAGTATACTTAGACCACGCTCCAAACTTCACATTGGTGCATTCAATGTACGAACCCTGTATCAAATAGGGCAGCAAGCCTCCCTAGCTAAGACATTAGAATCCCGCCCGATTGGTGTATGTTGTGTCTCTGAAACACGCATACAGGTGCCTAGCGCGGTCATTCACTTGACCTCACCTAGTTAGAATGAAGAACCTACGCGATATACTCTTCGCTTATCTGGCGACTCAGCAGCAACTTCTCTTGGGCAAGCTCGTGTAGGTATTGCATTAATTATGGGGGCAGAACAGTCACATCTGGATTGAATTCCTGTCAACAGTCGCCTATGTACTGTCATACTAAATGGTTCAGTAAGAACTCGGAAAGATATGGACACACGCCGTTATCTTTCCGTTGTTTCTGCCTACGCTCCCACTGACTGCAGCCTGGATAAAGTGGAAGATGAATTTTACAGAAAACTTTCTGAACTACTTCATAGGGCCAAAAACTCAGATTTGGTAATCTTGGCTGGTGATTTTAACGCCCAAATAGGTAGCTTGAACCAATCTGAAAGACATTCAGGTGGATGCTTCAGTGTTTCATCTCAGAGAACGGATAACGGCGACCGTCTGCTACAACTATACTCAGACAATCGTTTATTTCTATAAAGTACGAACTTTAAGCATAAGGAGCTCCATCGTCTAACTTAGTAAACTTATATAGACCATCTCGACGGCTTCTGTTGAATTGATGGACTCCTGAAAACGTATCCAGTCAGGCTTCGAACATGATGAGGAGCAAAGAGTAATCAGGTACAAACTGACAAAAAATCTGCGAAACGAGCGTGAGCATTGGTGGGTAACGAAAGCGAAGGAAGTAGAAAAAGGAGCTGCGTTAGGTAACACTAGACAACTTTTCAAATTAATAAAATAAACCGGTGCTAAAAAATCAAGCGTTAGGGAGACACTCTTCGAAAGTGGTGGAACGCCTATCTGCTCTCAGTTTAGACGTTAAAAACGATGAGTTGAATACTTCGAGGAACAGTTCAGTTGGCCTTCAGCTGCTCTAGGACTTCCTACTATATTAAGACAGCCGGAATGGAAAGTCGACTAAGGTCCCCCGACTCTTGTAGAAGTCGAAAAAGCTATAGCTGATCTAAGGCAAGGTAGAGCAGTGTTGGTCCTGGATGCATCATATTCAGAGTCCTCTATGGATGGTGGTTCACCTTTGACGATTAGGCTGACCGATGTTTTGACCAAAGTTTGCGAACTTGATATAATTTCGCAGTTTTGGTGTCGATCGTTAATCGTCCCAGTATATAAGAAATAGTCGAAATCGTCCTGCGATAACCATAGAGGGATTAGTTTGACTAATGTAGTGTCTAAAATACTAGCTTCTATAATTATCAGACGTTTAACTATAACTCGTGAACTGCAAATGCAAGAAAACCACGCTGGTTTCAGACCTGGTCGAGGTTGTATAGACCAGATATTCACCATTCATCAGGTTATAGGACACAGACATGAATTTCTCCGCCCGACAATGGTGGTTTTTATTGACTCAAAAGTGGCGTTTGACCGAGTAGTTCCATAACAGTGTCTTCCATTAAAAGACGTGTCTCAGAACCACATAAATCTTGTTAAGGCTCTTTACTCAAAAACTATTAGTCGTGATAGAGCTTATGCCGAACTGTCATCTGAACTTGTAACCATATGCGGTATTCGTCAAGGCTGCCCACTGTCCCCATTTTTGTTTTGTTTCATATTCGACATACTGTTGGAAATTACACTGACATCGTCTGACTTTTCAAGAATTCGTCTCCTACCTGAAGGTTCACTTATTCACTTAGAATATGCTGATGATATAATCCTGTTTAGCGGAGACTCTGATAAGATGCAAAATCTTATAACAGCAATAAGCACCAATGCAACCATGTTCGGAATGAGTTTCTCCCCCTCTAAATACAAACTATTACCACAGAACTGGTTTTCGTCAACACCTGAACTACAGATAGGGAGTGAAGTAGTTAAGCACGTCAACCATTTCACTTATCTTGTAAGTCTGATTAGTCCTAATGGGTTGGTCACTGACGAAATCTCAGTACGAATTCAAAAAGCCCGTTTGGCTTTTGTCAACTTACGTCACCTATGACGTTGGTGAGATATTCGTCTCTCAACGAAAAGAAGAGTATACTGCGCAACCGTCCGCTCTGTCTTACTGCTGTATGGATTTGAGACGTGACCATTAGTGGTAGATGACACTCGAAGGTTATTAGTTTTTTACCATTGATGTCTTCAAAACATCGCTCGCATTAGCCGGGATCACCGAGTAAGCAACAACGAGGTTGGACGACGGGTGTTAGGTAAATGTGGTAAGTCAGTCGATGAGGTTGTGAATCTTTTTTGACTGAGGTGGTTTTGACATGTGTTATGTATGCCCAACCATCGTCTGCCTTGACGTGCGATGTTGGTTGATATAGGAGCAGGGTGGTAGTGAGTTAGAGGCGACCAAACTATAACATAGCATTAGTCCTTGAAGTCACTGACTGCTGGTTTGAGTCTTGTCGGTATCTGCAAACTACCTGGATGGGGTTCTCGTGAATACTGTAAGCAATGGCAAGAAACACTGAGTGACATGGCCCAGAATCGGTCACAATGGGATAAATGTATCCATTCATTATCCTTTCTTAAATCGTGAGCTTAAAATTATTTTATTACTTACTTCCCACTCCACATCTCTTTCTCCATGGACCATATTCTATATACTGACTCTTCTTTGTTTTTATCATTATTATCATTGAAGCAACTTCTACTCCTGCTAATGTGATGTTAGTCTTGCTACGCTTTACAGGCATGGCAACTTGGACCGTTGCACACATTTGCTAGGTTCTATGTTGATTGTATATACTCACGAGTACAGAAAGGCAAAGTTAGACATGGTTTTTATGTCGCTTTCGGTTACTTTTATGTATTTGCGTTAATTATCTTTGAGTTAACTTTGACTTGCAAGTAAGCCCATCAAATCCATTTTCTTAATAATTTGAGAGGTCGGTTTTACATAAGACAGAGATTTTCTCTAAAATGTGTTTCGTTTATGAAAATCAAATATATGCTTGAGTCAGCTGCCCACTATTCGCAAACAATAAAGTCTCATAGTATTTCTAAAGATTTATTCCACTCCGACATATTAAATCAATTATACTTAACTTCATTTTAATTTTTTGAAGTACAGCTTCTAACAGCACTATTTACATTTTACTTACCTTGTGACTTACAATAAAGCATTGGAATTTAGTCCTGGAGCCAAACAAACATAGATCGTTGACTGATTTGAAATTAACCCCTATCCTAGTAAAAGAAAATCCTGTCAGACATGATGAACCATTTCTAATAAACGATATAAACAGTTTTTCTCAAACGAACAAAAGTACTGGAGACGAAATGCCTCAATTATTAGACGGTGTTCAGGAATTGGATGTACCATTTGTTTACAACACAGAGTATTCTACTAGTATCACAGGTAAATATAAAGATGACAATAATAATAATGAGAAATTATTTTACACTGTGAAAAATGGACCAAATTATGGCCTTATAATTTCAAAAACGTAAGTTAATGTTCATCATGTTATTTAATGAAATATTCTTGTTTTTAACTGGTAGACTTGATTATGTTTGATAATACCAATCATTTAAGCTTCTATAAAATCGACTAAACTTATATCAGTTATTGTAAATATTGATGCTACTAGAGTTTAATATAATAATTACACCGAATTTGTTATCATCCGCATATCAAATAAGAACCATTTATCTGTTTGTGCCACATCTGTTATGTACATAGAAACAGTAAATAAAGTGACTGTTTTTGAAAAATCACCTTTCGTGATTTGCTTAGTACAGTTGCCTTAAAGATATACAATCATCTGACAACTTTGTTATCACATAAACATGATGCTCAGACGATCGAGGAATGCAAAAAGATTCATTTATCGATAACTCATTAGGGATTATAAATTGAGATATTAATATGTATTTATTTTTCTAATCCATGTTTCATGAATGCTTTTGTCATCCACAGAGGAATTGTCTACATTTATTATTAATACACTTGTCTTCAGGGTTTAAAATTTCAGCGCTTCTATTGCAAACTTAATGGGATAATTAGATATACAGCTTGTTTATCTGTGCTAGTGGTTAAGATGTTGGTTACATATCAGTTGTACAGGTATAAAGTAAATTAAATGTTATCATCCGATATAAATATTCTATTTATTTCAGGCTTAATCGACCAGTTCGCCTGTTTTCTGATGTAGATCTTGCTACTAACGACATTTATTATCAAAATTTTGGTAACCAATCAATATCTGAAGATTCAGTTGATGTAAGCCTTAATTTATAATTTATCTTGCTTGCTCTGAATAAGTCAATGAATGCTCACCTTATCACTCTTAGATTTTAACAAAATGCTGTGCTAAAATGGTGGATGTTGCATCAATCCATTCATAACAGCATTAGGTTAGAAATGCGAATTCTCATTAGCTAACTAAGTGATCTAATGTTCAACTGCTCGTTAGAAGGTCCTAAATTCGATTTTATCCGGGATCGGGAATCAGTATTTTTATTTTCCAACGGCTGTGTGCTTATAATCAGCATGTGATATTTACACAATATAAGTTGGATTAAGGCAAGGTGGTTTTATGGAGATATTATGTTTAGTTGCTTGTATTCCTCACAGTTCAATTAATTGTTGTGTGAATTTGTCAGTGCCGCAATAAAACTAGTCGAAACGGAAGTCCAAAATTTATTTCTCGTGCTTCTATTGTCACCATATTTGGCCTTTGGTTCACAGTATGTTAAAATAAATATCTAACCATAAAAGTTTTCTTAATATCTTTGTACTACTAGTATTTTCAGTGCCTTAATGAATTGAAAAATAAATTTTGAACATTTCATGATTTCACGAATATTATTTGTTTGTAATGAAATATGTTTGAAAGAAGGTTATTCAAACATAAGAGCAAAAAGATTACTTGATACTACTAATGAGCGCTAACAAATTCTGATATTATTGATACTCTGTAAAGTGGAATTTTAATAGGGTTATCCATAAAGTGAATTAATATCTTCAACTCTACAAGCAATAATCATAAAATATTGTCTAATATATTTTGCTTGATTTTTATCTCAGTTAGCTGCAATTGAACTTTCAACAGAAACAATGACAGTGAATCCAGTCAAAATCAGATTTACTGTAAGCGAAATAAATCCTCGGCCATATTTGAAAGCATGTGGACCAATGCGCATTTTAATTGGTTCATCTGCTGTTATCAAAACGGACTATTTGAGAGCTGAGTTAACAAGTGGTTTTGATTCCGGTGGGTCTCAAATAAAACTTATGATTACCATTTATTTAAATGTTAAACAATAGTTATCAATGACATTAAATTCGATTTAGAGTATGTAAATTAATGACTTATTGATGACACATTAAAAAAATACCTAAGTAAAACGACAAGACTTTCAATTTAAATAGATGGTAATGAGTTTCAATAGGCCCGTATATCATTTAATTAAAGATTATAGTAAGAAAATTTATGAATTGTAAAACCAGTCAATCATACTTATTTACAGGTTATAAGAAATTTTCTATGCTGTAAATCGTACTGAGTAAATAAGCATAAGATGAACAATTTTCAGTGTTCAATCAACAAACTTTTTAAAATACTGACTAACATTCCTTACTGTTTTGTGCTGGTATCACTCAAGCTAATACAACTACTCTAACACCTGTTGTTCCTTTCATTTAGAAAGACAATAAGACATTTTGGTTACTACAGCAATAGTTCAGACTGCTAATTTTTTGACCGCTTTGAGTCTATCCTAGAAAACAATTGGAAATGTAATATCACTAATCATTATTCGATTTCATTTCGTCTAATTATTTCGAAATGTTTTCAATTTTGAAAGCTCTCTGTGCTGAGTGATAAATTGGTCCACGTATTTGAAAATTATGCAGAATTACATTTCTGAATAAAAATTAAACGTATTTAACCGATATCTACTTTCGAAATGAGACTGTTACAATACGTAACTGATCGGCATTTACTTACTTGTTTGTGCACTGTTTGTCCTAAATTCATCTCCTGAAAAATACTTTGGGGACATTGTCTATAATTTCACTAATCACGTTAATGTAGTTCTAGGTTTATTATAATGTGATTTATTGTCCCATTTTTTGTTACCATTTATAGTTTATTGGTATCTTAAGTGCCATTTAATTGAGATATCAAAAAATCAAAAACAGCAATTCTTGGATTCAGTGTTTTGTCACCATATAAATGATGCGCACAAGGTTACTTCTTGCTCGTTTTACTACATATTACAAATGTATTCATAGTTAGCTCAGTCATTCAAGATACATGACTTCATTTTCAAATGTTTATAAGGTAATTATGCAGATGTTATTAGCTGACTGGCATTTGAGTTGATGATACACACAGAGTATAGAAAGAGTATGTATAAAGTTCTCAATAGAAAGGAGCCAGGAACAATGTAGAATTTGAGTGTATTTGTACATATTTCGGAAACACTTTCCATAATGTTTTCAACTACTCTTAATTGTGTGCATCCTGTCAACTGATGCGTCATTTTAAAAACAATCCTAGCGAAAATGTACTTTTAATAAATTTCTACCGGGCTTGACAGTCACAGATAATTATGTCAAATCAAAACTATGGTATTAAGGTGATTAATAGAATCATGTGAATTAAAGAATAAAGTTATCAATAATCATGGTTACTTGTATTCACTAAAAATTGATCATAGTTAACTAGCAATGAAAACAAGGAATGTATCGAACACCTGTTTCGTGGGTATTCTTCCATAGGACACCATTAGACTCAGAGGTCCTGAGTTATATTCCTTATTACAGTCCAGGGTAAACACTGCTGAGTAGCACCATACTAGAACGAAACAGCTATTTAGTATTTAGCTGGTTTTCAGTGGTATCTAATCGCGATAAATCTGTGAAGAATGCAAATAATGAATTGGATGGAAGTCTCCATAAAGCAGCTTTAAATCAACTAATCAGTGCCTCGTACCCCGTGTAAAGCATAGGCCACCCACCAGCATTCTCCAACCAACTCTATCCTGGGCTTTCCCTTCCGGCTCTTTCCAAGTGCTCTTCATTCTCTTCATGTCTGTCTCCAATTCCCGACGAAATGTGTTCCTGGGTCTTTTTCTTTTCTTTTGGCCTTCAGGATTCCAAGTTAGTGCTTGTCTTGTGACATAGTTTGATAGTTTCCCCAATGTGTGTCCAATTCACCTCCAACGTCTTTTCCCAATTCCCTCCTCGGCAGAAAGTTGATTTGCTTTCTTCAACATAAGGTTGCTGCTGATGGTATCTAGCCAACAGATCCGAAGTATCTTAATCAGACAGTTGTTTGTAAATACTTGCGTCTTCTGAAGGATACTTTTCGTAATTCTCTAAGTTTCAGCTCCATACAACAATTGTATTGAAAATTTTGACGTTGATATTGATTGACAGTTGGTTAGAGATTTAGATGTTTTTCAGTTGTAGAAATGCTGCCCTTGCCTTATCAGTCCGCGCCTGCACATCCGAATCGAACCCTCCTTCTTTGTCGATGATGCTGCCCAAGTAAGTAAAAGTTTCTGTATCTTCTAGAATTTCTCCGTCAAATGTGAGTTAGTGTTTGTTGTTTTGTATCGAAGGATCTTGCTTTTCCTTTTGTGTATGTTAAGGCCTACTGTTTCCAAGGCTGCTGCTACATCGTTCATCTTCATCTTCTTTTACTGCTGTGTGTGAGATAAAAAAGCTGGATTGGTCATCTGCACACTCCAACTCATCTAGTTGCATTCATATCGTACAGTGTATTCCTAGATTGTCTAGAGATGTTGCAGTCTTCATGATCCAGTCAACTACCGGCAGAAAGAGGAAGGGCGAGAGTAAGCAGCCTTGTCTGACACCGGTCTTCATTTCTAATGAATCTGCAGGCTGACCTCCATGCACGATTTTACGATGTAGTCCGTCGTAAGAATTCCGTATGATGTTGACTATCTTTTCGGGTACGCCCTAATGTCGTAGAAGACTCCATAATACTCTTCTATCCACGCTGTCAAATGCTTTCTCGTAGTCGAGGAAGTTGATGTAAAGTGGTGAATTCTATTCAATTAACTGTTCAAAAATGGACCGTAGAGTAGCGATTCGGTCAGTACACGATCGGTCTTTACGGAATCCGACCTGTTGATCTCGGAGTTGGGCATCGACTGGGTCCTTTATTCTGTTCAATAACACTCTGTTGAAGACCTTTCCTGGTATTGAAAATAGAGTGATGCTTTGTAGTTCTCACAATTGCTGAGATCGCCTTTCTTTGGTATCTTGATGAGGTACCCTTCTTTCCAGTCTGCTGGAACTTGTTCTTCCTCCCAAATCTTCCTGAAGAGAATGTGGAGTCTCTTTAAAGTTGCTTCTATATCTGTCTTCATTGCCTCCGCTGGTATGTTGTCTGGTCCTGCTGACTTACCACTCATGATTTGTCTGATGGCCATTTTGATTTCGTCGACTGTTGGTAGGTTGGTGTTTATAGGGAGATCCGTGGCTGCTGCTTTGATGACTAGTGGGTTCAGTTGGGATGGTCTATTCAGGAGTTCTTGGAAGTGTTCTACCCACCTGTTCCTTTGTTCATGCACTTCAGTGATTGGTTTGCCTGCCTTGTTCTTGGTTGGCCGTTCTGGCTTATAGAATTTCCCAGCTAGCTTCTTCGTTGTATCGTATAGGAGCCTCATGTTTCTTTCTCTTGCAGCTTTTCCGCCGTCATTGATAAGTCCTCAACATATTTTCGTTTAACAAACCTGATGCTTTTCTTCACCTGCTTGTTGACTTTGTTGTATTTAACCTGTTCCTTGGCTTTCTCTGTTCTTTTCCGGCTGTTATTAATCGCTATCTCTCTGCTCCTCTTTTCTTAGATCTTGTTCAGAGTACCAACAGAAATCCATTTTTTGTGGCGTTGTTCCTTGCTACCCAAAACCTCCTAACATGTTAAAGTTGTTGTTTGTTTAATCTCTTCCCAGTTGTCTTCCATATTAATCCCACCTACTTCTAGTAGATTGTGAAATGTCTGGAACTTATTATTGAGAATTATTTTCAATTCGTTGCGTTTATTAGTATCCCGGAGAAGGGCTGTATTAAACTTTTGTAAAACTGCTGTTCCAGTTGTCCAGTGCGTCTTCAGCTTTAGATTCATTCTAACCACTACTAAATGGTGATCCGAAGCTATGTCAGTTCCTCTCCTCGCTCGTACATCTTCCATGGTCCTTCTAAACTTCTTATTGATGCAGATGCGGTCGATTTGGTTCTCGTTAATGTGGTCCGGTGAAACCAATGTAGTTTTGTGTATAGGTCTGTGGGAGAATATGGTGCCACATAATCATTTTGTTGAAGACACATAGTTTTGCAAACCTCTCACTGTTATCATTCCTTACTCCTAGTCCATGTCGTTTCATGATGTCTTCATACCTGGTATTGTCCACATCAACCTTGGCGTTGAAGTCTCCCCATCAGAATGGTCAGGTCCTTGGCTGAGCATTTATCGTTGATTGACTGCAACTGGTCTTTGTCGTCTTTGTGGCTGTTGTTGGTGGGTACGTAGCACTGGATTACATTCATTGCAATCACCTGCTTCTTTGTCTTGAAGGATGCTTTGATGATCCTAGATCCATGAGGTTCCCATCCTACAAGAGCCTTCCATACTTCTTGGGACAACATTAATGCATCTCCTTTTGTGTGTGAGGCATTTTCTTCGTGACCAGAGTATAAAGCAATTCTTCTGAGGATAATTGTTGATGTTCAACTTGCAACCCATAGGTTTCTCTTACTCCAAGTATCTTTAGGTCGTATCTTTCCATCTATTCAGCTATTTGGATGCTTCCTCCTGTCTCCCACATTGTGCGGACATTCTATGTACTTATATTAATTGTTGCTCTGGTTGTCAGAAGGGGTATCGGCCTTGTGGCTTCTGAAGAAACTCGGCTTTCACCATGAAGCATCGGAGAAGGCCTTCCAACTCCCAGGGCAGAGTTAAAATGGTTGGAAAGGTTTTACCGGTTAGAGTTTTTCCATCAAGGTTGTTGTTTTACAGAATGGGGTTGTTATCCCCATGCCAAACCCTCCTGCTTTATCCTGGATTGGGATCGGCAGCAACCGTAGGGGGCTTCAGGCGGAGTTAAAAAATAGCTGTGGTTAAACCATAATAATAATAGTCACAAAATCATAAGGATCTATATGACCTAGCTATTCTTAGTAACCGAAGGTAAACTAATTCAGACAGATTTTTCGTTGATTTTTGTTTGGTTCTGGAGGCCAAGCTATTGTCGATTTTAAGTTCAGTCTACTGACTGAGACAATCTTGAACTGTTAATGAAATTGCTTTCTCTGTCATGATGATCGAGAAGGTTTATCTAGGTTGGTTCTTCAAGAATGGTTGAATATCATAGACACATACGGAGATAGTCAAGCTAGTAATCTTATACTTCACCTACATCAGCAATATACATCGAGTAGTAATTATGATGTATGTGCAGAAAGACAACATATTTTATTTGGAATTTCTTCTAGGTATAATTGTTAATACTTCTGCGATCCCATATCCGTTAATGGTAGATGTGTGTAACAATTTCTTGTCACCTGTTGTTGCATGATTAATTAATGTTACTTTTGTAGTGATATCAGTCGCAAATTTTTCCGGATATCCGTTTTCATATATGGCGTTGTGTTTATGCCATCCTCTCCTGCAACCCTCACTATGATCCAGAATATTAAACGATGGTTGTAATATTTTCGTTCTTCAAGGAAATGAAGAACTATAATCAAGTAGTGGCTAATCGTTGATTTTGTTGTAAAGTGCTAACCGGATAATTCTACCTGTTCCTTTAGATAACAAAATGTCAAAAAACAAAAGGCACTCAACTGGTTTTTGCTTTTCAGTTTAATATGACGAATTGGTCAGAGTTAGATTGTCATTGAGAACCAATAAACATTGGAGAGTTGTTTCCTCTTAATATGAAACTTTTCAGAAATGATTATCCACAACTCTTACAAGGAATCAAGCCCATGATCTTTAGGCTTCGGGGGAAACGCTTAGCGCTCGGATTCTAACGGTTGATGTTTCTAATTCAGTCAGCTATCGGTATATTTGAGAGGTGAAGTGACGACCTAATAAGCATATCATATGCACGCATACTTTAAAATTTAGGCAATCGGTTCAATTAAAAAATAACATAAGTGTGAAGCAAATGCAATGTGATAAAGAGAACTGGAAATCTGGTTATACAGGAAGAACAACTAAGAAAGCCCACAGACGCCTTTCTAGAGCAAGATAAAAGGAAAAGCAATTTTATTAACAGCTCAATATTATCTCAGTCAGTAGGCTGAGCATAAAATTGGCATCAACTTGGCACTCAGAACCTCATAGAAATCTAGATCAGTACACATTTGGTTACTAAGCCTTACTCAGGTGACAACCATTTGAATTTTTCTACGGAAATTTCGCAAACAAATTCATTATTCTGTCTCTTTCCATCTCATGGTCTTCACCACCCTCTGAGTTGCGATTATAAACAGTACTTTTGTATATGTTGTTATTATTTCATTTTGTATTAATTTATTTGTTATTGACAGTCTCGTTTCACACATTATTCACATACTGTATTATTTTTTAGTTGTTCACTTTGTTACTCTTCTATCCCATGTACATTAGGCACACATTTATAAAACACAACATATTTTCACACAATTATCGTTACCTTTGTTCATACACAAATTACTATTCTGTCGACTACTGTTAGGGATTCGATATCCCTAAAAATACAATTGTCATTTTATCAAGTTGTATTGATTTTTTTTGTTAACATGATTTGTAAACTTTCATCACTTTTATGTGAGCACAATTCACAACATTTAATTGTATTATTAACAATGTTGATATTTTCATTTGATGAATAATCACTACGATTATTTTGTGTATATAAGGGAATGTGTAAAATAGACTCCGAATCTTATTCCGACCTGTCTGGTTGGTCTTTGTCTTATTCTTCTATCTCCGGCTTGGGACTGAGTGGGCTTAAGCAAGTCGCGTATTATCAACTAGGCACATTTCAACAGGCGTCTGCTACAACCAGCCGATCAACAGGCGACGAGGCACACTTCAATAAAGCGTCCGCGCACAACCAACCGATTAACCGACAAAATCTTTTTTTCACACGTTATAACAACTACATCGATGTAACACTTCGATTTAAAATTTTTATTTGTACTTATAAAGCCGGATGAGAATTTATTTAAAATAAGTATTTGTTTAGAATTTTTTCTTAATTTGTCATCCATTTATGCTTTCTATCCCAATCATGAATTACAAGGGTTTAGTTATCCTGCTAATTTCCAAGGTATTTAAATGTAATGAGTCCAGTTCAAGTGAATTCTCATTATGTTTATATTACTTTTCACAATACCGGATAACCCATGCCAATTTCAGTCAGTTAACTTAAAAATACTATACTCACTAAGGCAGTATCAACACTTCACCTGTAAATTTATCAAACTTTTAGTGTTTATACACCGTAACCTTATGTCTTAATCATCCACTCAAAACTTAAGTCATTGTGATCAATTATCTTTTAACTGTCGCATCTGAGTGTTTAAAGGGCGGAACAGAAAATTAAGTTACTTATCCGGCGTGAGTTCTATGAATGAAGATGAAAATTTGTTTCTGTTGAGAGAATAGTAGTCATTTCAAGGTCATATACCCATTTTCATTTGTGAAAATTTATTTACTTTATAGTTTTAGAATAATAGATAAATATAGACATAAGTAAACCGGAAGTTTGCTTAAAGTTACGTTAATTTTTAAGCAATTCATATTTCATATTTTATATGAGTTGTTGGAAAATTACAGAGTCTGTAACTCAGGTCAATAAAAAACCAATATAACAGTGTAGCCTTATATGATGCCTTGCACTAACATTAAGATATATAAAAATCATCATGAGTCCATGACAGTAGATAGCTCTTAAAATATCTCATAATAGGATGAAATTACTAATCGCCATTGTTGTTTGGTATTAGTCAGCTTTTGTATTTATATTCATATTGCTTAGTTTTCGTACACTAGGTTGATCCATTCATTCCTAACTCCAGTGTCATTATCAGGTCTAACTGAAAAGTATACATATGATCTAATCATAAGATGAAAATTTATCTCATTATACTATTTGAGGTACTACTTGTATAACATATTAGTTTCTGAAAAATTCGTTCTAGTTACTACTGTAATTGTTCTTGTATTTGTATATTTGTAACTACCACCGTTATTTTTATCTAGTATGAAAAAGATAAATTCTAAAGGACGTAGTTGAGACGTGTATACAAATTTTGACTTCCTGCTTGTTTTCAGTTAATGTTCTGTGCTGCTTCAATAAACCTGAAACAAAAGTCCGAAACTCTGTTTTAGCTGATTTTCAAAATCTGATATTCTGACATCAAATCTTCAGGCCAAAAGATTTTGTTTTTATTAAGTAAGGATTGAGTTGTTGCACAAATGAATCTGAATTTGATATGTTCGCCGTCTATTTATCTTTTTGATTTCATGTAGCATTTTGAAAGTACTTTTTAGCCCTCCAAAAACAAGTAAACAACGTAAATTATTTTTGTAAAAAATGCTTGTAGATTTATATTTCCACTAATATTAATATGTATGCTAGTTTGATAAATAAAAATATTCTTCTAAACAAAGGGATTATGTGCAGCGTAGATATAGGGATAAGAAAATTGAAGCGTAAAATTGACAGTTGCAAAGGAAACAAGATAGGTAGAAGACCATATAACTCAGTGATATATTTCAAAGTCAAATTACCAATGGAAGTTCCAACAACGTTCATACATACTTTTAGTTTACTAAATCATAGTCACTACTGTGTATGTGTTTCTAAAGATCTAGGATAAAATATCTTTGTTTGATTAACTTGACAATGTAGAGAATTACTATATTACAAAACTAAACCGGTGTTTGCGGTTTTTAAAGTGCTTTACACTATATTGTTTTTGGAAAGTGTTTTCTAGAATTTTAGACTCTTACTTGAGTCCTGACTATAACAAAATAAACAAGATTTTGTTCAGCTTTATATTTTTGAGAGTGTAGAAATACGACTTAATTCTACCATGCAACTTGCAAATTTTAAAGTAGCAATTTTATGAATCCGCTGATATATATATATATATATATATATATATATATATATATATATATATATATATATATATATATATATAATCGATACTTGCAATGACAATTACTCGACGGACTTACTTTTTATTATCTACGCTAATGGTAAGTTTACCTGCTAACAGATAGATAGCACTGTTTATAAGTCATAGGAAGCTTTAATAATTTTCCATTTAACACAAACGATTTGCTCACTGACTATATCATTGACTACATGCAATTACTTTGTCTTGATATATTTTAGGTCAAATCACCTTTGAAATCATGTACACTCATCAGGGTCATATTGGATTCGTAGGCAGCTCACATGTTAGTTTAAGCACATTTACACAAATGGATCTGCAACGAGGACGTGTTGAATTTATTCACAGCGGTATGTTTAGTCAGGTTGTAGAAATCATGTACATTAATTTATATTATTGATTTCTTTTTCGTATTTCATACTTAAGTTTATATTACGATAAAATAAGCACAAATATTTTACATGTTATTGGTTTTCTGATGAGATCCACCAATGAACATGTGATTAAATTTTATTCCCATCCAGTCTCTTTAAAGAATGTTAGCTAACAATTTTCAGAGTGATCCATCAAGCATAGTTGTTATCCATGTGTGGTCATGTGTAACTGCAACTTACACAAACGTATTTGTATAGATGGACATCTCCCAGAAACTTCTATTAATAAAGATGTCGTAAACTTATTTTCTTTAATTCTGTTGCTGCATAACATAAGGATTAAATATAATTATTTCAAGTTCGGTCATGAATTACATATAGTGTGTATTAGTAAATTCTGTTCTATAACATGAAAGCATGAAACAGATAATCATTTATAAATTTTTTTCAATGTTTTAATTAAATAGGAAAAATGCTTTATCGATTTTTTTTTATTATTTCTAATAGATGGACTATTATAGGGTCCACTCAATCCACCTTGTCAGAAGTAAATTTGGAATTGGGATCATTTAATCTGATTCATTTCTTAGCCTGAATTCTAGGGCTGTAAGTCAGGTATTTAAGGAATGTTAGACATCCTGTTGACCAACATTCTTATCACATAAAACAAACGTATCGTCCATATAGCTTTAGTAGATGCAGAATGAATCTGCCTTTTGTAGACATCACAACAAAACTTAAAATATGAGAGAATGTAAGATTACAGATATTGGGAAAATTAAATCTGCGTTATGTATGGTTATACGTTATTAGGTCGAGAGTGTCTGCAGCCGGTTTAGGGCTTTCGACAATTCATATGTTGAAAACGTTTCTAGAAAGTTCGCATCTCTGTCTATAAATTATGATCTTGACAACTGGAAATTTGAACTACTTTATTGACAGGAAAAATATCATTAGCATGACTGTCTATTGAATATGAAGAAAGTTGTCACATGAATTCATATAAAAAACCAGTCTTCTATTCGAATGACTTAGAATGCATAATATCATTTGACTAGAATGAGTATTTAAAATGTTTGTAGATGAGTGAAATTTAGCACATCTACTGTGACTATAGATGCTTAAAATACGATTTGGAATAACGACAATCTTGTAACTTATTATCAAATGATAATTCACATAAGCAGGCTTTATGTAACTTCTATTTTTATAACTAATGTAATGTACAAGAAATTTACTCAGGCGTGGAATGTCTAATTTCAAATAGATAAGGCAGTATTAAAAATGTAGGAAATTAGTTCAAAAAATATTGAACTGTTTAATTTTAACGAGATCTTGACGAAAATAAATGGCTTAATATGGATAAGTAACTTTCAGTGAACAAATCTAATTCCTGAACACTAGGGAATAGTTCTAAGCAGTTCATTTTATGCAAATCAGATTGTAAATACAAAATGAACTCTGATGAGTTAAACAACTTAAATAACCAATAAAATCATGAATATTGTTTCAAGTTGTTTCGATAAATTTTTAAAACATTTATAATTAATTTGTCATTCGTTTATCTAAATATCATTTGGGAATTTTTATTTTCTTTCCTCAATTCCATATTACAAAGAGATTTCTTTAGAAAATTCAATATAGTACTTATTTAAAGAAATGAATAAACATATTTTCGAACTAGCATTTTTCACAAATCATTCTACCTGTCATACCCTACTCTTCCCACTAATCGCTTAAGTATGTGGGGTCGAACGCTGCATCTACGGAATGCTGCCTGAATATAATATATATATAATATAATATATATAAGTATGGTTTATTTAGTTAGTACTGGTCTCAATCGATAAAAAATTAAACCATGACTATCAGTGCCTTCACTCAGACATAAGAAGCGAGGAGCCTGCCGCAGATATACGTTGACTTTAATAAGCTTGTAACATTACAGCAATTAGATCTAATTATCAAGATTAATGCAACAATATAGTTCGGTAAAAAGAATGAAAAGGCATGGATGAAGAATATTAGAACTTACATTATAGATAACGACAAAAAGGTGCATGCATCTACAACACTGTCATTGACTATATATATATATATATATATATATATATATATATATATATATATATATATATATATATATATATATATATATATATATATATATATATATATATATATATATATATATATATATATATTCAGAAGTTTCGTACAGGCTTCACTCCAGTTATATACATGGCCATAATGATATTTTAAACCATCTCACTCAATAGATCCAATCACTAATCGGTGTTATCATGTAAACCTGCCAACACAGCTTACTAGTCAATAACTTCGCACTATAATGCTGCATTTTAGCTTGGCTATCTCTAGGCTCCCCTCCATCTTACTCTCGAGCCCTCCAATATCATATTGTTCAGAAAAGGGGTTGTTGGTCATATGTATTACATATCATAACCCCCTCAGGCGATAAAGATCCACAACTTCACCGATTGTTATACCATCTTACCCTATGACTGGCCAACCGTAACAATGCCTACTTGGTCCGTTCTTGATGCTCGAAAAATGCTTGGGAGGTATTTCTTTTCAAAGGCCTAGAGCTATCGCATGTCTTTGATTATGGCAGACCATGCTTCTTATTCATAAGTTTATATTGAGTGAACTGCCACTTATAATACTCGTCTTTTTGAGGATACTTGCACCAAGCTAATTTATTTGAATTTGAGCCGATATTCTGTCAGACACTGTCTCACCCAAGCCTATGAAACTTTCAGGATAAGTGAATCTGTCAACACACTCAGCTATCTCTAAAATCTGACGAAACATAAGTATTTAGTTGAATTAAGGTCGTGATATAGAACCATTCGGAAGCGGAAATTAGACTAGCGAATTCAAGCCTAGTTGTGACAAAGGTTAATTGCCTGTTAGGAGATCTTAAGGTCCTAGGTTCGATTCTCTGCGGGAATCATGTGTGCCACTAGTAAAAAGTTACTTACTAGGACGAAGCGGCTGTCTTGTGCTTCGTGCTTTTCAGTGTTTTTCAGCCATAATCAATCTGTGACAAATACAGTCAACAATATTGGTACCGATCTCCACAAAATCACCTTAAATAAACTAATAATAGTAACATGGAGATTCTTGTTTAATTCAGATTTTTAAACCTTTCTGACATTCCTATATGATTATACTGAATTAATTAGACCTTTGTAGAACTGTTAACTACTTTTGTTTGTCCACGCTGATGGGTGAGTAAAAGCATAGTAAGTCAATTCCTAAAGCGTTTATCAATGCAGTTTGCTTCATATAAATTGAAGAGTTGATAAAAGCCAAGGCATTTTCTCTTTCAATCCGTATGTCAGTATCCACTGAGTAGAAAACATTTACTGCAGTTTTTGTGCACCAAACGTCCTTTAGATTATTCTGCATAACTTTGGCTTCAGCGTTTATCTACGTAAAACTAAGCAGAATAATGTAACAATTATGTCAAAATGGCAGAATGACAATTTGTGACGTGGCGAAAAGGAAGAAACAGGAGATTATACAATTGTAACTCACTCTACTGTTGGCACTAGTGACGACTGAGGTAGGGAAAATATGTGGACAAATATTTTGGATGTATAGGTTAGGTTTGATGAGAAAAATACCAATAGCTTGTACTGTATGTGATAGGCATATACTCATGATATGTATAAAATTAAATAGTGTATAACGAATTATTTGAGCAAGTTGTATTACGTTTACTATTTGTCTTGTATTTGACTAATGACCAAAAGGTGGACTGTTAATTACTTTCAACTGTCTCTTCTTGGACAGGCACGTTGATATTCAGAAATTCTATGAGTGACTTACCTGATCGTATACTCAGTGTTATTGGCTTCATGTAATCAGGTGAATTGGTAAATACACATTAATGAGAAGTCTATCGTTGTTTCCATTTGTAATTAAAACGCGAACGTAGAATAGGCAATATAATTTTACTGGAATATAGTTTGCTGTAGATGCATACTTTAATTGTTAGAATTTCACTGGAGTCATTATTTATGAAGTTTTAATCATATCGATTGTTTTTGGACCGTCATAATGTTTAGTTTTGTATTCGCTTTCATTGCATTTATGTTGATAAGTTTCATGGAGTATCCATATATATTTGGTAATATGTGGATATTATTTTGCTCATGTCCGATCATTCCATCTGAACTAAAACTTTGCACGATATACTTAAATTTTATTGGACTGGTTGTACTTAAGTAGTATAGAACTGTAAACACAAGCATATTGATTAAATGACACGGACTTCTTCTAGACGCCTTTAATGCTAAATCTAATCTTTTTGTTAAGTATATCTTGACCTGATTCAGATAAACTCATCAATATTGTAATCCTTAATCAAAAATTAACTGTATATTATTTTCACTTTCACCTTCAGTGAACAACGTTTGTTCTGGTCTTATATTTCACGATTTTGATTAATATGCAAACTAGTTCACAATATATACTAAGTGGTTGGCATTAAGGTAGTGATACGTAACAATAAGCATATTTTGAAGTTGAGAAGAAATGTAAAGATTATTTTTATTTAGTGGTAATTCCAGTCGTCGATAATTATCAGTCTCGAAAGACTCAAACACAAGGAAGACTTCAAATTATGACCATTATTTCAACTCATAACTGCACGACCTAATCAGGAAATATCCAGAATGAGTGTTTACTGTTCACTCACTTTTGATAAAAGAGTATTTTTGTAAAGAGGTATTCTGGTTCTAGTGTTGATTGTGAAAAATAAACCCCTTAACAGTTTCTATAGTTTAAAGAAATGGTTTGTTTTTAAGAAATATCACAACTTAGTGTATATTGTCATTGCATTTTAAAATCAAACTGTAAAATTTGCATGCAACGTAAAATATTTCAATTCAACATAATTCAGTTTCAAAAGATGTAGCAAACTTTAATAACGTTAAATACTATAATTCAATTTTTAATCATTGGGAAGAGATAAAGATTTTCAAGTATTTAATATGTTAAGGTTAATACATTCGCGGCTATGAATGAAATCTAGGACCTTATTGGTTTTATATCAATTTTAATTACAATCACTACATGACCCATTTTAAGATTTTCTGTGGAGGTTCCATTGAACCATATAAAATGTGTTAGAATCATGTACTAAAGTTAACTTTTGCTAATGCAATATATTTGTACTTACAGTAAAGCTGGTTACATGAAGAAATCAATCCACACTATGTCTAGTGTGCCTTGAAAATTATTTCACACTATTCATGACGCTTGACAAAAAAATCAAACAAATAGCTTTTCGTAGCTTTTGACATCAAATGAATGCATATTTTCATATTGAAGATAAAACAAAAGGTTGTCTGTTAAAATGAAAAACTTTTCGTAAGTAATTGAGAAAAGTAGAATCACAATCCTTTGGTTCATGAGACGTATTTTTATGACTGGTAAGTATCGTAACCTCACTGACTTATAGTACTGTACGTTAAAGACGAAAAATATATAGTCTTTCTACCTGACTAGTTTGTTTTACTTGAGTCATGTTAGTAATTATTTATTAGTAAATTTTCGTTTGTTATAAGCCACTTTATTTGTATTCACAAGTTTATTTTACCGTACACATTTACAGGTTCACAGAAAAGCACAGCTTGCGGTTTTGGTTTTGTTCTTATGTACAATTTATACCGATCTGAAATTTATCATTTCCAAATAATTCCTGGCACAGTGAAGTTGAATGTTGTAAACAACCAGACATTACTAGTATTTCCAAAAGGGTAATTTATCATCTGTATTTAAATTTTTACGTAGTTTTCTAAGACACGTGATCGACGAAATGATATAAACTAATGTTCTATACAGTTCATTTTCCCCACTCTTTACAGGAAGCTTTCTTGCCTGTCTCTGAATACCACAATGCCTACTAGAACAGGTCATTTACAAATCAGTTAACTTACAGCCTTGTGGTTTGGAATGTAACCTTTTAACATAGTTTGTCACTGTGTGATTTATAGTTATGCTTCATAATATTCGGCATATATTTATATAATCTCTATAGAATAACAGTGTGATTTAAACTGACTGAGAAGCATTCAGTACAAGCTATTTGATCTATGTGTTGTTTAGAGTATGTAGATGACTTGAATTTGCTGTGACAAATAGATGATTCGAGTGTGATTTTTGAGAAACTGTTGAAATCGATACTTTGAAAGACATAGTAAAGACAACCCAATCTTAGGATACCTTTATTAATCATCCTAGCTTATTTTTTTAATTAACTCATTATTTAGTTTCACTAGTTTTCTACTAACTAGTAATACCATGGGTCTCAGTCAAATGCATGATATTTATAAAATAGGTAGTCTAATACGACTTCCTATTTTATCTAATACATTTCATACAACAGTGAGAGCTTTGAGATATACCTCAGTTGTTCATTTCGCTGATACCTCTGATGACTAGAATTGGTAAACTATTATTGTTTATTAGATACGTATGATTTCAAACGAATGATATTATTATGTGAAACAAATTGATTGTCACTGATGTTTTTTCAGTCCACACTTTCACTAATTCATCGGAAATATTTGCGAGAACAAACTGTGTCAACAAATTCAACTTATAGAATGAATACCCAGAATATTAGTGATAATAGTAATAACAATACACTTGGAAATACATTACACTTGACGGAGAAGCTCTAGAAGATATGAAGACTTTTATATACCTGGGTGGTCCGATGCAGATATGAAGGTACCGACTGACAAGGCAACGTCAGTGTTTCTGCCGTTAAAAATCATCTGAAATTCAAACCAGCTATCAGCCAAAATCACAGTCACAATTTTCAATGCAAACGTCAAGATAGATCTATTTTATGGAGCTGAAACTTGGAGAACTACGAAAAGCATCATTTAAAAGATACAAGCAATCATCAACACTTGTTTACGCAAGATACTTCGGATCCGTTGGCCAGACACCATCATCACCTTCTGTAAAAGAAAACAAACCAACGAAAATCCAAGTGAGAAAGAAATTAAGAAAAGACTGTGGAGGTAACTAGGACACACACTGAGGAAATTACCAAACTATGTAGCAAGACAAGCACTAACTTCGAATTCTCAAGGTCAAAGGAAAAGAAGAAGACCAAAGAACACATTACATCGGGAATTGTAGATAGATATGGAAAGAATGAACAGTAATTTGGAAAAGCTGGAACGAAAATTTGAGGAGAGAATTGGTTGAAGAATGTTGGTCGGCGGCTTTCCCTCCACGTGGGGTAACAGGCACTGATTGAATGACTCTTGAAAATTAGTATAAATAGTATTACACCCCCTATTTTTTTGAATTACGAACTGTCGGCATTCGTCGTCTTACTAAATTGGATATTTATGTTAGTCTCAAAATCGCCCACAAATATGATTCTTGTATTATAATAAACATTTAGTTGTTTTCTCAATGTAATCAATCAGCTAGGTAATTCTTGAATGCATTTGTTTGTTATCAACAGATTTGAAGTCATTACTCGTCATCATTTAGACACCGAAATTAAGTTCACTGCTCAGAAATCAATGGAACACGATACCAGGTCAACTGCTCTGAGGAACTGCAACCTATCGGATATTTCATTCTCACCTGAGGTAAAAAGTCACTATGACCTCGAAAATGAACTGGATCTTCAGGTGGTGTATAAGGTTCTCTCTCAACCAAAATATGGATCAATAATTAAGTTTAGTACGGCAGACAAAAATCAACTGCTTAGCTGGAATGATAGCATAACGAAATTTACTCAGGTATTTGTCTTTCTCATTAGTGATTACCCACTTGCTAAATTACCACTTTATATTGTACAACATTCCAAATTTCTCGATTACATTTATTACCTTGTTATTTTATAACGTGTACTATCAATGGGGTTTCAACATTCGATTATTTAGCTTGGTTTCAGTTCATATGCAATAAAAATAATCTGCACCGCTATTTAAAAACGGTTAAACGGTTTACGCAATTTTGGTTGCGGATGCATTTATTGTGATTGTTGAAAAAAGTTTAAAAAAAGTCCTTTGATGTATCTTTCTAGAGTACGTTCACATAGTTTCCTATCGATGATGTGTTTCATATCTTATGTCTGATTAAACATCCCTAATTTTCTATACAGTGAACCTCTGAGAGAAATACTGATATACAGTTTGTTATGTTATGTTTACTTGACATCTAATATCTTAATAAGTGGTGTTATTATTCTACATTATTTATTAATTAGAATGAACTGTATTATGCATAGCTAAATAAGAGGTGATACTGTGTAAATTTCACTTATATTGTTTTTGGTAGTAGATAATCATGACTGAGTGAAAACTTCATGTTTCATTTAATTTCACAGGAAGAAATCACAGTGGGAAGGATAGCCTATACATTTTATCCAAACAAGTGGCCCGTAGCAATAAAACAATTTGCATCGTTACGCGACCAATCTGATATTGAAGATGAATATACTGTTAGTGCAAGTATTGTTAAACGTCCTACGATAATGAACATGGAGGATGAGAATAATTACGATGGAAACCATAAAAACGATCATACTACTGGTAACATAATTAATAATTATGACCAGACAAGACATTTAGCATCTCATATAATATTCTGTTCAATATCTTTATCTTTCAACTACATTTTAAGATATAATCAAAATCGTTTATTGAAAATAACTCCACTACTTGTACACAACGGTCAGGATGGTGAAATTACATTAAATCATATCAATGCAAATCAATTACGTGAATTTTTAGAAAATAATGGATCAGAGAGTAGAAGCGTGAGTCGCTTATATTTCACTAATTCTCCTATATACATTACGTTCGGATACTGTCATTCTGTTTATCAAGCCTGATCTTTGAAAATGGAGTGAATACAATACCTGTTTGAGTTTTAATAACATTAGAATTTGCTATAGCACTTACTGTTAGAAACAATAAATATAAACAAATAGTATTATTTATAGTTAGATCCTCTGTTGGCTTCATTTCATTATACATTAATATTTGTGTGCATATATATAAAAAAGTTAAATCAATGGAAACAGTTTATAAAACAATAGTAACAATGTTATAGATTACATAATTATTCGTAATTAGTAAATGGGGAAAATCAGTCTTACTCCCGCATACTGAGACTATACTAAAATCGGCGTGAACAAGGGAGATAAATCAAAACTCATGAAAAATAACATTATGAAAACAATAATTATTAGAAATTATATAATAAGAAGTGTGTGAATAGTTAGTTTCAAAATATATAACTACTAAAAAAGACACACAAACGAGGTTATGTGAAAATTAAATAGGGAGTATGGAGGTCTGGTGAGATTATCTTTGTAGGAAACGATGAGTACTTTACTAGTTTTTTTAGATCAAAAGCTAAGAATTTTTGGCTCCAGTCTATACAACTTCCGTTATATGTAAAAAAAGAGAGGAAATCTCATTAGAAAAACATGATCCTGTCTTAAAAATAACTCAGGATGTACTGATTCGATTTACTGTGTGAGAACAAGGATTAACATTTACTTCTTTCGCACTACGGAGAGAAGTATCTTTCAACTTATTTTTTTCATGGTTATGAGCATAATATAGCCTTTGCTATAGTAATAGCTGAATTTTTAAATACACACTGATTTAACAGTACTAAGTGGTATATCCCTGATTTGGAAAATCAATTCGTCGAATGTTTTAGATTCTTGGTTAACGCTTTAGACCATTTTATTCAACTCTTAGCTATAAGTTTGTCAAATCTGTCAGTTGTTTTATAGATTACAAGTAAGTTAACTGATCCATCACTTTATCTCTCAATGCTTTTCGATGAATGAGCTACCTAGAAATGAATCCCCAAGGATTTCTTTTATCTAATAAGTAATAAACCTATCTGTTAACCTCTAGAGAATAAAATATAGTACGTTTATTAGCAAATTTAAGCACTGACTTAATTCTAGAAAACACATTTAATGCTCAATTTATCTAATTTTATCAAATCTAACTTTGGTAATAATACCTAAAAGGTGACTTTATTATTGCTGAGCATAAAGAAGATGGTATGGTGCTAGATTACGATATCCTTGTATTTGATTCCGAGCTTAATTTTTACTTAAAAATCTCGGGAGAAAACTGTTCAGTATTAAATTAATAATCTTATTATTTGCTGCTTCTGTACTAAGTTTCAAAATCGAAAGATATATGTTGTCATCAAGCTGGTAAACACTTCCATTCATGTCTAAATATGTTATGTCAATAGAGACTTACCTGTAACTCAGACCAACACAAATGTTAGCTGATTAGTTTGCTTGAGTTCCTATCAGTGTTATTAATGCATATAATTTATTCTGACTGAACTAGACAAAAGATTAATAACAAAGATGTAGCAAGTGATAATTTTAATATAGTCAAACCATTTTATGGCTTCATGTAGAACAATATGGTTTTCAAAACAAAAAATAATCTGACTCGTCCACTGAATTGTAACTTGTTTATGGAAAGAAGAGATTCTCATTCGGATGATTTGAGATGTTGCTAAAAATATCCAATCTACGAAATGATAATTTTTTACTTTTATCCTTGTTTAAATTGTTCTAGCTTAAAATTTCAAAAACCCCAGAACATGGAACATTATGGTTAGGATCAAAAATAATGAAACCAGGAAGTATTATTCCGGGTGTATTTAGTGGAACGTTAGGTGGAAAGCTAATTTATCAACATGATGGATCGCCAGTTAAAGAAGATTATTTTGAATTATTGGTAAGCCATTTTATTTATGAAAATAAGTATAATACTATTTTTTTTAAAACATCTTACGACGAATGAAAATACGGAAAAGTATTTTCTAATAAGTACCAGCTAAACAGTTTTCTTAGTTTCATGACCTCTTATTAAGTTCCACGAACTTTCGAATGCATAACAAGATATATAGCAATGTCAAGTTATTTATTTCGTAAACCAATTTCCATTTACATAAATACCCGGATTAGGTAACATGAAATTGATTAGTGACCGGTAAATATTAGCAAATTAAATGTTGACTATGAAGATACCAGCATTTGTTTTTATTCAACCATATACACGACGAGTATAAAATGTTAAAAGAAATTAGATTTATTTTATCACAGTAAAATGCAGTTTCAGAAAGTAAATGAGTACTGCATTAGTAACCAATAACACATATATTCGATTTAATTTCATGTTGTCCCTAGTTATTCGTCATCTTTTTTATTGATTTAATAATATCGTTTGAGAATCTATTCATGTTTATCATAGAAACATTTATTATCTAGTTTAAAAGAAATGTTTTAGTATGTGTAGCTTATATACGTTACGATTCATTGAGGATCTTTGTATATTAACTTAAGAGTGACCAACAATAATAGCTTAGTTTTACATTTTGTCCTACTTGATTGAATATATCCTAAATGTAGAGCATTATAAAAATATTATTCCCGGTTATGCTATAAAAATTATTTATTTCAATTGTATTTAAGAATGAAAATGAAGTTTAATGTTATATTTTACTATTCCTTACAGTTGTCATGAGAGGTTATTGATTATTTTAACAGTAATTGTATATATATTTTCTACAAACCACAATCTTCATTTTGTTTACGAAGAATGGTGGCGTATTAAAGTGCCTGTCTTAAATTTCCTTATACATACATATTTTTTCTGTTCTCAATAGAATACAGTTGTGCTAATGCAAAACATTAGCACCAGTCAATTTAATTCTATAGCAGGATTCATGTTAGATTCTACTAATTCTTTTATTAGTATATAATCTTCAATTAGATTGCTTAGCAAAACGGTGATTTATTTTGTTCTTTCTTAATACAAATTGTGTAACGCCATTTGTAAGATGAAATACGCTTGTATATCCATCACAAAGATTAGTTTTTGAATTAGAACTGTTTTCTGAATGGATATAATTGAAATAAGTAGAATAATTCAGTTTGCATATTGTGAGGATGATCCTCCGACGTTCCGTCAGTCTGTACGTATTGATTTAATCTATTAAATGTCACCTGGTAAATATATGATGTGATGCGTTAATAAAATAGTGGATTAATTAAACTTCAGTTTTAGAGTTTAAATGTTTCCACATATGTATTTCATATTAGATCTCGATTATATTTAATACTACGAAAGTTTTCAAGCCTTTCGTAGTAGTATGTGAGTAGTTACAAGTAACGTTCATACATAAATTGTTCAAACAAATCTAAATTAATATATACAGAGTTGTAAAAATAGGTTACTCTAAAGTTTGGACCGACCACTAGTATATGTTCCGCAAGAAACCTGTTTACGGAGTCTAAGTAACAGAACTCTAATATTTACTTCTCCCTCCCTTCAGTTATATTTATTATTTTCAGTGGGCTCACAATTGCACGTACCTTAAAGAACAATGGCAATGTTATATAAAGCATTCTTAGAACAAATTTAGAAGAATTAGGTACTGAACAACTCTGGATTATCCAACAGAGACACTAAGAAAACACACGATGTATACGGGTCGCTTAGTGAATTGTGATATTGTTTTAGAATAATTGTTGATTACAGCAAATTATTATAAAGGTGGTATTTTACGAAGCAACACATAGGATTATTATAGAGTTTCAAATAGACACTTGCATGTTTTCCAATCTAACTAGTCTACTATAATGGACTGTAATCAAAATAGTAAGTTGTATTTATGTATATTATTGAGTAGTTGAGTAATCGTAGATGGTAAGTTTACTCTCAGTAGTTTGGAGTGAATTACATTAAAAATATTCCCTAGGAAGTTATCCACTTTATCACATTCCACTATGAAATTAGAATGCAAGCTTTTGTGGAATTTGTGACGTCAATGGCATAAGAATTTCATTCAAGGAAAATGTTTTATTTCATTCGTTCACCTTACAGTGTTGACAATTTTGGCTTTAAGTGCAAAATTTTATTATATCTATATCAAGGATATTCTTTATCTAATATTTTTGTTGCAATACTTTTTCATATGGTTGCTTCTGGTTTTCATTTCTGACTCAACTGTCTATAAAACTAATTAATTATCTAAGATACATTTACTAGGATCATTCTGTTCATCAGATTTCTCTGATTTTCTCACTATGTCCAGGAAGAATATGCTGTATGTTTATTAATATTCAACCTAACATAGTATTTTACCTCCGAAAGTTAACCTGTCTCAGTTTACCGAAACTGATGATATTGTTCGATTTGTATCTTTACTTTTATTTTTTTTTCAGGTATATCAACTAAATCGAACTTTAAAAAGTTATGAACAACCGATAATTTTTCCAATACAGATTGTTCCTAAATTTAACGCATCACTTCATCTTATACGCCCACTATCACTAATAAGCACAGATAGTCTGTCAATCAAAAATAAGAAGTTAGTAATAGTTGAAATGAACGATTATGTAACTATATCCAATGAACATATATTTGTTCAGCATGAATTCATCCAACCACAATTTATTAACATACATTTCAAAATACTGCCAAAATATGGTAATTTATACTATTCATATAATTCGTTTAAACAAGAACATGAGGTTTTGTTGCCTGAATGTGAAATATTACATACAATTACACAAAATGATATAAATTTGAGAAGATTAAGATATTTTGCAAATAATATTGATAATACCAAACGAAATATAAATATACCTATATATGATTCTGTTACATTTGATGTTTATCAAAATGAATACCCTAATCTTCATTTGAAAAAACTAACGGGTATTTTAGAATTTCAAATTATGTTAAACAACTTTGTATTAAATGATTCAGTACAACTAAATCTAATGCAAAATGAAACGAAACTATGGCTTGACACAGAAATACTAAATGTACAACTAAGTAGATGGAGAAATTATCAATACAATTATCAGACAAATCACTCTTTATTCTTTTTTATCCAGGAACTGCCGAATTATGGCAAAATATTTATCGATACAATACCTGTAAATGGGTTTAGTTATGCTCAATTAGAACAGAAACGTGTATATTATGCAAAGACAAGTTTTTCTACATATAGTGATTCATTTACCATTGAAATTGTAAGATATTTCTGCGGGGCAACTTTGAGAAGCCGATCAATTGTTTTAAATCTCCAAGATAATTATAAACAGAACTTTATTAATCAGGTACCTAGTCGACGCTCATCATATATGACTTTCACTGTAAACATAATTGTTAAATCATTAGTTTCCTTTGATACTATTTATATTTCTCCTGGAAAAATGACTAAAATAAATGCGGAAAACATAAAAATAAACAAATTCAGTGAATTTCTGCAGCTGTATAACATTCCAAATTTAAACCAACCTAAGGTTTATCAGAAGTCTATGCCGGTTACAATGTTTACATTTCCGACTGGAACAATGTTAAAAACAGGACGATTTTATATTGATGACCGATTAGTTATTTCAATTGGTTATTTGAATGATAAACCAACGAGTTCTATAAATATCAGTTTACAGGATTTTCTATCAAATAATGTTCATTTTGAAGCATATCGGATAAATGATGAAAGTTTAGAAATTTATGAGGAAACTGTCCCATTCATATTTACTTTTGGTACTTTAATAAATTCACAAACTCATCTTAACTTTTCAGATCCTATTTTTGTACAACCCGGTTATGGTGATTTGAAAGTATCAATCAAAAGTATCTCATTTTCTACAAGATCTAATAACAGCCATTCTAATAACGATAGCATGAACCAAAGTGTTTCATCTTCATCAGTATTATCGTCAACAGTTAAGTCGGATCATAATTCTAAATATCCTAGTACCAGTAAAATCGCATTTACGATAGCAGGACTTGCTTTATCTTTAGCATTTATTTCAGTTGTGATAATTTGTTCAGTTAGTTGTTGCATTTATAAACGTAAAAATAAAGCAGATAAAAGTTTAACAAATATATCGGGTTCATCAGAAAAATACGTATCAACTCCATATTCAATCGTAACAACCACTTTATCAAGAGGAATTATAAATAGTCCAAATAAGTACATACTTAAATCAAATCGTGACTCAATTGAATTATGTTCAAATAAGAAAACAGAAGAGAGTGAGAAATTATATACCGATGAACTAGCCAGTAGTCCTATATTATCGAATAAATTGACAAGACTTACGTTTGATAACAACGTTAGTATTAATCATATCATCCCTGAAGATTCTATTTTACCATCAGCACAAGACTATTCGTGCAGCTGTGATTTTAGTGGTGCTGTTGTTTACTGGACTACAGACATGGCGATTGATACTGCGTTATCACACGGCGGTTGTCAAAGTGATAGTAACCATTTTAATTGTAACACTTATAACAGCAACCATACATTTCATTTATTTTCAACAAGTGGGACAATCAAACCACCGCTGATTTCCTCCCCATTATCGTCGAACGTTTTACAGATGCAAGAAGATACAGAGCAGTTTTCTAGTCCTGTACTTTTAGCTCAGCTACCTTCAGATAATTTGAATATACCGCATTTAACATTTTTATCTTCACAAGATGCTACTAAACAAATTAACATGGATACTGTTCCATACCAATCACAGTTTGCATGCAAGAATAACGTTAAAGATAATAAAAATCATCCAAAAAGTAACCATGAAAGTATACAGGTTAGTTCAGAAATCATGGATGTTGTTAATTTTAAAAATACTGACAAAGTGAACGAATCACATTGTGTTGAGTCATTATGTAATGATAGTCCAAAGTACAGTAGTGTAAATAAACCAATAACTTATATTGTAAGTAATATTTATGACAAACATTTCGATATCAATTACATGAATCAAATGGTTTGACATACACTGTAGATATTTGAGGTTAAAATGATAACTGTGATATCCCAGTGAAATTAACTACTTATTTTGAGTAATTTGCAATTCGACATATTAATTTAGTCATATTTCCTTTTTGTCAGACATATCGAGTACTATTTTATTAAACATACCGTCTATCAGTTTACTTTCATACATTTTAACTAAGTGCAATCAATTTTATAATGTTCTGAAGTAACAAATTTTCTTATTACTTTCCTTCTTTGTTTTGTTTTCTTTTTTAAATTATGAATAATTATTTGTAAATATTTGTAAATAATGACTACTCTTATAGAACATTTGAAAAATAAAAACATCTAAATATAGATAATCAGCTACCTCGTTAAATGCTGCTTCAACATTGTAGACTTTATCAACAGTAGATGGGGGGGGGGAGGAAGAAGTTTGAATGTATCAATAGTTAATGATTAAACACACACGTTTTCTATCCCAAAGTAATTTCTTTAATGTACTATTACCTGTAACAAATAGAATGCTAAATAGGCCAAAAATAAGAATTTTAATTGGATGTTAAGGAAATTATTGCATTTTAATTTGATATAACGTATCAGCCTTAATTAGATAACCATTGGAAACAGGGAAGCACTGGAAAGGTAACCTATCTTAGTGTGAGATTCTTAAGCAAACAGAATCCACGACTTTCCCGGGAATTGAGCCCATAACATTCAGGCTTCGAGTCGAACGCTTAACCATTGACTTCCGACTGTTAATATTTCTAATTCAGTCAATTATCGACATATTTTCTCGGCCTCACCCACTTTCACAAGTGAATATCCGCCTTAAACCCCAGACATGATTGAACTCCACTGGTAATTTCATTACTCTAGTACACTATCGGATGTGAGGTAGTTACCTGCTGATGGCAGTAAATGAGGTCGAGCAAATTTACGGCGAATCGAGTAAGTTAAAAATATCACTCGTTAGAAGACGACTCAGTGATCTAATGGAAAGCATTCTCCGAGGAAAAAGAAGGTCCCGAGATTGATCTTTGGTAAGGCCTTGGATGCGCACTGTTGTTACAATCTACCACGAGGCTCCTCCACGGAATATCGTGGGATCTTTATGTAGTTGCAGGAACAATACTTCATTGTATTGAAGATGCATGTTCTTCAAGCCGGTATTGTTGCGACTTTGCGGATGAGTTGGAAGGGCAAGGAATGGACCACGTCTGGAGCGTAGATTGACGATAGTAGTAGCTATCTTATATTTAATGCATCTCCCGGCTGAATAATGTGACTTCTTGGGCTCAACAGACGGTTTGGACATGGTTCTCAAGATGACTTTCTGGACTGAACTGGCGGCTATGCCCCGAGCACGTCTGTTGGGATAAGGGCTCCAAGATTTTGTGAATAATTCTGAAACTGTGGCTGGATTTTCATCTAATGATTGTTCCATCTCTCGAATGATTTGAACAGACGTCCCAGCGTGACTTGTTTCTCCGGAACAGCAATACTAGGCACATGGGACAGATGTACTTCTGTCGAGCATACCAGTTCAATTTGGGGTTCAACTTCAAACGTGGGCTTCGGTATTACTCCGTCGACTACCGGTATGCTGATGCTGCTGGGCTGAATACCCAATTCCTCTAATGCGAATTCGATCAATCGCTGGTTTGCAAGAAGAAGCTCATACAGCAATAGGTTTGCACTTTCACTGAGTGCTGACATTACGATTCGCTGAAAATATTGACTCAGCTAATGGCCAACGTAATGTAAAGTCAGTGATGAGAACCCTAGGTTCAGATGTGTCCTTGGTGCGACTCGATTTTTCGACCAATATTCGGATGACGTTGGTTTAGCTGCAGATGCTGAGCTTGATTGGGTTTGATAATTTTTACTCCCGTCGCCACTGTTATGTCTCAAAGAAAATTGATCGTTGTGCGCGGACGCCTATTGAAGTGTGCCTAGTTGATAATTCGCGACTAGCCTAAGCCCACTCAGTCCCAAGACAGAGATAGAAAAACAACCCTATAGACAAACCAAGCAGAATCGAAATCAGAATTGGAATCAGGTTTAGATTATATTTTACACATTCCCTTATATATACAAAATAATCGTAGTGATTATTTATCAAGTGAAATTAACAACATTTTTAATAATAAAATTAAATGTTGTCAAATGTGCTTACATAAAAGTGATGAAAGTTTACAAATCATGTTAACAAAAAATCAATACAACTTGATAAAATGCTCAATTGTATTTCTAGGGATTTCGAACCCCTAACAATTGTTGAAGTCTCTCACACTAGGATGAAACAGCCATCCAGTTTCTTTCGATGACCAGCGGTTGTCTAATCAGCGTTTTATTAATCCTATCTACTGGTCTCACTTATGTCAAGCTTTCAAGATATCATCAGTTAATGAAAACGACTTAAAATATGGAGGAATAATCAACGTGAGATTGTTGTTTTGAATTAATAGACCCCAATACTGTCGAAGTTTTACTGGCACTTGGCATTAGTTACGCAAGTAGTGGATTCATGATATGAATGAATCACTAATAATCCCAGGCAAACTTATTGAGAACAAGTGTTTCAATGTGGTAAAGCCAACAAAAACTTGAATATCAGGTGCACGTGATATCTGACCCATGGTCTAAGTATTTTTAGATACACTAAGATTTTATAAGAAAGTATGCTATGCTGTTGTTATCGAAAAGTAATTCAACAGTCTATCTTTGTTGACACATTCAAAATTGAATTCACTACTGCTTTTGCGAAGGTATCAAAGTAGCTCTTAGAATTTAATAATAATCACTTTGTTTAAGAAGTACTTAACAAGAAACGATGTTCGTGTAGACTTCATGTAAACGCAAGAAACATACGTTACGTAATTATTCTATTGATAGGTGACTTGAGAATTAATGTGAATCATTTTAAGGGAAGTGCCCATGGGATTTGGCTGTTTAACTCATAGGGAAAAAGTACTGCGTAAAAGTTGAATTTTTATGATGACGAAGGATCAGCCTCTTAGGTATATAATCTTGATTAAAACGAATTGGTTTAATAATAACTTGTTCCGAAATGTCGCGATTCAGACTTAGAAAGGGGTTAACAGAAATAAGGAAATTAGCAGTACGAGAATAATAATGTCATCTAAGAATGGTATGTTTGTACCGTTTTTGCAACGAAAGTTGACAGTTTTGTTAGTCTTACAGTTAGATTTCAGGTAGAAAAGTTTTATCTCTTAATGGATCTAAGTATGTTGGGAGTCAGTATTCTAGTATTGGAGCCATTAACTTTTCTCAAACTCATTCTATGTGTTGATAGTAGGTGCTTTGATTTAAAATAAACACAATATTTTAGGAGGTATCCGTTGATAAATATGGTTCCGTAGATACTAAATTTTTTATTGGGATCGGTTTCACATACACAGATAGTTAGCGCTTAAAAGTAAAGAAGACAATCTACATTCTGAGTTGGTACCAATACTTACAGGAGTTTCTAAAAGTTCACTTCGTCAGATACGTGGGCAAGGATTATTTGTGCAAAAAACACTAATTACCATGTCAGTGATTACAAAATCATGAGGAAAATAGTATGATGATCTAGCCACTGTAGTATCGTAGGATGCTGATCTTTAAGTATCTTCTAACGCTTTACGCAAGGAATTTGAAAACAAGTATTGGTAATAAATGGGAGGAATAATCTACTTGGTAGATGCTTGGATTCTGAACTGACTAGAAAGATAAAATAATTTGATGGAATTTTAAGGTATGATTAAGAGGTACCTCTTGACCGAGTGTCTTTGCCCAGTGATATCTATTATAAATAACAATGTCAGCACAAATGTAGAAAATTTAAACTATTTTCGGCATTCATTTACTAATACAAGATTAAGCGCAACTATGAACCATCAGTTATAACTGAATTAATTGGTCTTATAAGAACAATTAATCCTTTATCAATATGGCATAAGTCGATATAAAAGACGTCAGTGAATTGTTGATTTGGTAATAGTTTGTTTGACTACTTACTTGAAAGATAGCCATTATATGTTCAAGAAGCTCATCAAACAACTAACTACTAAAATTTATATAAATTATGTCCCTCATTTGCTCAGTAGTGATGATTTCTAAATAGCAAATTACTAAGTGGAGAATTTTTAGTGCGCCTTAGTTTTTTTGATTCTCTAAGTAATATTGCTTGGTGATAAAAATACCACTAATGTAAACTAGAAATAAGATGTATGCAACTTGAAATGTTCTGTAAATAAACTTACCACTGTCATCAAAATTTCCGTCATTTAAAGTCCAGTTAAAAATAATAGTGAAGTCATACTACTTGTTGTAACATAGTGATAACAAAACTTGTTCTTGCAGTAAGGTACAACTATGTACATGTGTAATTACTTATAGTGCTACAATTCAAGAAGGCAAAATTTGCAAATTAAAAAATTATCTTGACATATCCATCCATGATCATGAAAGTTGGTCTGAATAGTTTGTGTATATATTTTAATAACTTTCTTCATTTCCGAACAGAGAACAAAATCAACTGACAAGTTTCAATATTCAGTGAAAATCAAGCGTATTCTACCAATAATTACAATTTAAAACTTTTCCTGCTTCAAAAAGTTATTATAAACAAAAATCTCAGCTACGTTTATGCAAATACGCCATTGATAAGATTTAAAGTCAGAATTTTCGTGTTATATCTAACTTCAAAATAATATTGAAGTTTATTAAATTGAACGAGAGAAAACTACTAGTGTGTTGAGTACACCAGTAATTTTTAAGCCCACTATACTCTTAGCCTAACTACACTTCAGTAGTGTAGATCAAATTCAAATGAATAGGAAAACAAACATCAAAATTGATTATAATGTCGAATAAATAGACACAAGCAAGATATACATTCCTTCTAACCTTACCTTATTATTATTGCCTTCTTTCTAGAAAAGTTACATAGAAATATTTCAAGTAATTACTTATTTACACCCATTACCCTCCACAGAGGACCATAGGCCGCTCACCAGGATTCGCCATTGAACTCCTTTCCGGCTGTTTTCAGTTGCTGTTCATCCTGTTAATATCTGCTTCCAGTTCTTGACGCAGTGTATGCTTTGGCCTCCCGATTTTCCATTTCCCAACAGGATTCCTTGTTAATGATTGTTTCGTGATGCAGTCTGATGATTTCCGCAATGTGTTCTATTCATTTCCAAATTTTTTTTTATTTCCTCTTTCCGGCTGGAAGTTTGTTTGTCCTCTCTCATAGTAGGCTGTTGCTGATGATTTCCAATTTCAAGTAATACATCATATAAAATTAATTAATTATTTAGACAAACTAACGTAGTGTATTGAATTTTATTCATTTATCATCAACTGTTGTATACTTTCATAATCTATAGACAGAAACAAAAAAAGAAGTTTCTTTCAAAAAAATGAATGAAACATGTTTTTTCTCATGAAATCTAGTAAATTACTTAACTTCAAATCATATTTCATAAATGAATGTATCAAGTAGCTATCTAAATTCATACGTCTATATATACGTTGTATTATGTGTACAATTGTTAAATCAACTTCTTCTACCTTATTATGATATCGGTTAATTTTCTATTATAAAAGAATATTTTACAATGTATTATGTCTAGCAAATGATTTAAATCGATAGAACAATGAAAGTCACATGCATTTTAAACTAGGGAAATTACCATCTTTATCGATATCAAAATCAGTATCAAGATATAATGAAACTATTATAAGGTAAATATCCATATTCAATTAATGTCTAGCTAGGATAATAATTGTTGATATCAAGTTCCGACAGTGAGTTATAAAATATCTACCATCGAGTAAGTTCCTGATATTAACAACACCATAAAAAGTACTATAAGAAGGTAAGGTGGGGGAGGGGTGTAAATAATTTTGAAGTTAAGTTTTATGCCTCGTAGAAAGTAAGTAAATACAAATAAATGGAAATATTTATACTTCAAAAGTATTATATTATTTATTAAAATCAATAAAGGTGTTATGACTAACTGTTGACAATTCCTTTGACTGGTTGTCTTAATTCGTGTATATTCTTATTTCTTGTAGAATAATGAAAAGGCTTGTTTTAACTTGAAGCATACGCTGGTGATATTATCTAGAACGATAATCAAACAACTCGTAGAATTCAATATCATTAAAAGCTCATCTTTTTCATTGTAAGCCTACTACGTTTTGAGGAATTTTAGTTAAATAAATACATGCATATATAAAAATTTTTATTTAGTAAACTAATGAATACAACACTAAATAGCTACTGTTAGCTCTCATAATCAAAACAATTACATCAGATGTTAATTTCTGATCTTATTAAAACTTATTTTGTAACTATCGGTCAATGTACGATCTAGTGAAATGAAATCTTTAAAACAAAATCTAGAATGTACTTCCAGTTGTAATTGTGACTTGTTGTTCTGCTTCTTACTATTGACTTCCTCTTTCCTCCAACATTCATATTATTACTACCATTTATTGTTTTTATAACAATCAATTTTAATTAGTTGTTTCTTATTATGATTAACTGATAAATAACTTCAGGAAATCATTAACAGTATCGTGATGAAAAGATTATTCTACAAAGTGAACAGATTAATTCATTTTTGAGAATAATAAAAATAAAAGATAATTGGCTTAAATAACTAAGTTGAAATAACCGAAACTTGTATAAAACCCTAAACATCGATGTGTATGTTGAAGTCAAATGAAACAGTACATCAGTCACCACTAACAGTTGTTTAACTCATAGCACTACTTTTTGTGAAAGCTTCTGTTATTTGTGATGTTAGGAAATTTCATCCACACACAAGAAGTTGAATATATCAGTTCATTATGTACTTGACTATCAGCCCAATGAAGTTGGCAAGATTATCACTTGGCTCTAAAGTGAAATCGTTCCGCTAATTTTTATCTTAATTTTAGAGTTCAGAGTATAAATAGTTAGCAATCGTTACTGATCACCAGCATTTAGTATAAAGTTTATGCCGACACTTTTTATTCACCTGAATAGAACTTCAGAAATGTCAATGCATAAAAAATCCCATAACATATTTTTTATAGTTTACTAACTTTCCACAGAATAACATTCACGGTGTTAAGTATATGTAATACTTTCTATGCTTCATGTTCGTAGGATGTCAGCTAATGCAAACAAAAGACACTGTAGTTTTCTTTAATGAGTCCTTAATTCCATATAAAAATAGTGCTGACTAGGAAAGAATTTAAAAAGTAAATATCAAACTGAGTAAGACTTAACACCTATTACAATGGATAATCACATGTTCAATATTTCGTAAAGATAATCTGTAAATAATATCAGTACTGTAGTATTTTATAAAAACCTTTATCCAAAAAGAATATGGAAAGAGAAAAGTAACACCTCATGTCAGCCTTTAATTTTTAATAGTTATGCCAGTTATCAAGATCAATATGCATCCAACATGACTTTAGAAAATATTCAAATCGGATTATCACCAGTTACATAATCACTTTTAATACCTATGAATTAAAACCTTTTATTCTTCATAACGAATTAGCATAATTTGTAGAATATTGTTTTAAGGTATTTTAAATTGGCTTTCACACAATCTTTGGTTAATTGTATAGAACTACCTATTTCAGATTGATAACTTAATGTTGTATTCAAGTACTATGGGGACAGAAAACAAAATGTTTTCATAAGTGTAATTGTCCAGCATGACAATTGAGTCGGCTGCCAACGGTTCTGATTCGGTTAATTACTGATACGTTTGCGCCACTTCATTCATGCCACTAGTGGGTAACTGCCTTACACTCAACATGGCTGAATTCTACTGATTACATCTTAACACTAGAACTCCAGGAATTACCTTAAGAAGTTAGTCACTACTGCACCGATATTTAAAATGGACAATCAACTATCTCGACAATAACCCAACTATCATTAATTGTACTTAAAGTTAAATGGTTAGTAAAAATCTTAAAACCACTACATATAGGGATCGTCAAGCAAAGCATTAACGACTCTTTTGAGTTCGTCAACGAAATAAAAGATGTGGTGATTAAAAATTAATTGATGATATCACTGAATGTATCATCCTTTTTTCAATAATATTCCCCTACTAAAAACATTCGATTATATATACAACTGTTTATTTTTGTCACCATATCATGTTATACATTTCTATTTCTGATGCCATCACTTGCATCACAAATCTTTATATATCTAATATTCTATTCAATATTTTAATTATGTTTACATGCTTACCATGTTAATGTAATTGACATTTCAACCAACTTCCTAAATATGGTAAAGTTCTTTTGAAATACAAATAATAATTATAAGTTCATTCCACTTTCTGTGTAGTAGATGAGAAGCTACTGAAATGCAATCAATTCATCATATTACTTACTTATTTACTTACGCCCGTTACTCCTCGCTGAGAAGCATAGGCCGCTCACCAAGACTCTGCATTTAACTCTGTCCTAAGCAATCCTTTCTAATTGTTTCCAGTTGCTATTCATCCTTTTAATGTCTGCTTCCAATTCTCGACGCAGCGTGTTCTTTGGCCTTCCTCTTTTCCGTTTCCCAACAGGATTCCATGTTAATGCTTGTCTCGTGATGCAGTCTGATGCTTTGTGTGATGTATGTCCTATCCATTTCCAACGTATTTTTCTCATTTCTTCTTCGGCTGGAAGTTGATTTGGTCTCTCCCATAGTAAGCTGTTGCTGATGGTTTTCGCCCAACGGACATTCAGTATCTTTCGTAGACAGTTGTTTATAAATACTTGTATCCGTCTAATGATGTTTGTAGTAATTCTCCAAGTTTCATCTCCATACAGCAGGGGGGGGGCTAGCATCCCCATCCCGTTAAACCCACGCTTGCTAGAAAAAGACGCTAACCAGATGAATTCATTATATTAAGTATATGTAATTGTTATTGCTCTTTTCAAAATAATCCATTTTGAATACACTTCAATTAGCTTTAATATAATCAGTACAAAAAATGATGTAGAAGTAAAAAATTAAAGATATCTGTAAAGTTGAAACGTTACAGAATTAATCATTCCTTAAAGAAGCAACAATATGAAGCATGTGACTAAATTGACAATTTTAAAATGAAAAAGTTAAGTTAATACACATAACTATCCAAAATGATGTTTTATTGTTTGTTATAAACAGAGTTTACTGATGGCACCAACTCTTACAAACTGGCTGGTTAATTGTTATGATTTCCTTCATTTCTTCTATTCTTTCGCTCTTTGCGAAGGTTCTTTTGTTTCATGTTGTTTGTTCAGCTTATAAACTTCAAGTGAAGCTCATCAGTTTAAACCTTATATTTTAATCATAGAACCATTATTGTTTAACATCTTTTGATACTTTTAATATTACTTAGTATAACATCTTTACCGCCCCCACCCCCTCCCACCTCTTTGCATCAAATTAGTATTTCATGTATTCACATGTTTTTACACTATCTTCTACTTTTATTATTATCACCGTCATCCTGACTGCGTTGTTAATTACTTCACTTTTATTTTGGTTTACTATGTCAGATACTCGAGAAGTATAATTAGTTTTGACAATGTTGTTATTTTACGCAACACCTCCTTAGATGATTACTTGAAGAAATAATGAACACCCACTCAATTACATATTTGAGAATGTGACTATTTTTAGATTACTCTAGTCGATTATGTAACGTCTTTCAACTTTAATACAAACACTTATTTTGTAAATTTACTGTAAATACAAAAGTACAGTTCTGGTAAAGGATTCCATTGATAACAAAATTTTCTTCGCTGAAGCGTTTTTATTAGGATTTAAAAATGTAATGTACTACTTTAACTACTTTTAATTGAGTTAGCTATTATAAATCTTCATCATTTAGTAGTCTACTTTGATCATGACAATCAACAAATGATCATAATTTTCAATTACATCATAACCTCTTTGTTTAATTTAATCTACACAATAAAAAGAATTGAATTGCTTATTCACTATGAAGCGTAATATTTGCCTGTATGTTATACATGTAACTTATAAAACAACATTTTGTGTATACATTCGAATTTGTGCGTATGTTGTTGAATGAAAGTAGTTCATTCCACAATACTGATTGTCCTTGTTATACAAAAAGCAATTCATTATAAAGATCTAATTTGATAAGATTATGTGCTTTGTTTACATCAATTAAGAAAATTTGTAAATGATATAGAGTGTCGGATTACTTCGTTTATATTTTTTATAGTAGCATTAATACTAGAAATAACTGAAACCTGATAGGATGACACCTCTGAAAAATTTAATTTTTATTTTAATACAGAAACATCATATTTCAAATAGAATTCATTTTTACCTCTAAAGATAGCTGTCTATATCACTTTACTATTCAAAGGTCACCTACTAAAACGTAGGTATGCATCAACCATCAGTCGAACATATTATTCTGCTAACATCATCTTAATTGGAAAGTTCAAGGCTATGATTATCAATAATCTCAAACAATATTTTGATGATGTCGTCACATCATACTGTGTTCACTAATCTTCCTGTATGTGCGAACATACATGCATCAAGAGGACTAATAATGATTTGCCTGTATAGGTAACTAAAATAAATGACCGCTAGTGACAGAATGGAAGCACATGATAAACAACTATCATGTATAGATAAACATCTAATTGAGATTGGTCATAAAGTTGGTATCAAATGAACCTTTGTGATGTTGTCCAAAGTAGTTTGTGGAGTATGCGAAGATTTATTAAAGCATTAGCTACACAAAAGTTCGAAAAACAATTTCTACTTACATTAAACCTACTCTGCTAATATTTATATTATATTCAGAGTAGAGTATGATTCACAATGGTTTATTTATTACCATTGTTTTCTTTCCATATATTCTGATTGTCAAGTTGACTTTTATTTTTTTGTATATAAACGCCTTAACATATCTATATGGGGTTGTTTGAAATGTATTATGCAGATATACTACACAGCTCTCATAAACTTCGTCTTCTTAGCTCATTGTCAAAATTATTTCTAAAATTAATGCATTAAGGTGCATTACTATGTATATATATTGAGGTTTGAATTCATTTATGTGAATGTTCATGTAACACGCTGTTGGTTACTGGATACATCAAAAAGTGGTGTTTTATAAAGTTGTAAATAGATGTTTGCATATTTCCCAGTCTAACATGTATGCTGTTACAAAATGAAGTCAGAATAATAAGTTTGATGTATGTATGTGTTATGACGTGAGAAAGAAAGATCTGGTTGGTTGTAGCAAACGCCAATGAGGTGTGCCTAGTTGATGATACGCGACTGTCCTAAGCCCATTCACCCCACAGGCCGATAATAGAAGAACCAGGATCGGGAAACGGAAAACGGAAAAACGTATTGTATTTCAATCATGCCTTTATATATATATTATATAAAATCAGATCACAGCAAATCAATCAATAATCTAGCACTAATACAGAACAAAGGAGATAGTGGCAGTAAATGGGGACAACTTGTACACAACTAAGTAACTGTAGATCATAGTAATAAACAGTATACTAAGAGTAAACTCATTAGCGGGAGGACCGGGTAAGGGGAACGTAATAGTCATAGAAATGAAGTGGTTATATTATCCACAGTTATAATAATTGAAATAATGTTTTAAAGCACAGTCCTCGAAGATAATCAATCTTCATTAGGTGCCCTGCATTTCAGTATGTTATTGTGTGACTGCTTAGATGTCAATCGGTAAATGATAATTTTATTTTTTGTTGTTTAAGAAATACCATATATTTTGCAAATGTGCGCTTCATCAGGAAGCATAGAATTCTCAATTGTGATTAATTAATGCTAATGTTATTAGTAAAAAAGAAACGCAGCAAGATTCATCAGTAAATCAAATACTGTAATGCTTATCAAGTTTCACCATTCTATCTATGAGAATTTGTCGTATATATTCTAAAGTTTCATACGGTACTTTTAATGTTAACTTTATTCTATTATGTTGTACTGGGGTGCCCATTAAGTTAATGGACTCATGAAATGAAATGACTGCTAAGTTACTAAAAGTTTAAGCATAAAATGGACTATGGTATTAGTATAACTGAAGTTATAAATGATATTTTTTCACACCTATAGAACATAGAATACAACCATCATTAGCTGCTGTTGTGCATCGGAGACCAAGAAGTTCAATGGCAGTCTTTCATTGAAAGACTTATCCCAGATGCACATAAATCCTGTTAAGGTTCTTTACTCAAACACTATTAGTCCTGTTAGAGCAAATGGCAAACTTTTATCCGAACTCGTAACTCCAAGTGGCGTCGGTCAAGGCTGTCCACTGTCTCCACTTTTGTTTAATTTCATACTCGGTTTACTGTTGGAAATTACACTCCCATTGTCTGACTTTTCAGGATTTCATCTGCTACCTGGAGATCCACTTATTCACTTAGAATATGCTGACAATATAATCCTGTTTGGCGAAGACCCTGAAAAGATGCAGAATCTTTTAACGGCAATAAGTACCAATGCAACCATGTTCGAAATGAGTTTCTCCCCCTCTAAATGCAAACTGTTGCCACAGAACTGGTTTTCGTCAACACCTGAACTAACGATAGGGAGTGAAGTAGTTGAGCACGTCAACCACTTCACTTATCTTGTAAGTCTGTTTAATCCTAATCGGCTGGTCTCTGACGAAATCTCAGTACGAATTCAGAAAGCTCATTTGGCTTTTGTCAACTTACGTCACCTATGACGTTGGTGAGATATTCGTCTTTCAACGAAAAGAAGAGTATACTACCCAGCAGTTCACTCCATCTTACTGTATAGATGTGAGACGTAGCCAATAATGGTAGATGACACTCGAGGGTTATTAGTTTTTGACCATCGATGTTTTCGAAACATCGCTCGCATTAGCTGGGATCACCGAGTAAGTAACAACCAGGTTGGACGACGGGTGTTAGGTAAATGTGGTAAGTCAGTCGATGAGGTTGTGAATCTTTTTTGACTAAGTTGGTTGTGACATGTGTTATGTATGCCCAACCATCGTCTGTCTCAACGCGTGATGTTGGCTGATATAGGAGCAGGATGATAGTGAGTAAGAGGCGACCAAACTAAAACATTGCAAAAGTCCATGAAGTCACTGACTGCCGGCTTGAGTCGTGTCGGCATCTGCAGACTACCGGGGTGGGGTCGTCGTGAATATCGTAAGTAGTGGCTGGAAATACTGAGTGACATGGCCCAGAATTGGTCACAATGGCGCAGATGTATCCATTCATTGTCCTTCCTTAAATCGTGAGCTTTAAACTGTTCCATAACTTTCCACTCTCCCTGAACCATATTCTACATATTCACACTCCTTGTTATTATTATTATTATTTTTATTGAATGTGGTGTTAATCTTGCGGTTCTATAGAGGTATGGCAACTGATGCATACATATGACATGTTCTATGTTGATCACACTGTACTACTGTACTGTTATAAATCTACTTGTGTAATGTATCCGCGAAGTAAGCAGTTTCTCTGGTTGTTATTTCGCTATTCACAAACATTTCTTTAGCAGAAGAAATTTACTTTTTATGTGATACTATTTAAAATAATGCTATCTATGTTGTCAAGTCAATTTATTAACAAAAATAACTACTGTTACTTTTTGTATTCAATATACTATTCAAATTTGCTTATGTATTCAATAAGCAAGTTGATCGTATCATACAAGTTATATTGACCTTACAAAGCCTGTACCATCCGAACGGATATCTGAATACTATGCTGCTTGGTTACTTAACGGATGGCACAGGTTAATAAAACCTATAATTCTTTATTACACTGCCAATTTAGGTCACGCATCACCACAGAAATCAACTTTCAACTTAATTAATGAGGTCAACTAAACTGTTTCAAAATGAGTTCAGAACAGGAAATGATGTACATCCGTGACTTTGATATTTTATCAACCTGAGTTTTGAAGCCAATAAAAGAATGCTTAATCCTTAATTTTATCACGATGTTGATAGCCATTTCGATTTTCATTTTATTATTGTTACGCAAGTTATTCATGTAGTTGATTACTGTCTTTAATATCTCATCGATTACATTCTAAAGACTGCTGCTTTTGACTTTTTGTATCCGATAGTGGGAAATGTTTACTAACTCCTAATAATTGTTATGTGATGAAACACTTCCCTGGATGACTGTTTGTAAAAAAAACTAATTATGAACGCTTACTTTATTCGATACTTTGGAAGACAGGACCTAACTAATTTCTGATTACTTTGTTAATACCTTTTCATTTATTGAGACAGTGATGAATACAATGGAACATTTCTAGTACATAATTTTATTGAAAGGTAAATCACCTTCACTGAAATGTCTTCATTTACATTTCAAAATGTGATTGTCTTCTTTAGTTATACATGAAATGTTATTTTATTTAAATAATCAAGGGCATAACAACATGGCATCGAATGTAGTTAGATATAGACGGATCCACTGAAATTATTCTACATTCACCTTTAAATGAATTCCTCAACTGTACTTTACATTAGAAGTAAATAGTCAGTGAAATCAAATTTTTGACAATCAGATAGAATATCATCAGTTGTTGTGAAATATCTTCAATGGAACTTGTGGTAAAGTAGATATTGGTTTATTGATTCACATAGTTTTCATATTATCATTTATGATTGCATTAATTAGCCATGAAAAACTTCATTTATGTAATTATCATTAATAATAAGCAATTTTCTCCATCTTTTGTTTGCCCAATTTACCAATGAATCAATATAAAACAGATAATGATTGACGATAAAGATGATGTTTATTGAAACATTATTTTCTATCAATTGTATTTATTATTATTAGTTTTCTTAAAGTCCTTATTATTTTCTGTAGACCGTTAAATGCTGATCAGTTTTCGAAATAACTTCTAACAGGTACAATAGAAAATAAGTTAGATTATTAGAATGAATTTGTATATTTCCGTTGATGTGTTATGGATTGAAGCTGATCAGCCTCTGTTGCTATATGTGCATTCTAAAAGAATTGCTTCGATATGACGATTATTCCCATGTATTATTTATGTTGGATTGTGACTGGCATGTGGAACCTAGGATGCGCGTTTCGTTCTATTTGGAACTCGTCGGTTGGATGACACGAAACAGACTAAGTTCAAAATCCCACTATGAACACCAACATTGGGATGCAGGTACCTCTAACCGACGAGTCCCTAATACGACGAAACGCGCATCGTGGATTCCACTTGCTACTCACAATTCAACTTAAATAAGTTAGATTATGTTTTCCAATTCTGATTAAACACTAAAGTGAAAAGTATAGATCATTTATTCGATATGAATTACTTACATGATGATACTTACTCATTGTTATTCAGTCATCTTTTTCTTTATGTTACTTGAAAGTACGCTGTATTAAACTGGTATTACATCATAATCACTTTCCACAATTATGATCATAATCAGTAATTGTTTTGGATAATATTCATATACTGATTTCTTACAAGATAAAGTTCCATCTGGAAATTCCATTGAATTCAACTAACAACTTACAATTTCCATTATTGGAAATGGTCAAAGAATATTCATATGAATAGTAAATGTTACCTAAAAGTTATTCGTATGTGCTACTTAATATACTACTCTATCTTTGGATATTATTTAAATAAGTAGTTTTTTACACAATATATTTGGTTCTTTAATATCTTGAAACATTGAATATATTTTTAGAATTGTGGTGCATATAACATACACAAGACAATGTGCAAATGGAAACAAATAAATAATCAAGTAGTTAGTAGATATTCAAAAATGAATTATATAGTTAAACAAATTCAAGTCATTTGTCCTTATTCTCAAATGAATGTGTGTGTATTTACTCGAAGAGAACTTGAATGGAACAATAGGATAATAAACATTTGGAATGTAAAGGAGTAAATACGATTTGTGTTTCTGTTGTAAGACTAAGGGTACGTGTAAGCTGTAAGCCTAAGAAGACAAAGCATTATAGTAGTTCAGTTGCACGACACCTAATAGACATAGCATATTTAGTGAACATGATCTAAGTATTTAAATTAATAAACAGACAAAGATCTTCCACAGTGTTAAGATTTTTTGAAGCCATCACAGTTAGAAGACGAAAGCCTTATCTATATTTCCAAAAGGAGTCGATGATGAAGCTTCATTTGTCTTGATTAGTAGTACAATTACGATTACTAATATTCTTGTTCAGTCATTATTTCATTTATGATCACTATTAGCTCGTCAATTTCTACCCTTGACTCTACTTATATGTATTTGTTGTGTAATCAGATCACATCTAATTTATTCCTCGTTTAATACTTCTAAGTTAAACTTTAATCAGTTCAGTCTATCATATTATGTTATGTAATCGTTAATATTCAAGCGATTTATCAGTTCTCTCTGATCCCTTTCATACTTATATTAATATACCCTTTTTCATATTATGTAATTGATTCAATTCTTATTGTTTCTAGAACTAGCACTCTATTACTACATTTAGAAATACTCTAATGAAAACCCCCTTAATGTATCTTTATTTCACTCCTGTTTATCTGTTGATAAGTGGTGCTTGTCCATTAAACTTACAACATTACTCACATAATATACGAATTACAATAAATTTCCTGTATCTGGCTAAAGAGACTACAACGAAACGGAATGAATTCAATGTATTCTGCAAATATAGTTGTTATAGCTTCATTTAAAGATGTATGATCGTTTGGAAAAACTATTTTATTTGGACGGATCATAGGGTACCACTAGGCAAGCATTCAATATGTAAAATATAGCGCTATGATAAACCAATGTCATTGGTGATAACTGTCTCACTCCCGACAAGTCTAAACTCTACCAGTTACTACTTGATACTAGAGATTCAGGAATATCCCGAAATTAGTCACTAATAAGCTGATTATCGTAATTGAAGTGAGACAGTTTGTGCATATTGGTAATAAGGTTAGTTGAATGAACTAGTTACAGATTGATGAGGAGTGTCATACCAGGAAGAAACAACTGTTTAGTGCTCCATGATATTCAATGATACCCTGTCAACATCAATCTGTGACGAATTCAATTAACTTAACATCAATCTCCTCAAATCATCTCAGTAACTAAATGTTAAAAAAATTCTAAAATCTGTAATTTAAGAAAACTTTTCAGCTTAAGTAGAGTTTATTTATTGTATAGTATTAAAGAATAATTAAAGTTCTACTAACATTATACTGTAATTATATTAAGAAAATATTATCAACTACTGATATATGCCAATCATTGTCATTCTATTGCATTCTTAATTATCACTTTATATTCATTTTCAACAGTATCATATACGTATACACGATTAGTTAAGCGTAAAAACAACAACTAATAAGGTGATACAATAAAGAAAGAAAAAAAGAAAGAAAGTAAGAGAGATCAAATTCTACAGTTGATTAATTCAATTTAGATGACCGTAAAATACGAAGAAAAAAAAACAACAAAAGAAAAGAACAAAGTGTATTACATAGAAATAATTATTAAATAACAAATCAATTAGAATGTTTATTCTTAGTTTTTTTGTTGTTTGAATAAATTAACTTTAGAAAAATACTTTTTATTTTCTTCTCAATGATAAATAATCTAAGATTTTTCTTTGAGTAATTTTTATTTATACTCATTTATTCATATGCATGATTGGCAGTATCAATGTTGTGTAACATAGTAATTAGAAGTGCATAATTTCTATGTCGGAAGATAAAAAAATAAAAAAAAAAAAAAAGTGAAATTTGTTAGTTAAAAGAAAGAAAGAAAGAAAAACTATGCTGAAATAATGTAATTACAATTAACCACTTAAATAATGTATATAATGAAAGTAAAGAACCTTTTATATTGTGTATATACATAAATGCATCTAAATATGGACATGGATATATATGAGTAGTATAAAATTGAGTTATAAATATTAGCTTCATAAGGTATATGATGAAGATTATGTATAGAAGATAAAGATAATTCAGTTGTGATGGTTATTTTTGTGAAGATTGGCTATTTTGTTTGATTAAATATATCACAGATTGATGTTGGCAGAATACCCTTGTTGTCAGTGGTATCCTGCCAACATCAATCTCTCAAGATGTTTATATGAATGCATTGGTAGTGTTTTTGTTCTAATGCATGTACTTATGGTTTTTTACAAAAAAGAATATAAATACTTGAAAATGTGTAGTGTATACAACAGTTTCATATTTTGGCAGGCACATGGTAATTAGGCTTTATCGAGTAAACTTCATATTTAAACTATCAAGCTAACAAATCACGGCATTTGTTACATTCTTTACTTATTCCGTAAATCTTTTCTGCCATTTTTGAATAATGATTTGGTTTTACGTACTGTTGAGTCACCACCATGCATTTAAATAGATCAGTTGCATAATATAGATGAATAAGTTTGTTAGTATTAAAGTCTTGTTTTGATATATTCAAAAATTTTATTACGATGGAACTACTTACTGAAAATGAGGGCTGTCATGGAAAAAATACATTTAAGTTTGGCATTGATTTTATTCTTATATGTTTGTTTAGATATTATTTTACTATGCAATAAATCAGCTGTCATGATATAAATGACTGACTGATTTTGAAGTTCTCTTGATTCACTTCAAATAATTTTCAATTGGAAACATGAAAATAACGCCTATTCGTTAAGTAATAAGGATGATTGCTAAGTAATAGACAAGCTGTCATGTAACATGTCATGTGGATTCATAAATAATTCTACTGATAATTGTATATTCTTTCTTTGTTTCTAGTTTAGTAAAACATTGTTTGATGAGAAAACTGTTTTAATGAAACACGTTTGAAAGGATGAATGTTATGATTTATTCTTTTGGCAGTGTTCATATCATTTGCGTTTTTAGATATCCTGGTATTGTTGTTCATACAAAAATAATTATAGAATACTAATATTGAACGCCAGTCTGCCTACTGAAGCAGATATTAAGGCGTTTACCGTGAGATCTGAAGGTTCTAGATTTGATCTCATTAAGGAATCGATGCTGTGCATTCCTACGTCTCATATTAAGACGACACAGCTATTCAACGCTTCCTAGTTTCCAGTGGTATGCTAATAACATCAATCTGTAACGATTACAATAAACTAAATTTAATACGCACCTTTAAAATGTCAGTTCAATTTGGTTGTAGTTTAAATTAAAGGTGATTTAAGTAAATGCCTAGTAATCTTCGAATGATATCCTTTTCTCTATATTGTTAATAAATTATCAATTTTTGCTTGGTGTATATTCAATGATTATTAAAAGAAATGAATTTCACATATATTCTAATATCCAAATTTTATATACTTAGAACAATACTATGGTTAGATTGTATGCAAATGGATTGAAATTTTCTCAGCTTATACTTGTATGAATGTAGTTACGATTGGACTTCATGTTTCAATCCAGCCATCACCGCCTTTGTTAAGTAATGTTATAATAACAGATTCATTTAGTAGTATATTTAGTACAATATGAATTTTTGGCATACAGTGTCTCAATAAGTTATTCTTTTACCGTATACACATACGATTGGATTTGCACCAGATCGTGTTTACGAAAGTAGCAACACCACCACCATGTTTTTATTTGATTACAGAATGATCCTGACGAAAAACAGGTTATATAGCCAAGATTCTTGAACTGTGATCAAACCACAGTTACGGTATATGCTAAGATTAAGGAGAAAATGTAGGTAGCTCAGTTTTTCAATAAGAAATCTATAGTTAAGACTAAGAATTCCAGGAATAAACACTTGATGAATATTGATCATTTTTAACGCATGTTGCCAGCCACTATGATATTACTCATGATAGGTCGTGAACATTTTACAAAGGCGCGTGAGTATATAATGCGATTTCGGAACATGGTTGAGAAGTTAAAACAAAACGCAAAAGTAACTTTTCGAGATATTTGGTAAAAAGTGGTAGCCCAAGATTTCAAGCAGGCCACCTAGGAGTTCAATCATTCATTTATTGTAAATATACTCGAAATCCGTATATTGTGGGATGCTTACTGTTATAGGTTGTTTCTATTTGTCCACAACACATTCGACACATCGTAATAATATTCACTTTATTTCATATAAGCAACTATTCGAAAGAAGCGTGTTTATTCTATCGTTTCTTGTTATTAAAACAACACAGTCTTTCATTTTTTTAAGTAACTTTAATGTTGCAGCGAGTAATGCTATATAGATTATTAACTATTCTCTTTATCACAAAAGGGTATCTTAAATGTTCCTATAAGAAATAAACAAATGTTTTTGATGAAACTAGGAGATTGGGAAAAAGTTTAGTGTCATTAAAAGTGTTCCTAAGAAAGCAGCTGCGTTAAGTGATGCATAAATAAGTATTCAAGAGAATAAGATTAATGTATGACATACAATATCGTTGAAGAAAAGCTTGTTGCATACATCTGATCTTTACAAATGGAAATATGTAAATAATTCAGCGTAGAAAAAATGTAACATATCAAGCTGCAGAGTTTATCACCATAAACAAAACTAACTACTCCCTAAAGTAAACAAAAATCAACACCTCTATTTTTTCCTAGTATCAAGAATTCGATGTATTAGTTTATGTAGATTGAAAGAACTCTTAGAGAAGAGAAAAGATATCTGTTTATAAGGAAGTTTCAAAGAGTTCTACATACCAAAGACTTATACAGTGCTATTGTTCAACATTTAATTGATAACAATTATGCTGTCAAAATACAGTGATAATAGTTGAAAACATTCAACAGTCATAAGAATCCAACTTATTTACGCATTAATCAAACAGTAACAATCAAAATACTTAAATCTGTGGTAATACCTGTCAGTCTATCAATAAGGCGTTAAACTTGTTCAATTCATTGTCTCTTATCATTAATATTTTTCAATTGTACAATCTACACTTAGTTAATTATTATTTTATCCGTCTTAATTTTAATTTCGATTACATTTTCATAACTTATAGGTTATCCATAACCGCATATACATAGAAATATATTTGTTTGTTCAATTAGTATGGTTATTTTTGTGGAGATCGGTTATTTATTTGATTAAAATATGTCACAGATTGATGTTGGCAGGGTACCATTGAAAATCAGGGAGCACTGGACAATTGTTTCGTTATCGTGCGAAACTCCTCAGCAGTGCGCACCCCAGATTCCTCACCAGGGCTTCAGGTTGACGGTGAACGCCTAACCATCTACACCACTGGGTCGGCATCCAATGGTAGTCTTAGACTACAACGAACGACTATATACGAAATAATGAATAATATGCATAGAGTGAAATAATAGCAGTTAGAGTAACCTATCAGTAGGAGTCATTGTGAGCATACAATGATGAACTTAGAGAAAAAGTGAAAAACATTAGAGAGAAATAGTGATGATTATAAAATGATACCTTTATATTAGGTTTAGTATACATATAATATACGTAAAAGAAATATTTGTTAGTGAATCGTCTAGTAATGTTGCCAGATTCTTAGCTGTTATAAAATATATTACGACGTGACAAGTAACAACGTGACATGTTTACTTAAAATTCTTGACGTGATCATCTATGCTCACTATTAAAAATCTGGTACTAAGACGAAACACATGTTCAGTGCTCTCGTGTTTTCAATGTCTCTCTGACTAGCATCATTCCGTGGTGCGGATTGTCTTCAAATTGATTCATTCTTATCTTTGCGTTCATTAATGATCATAAAAATTGTTATGCAAGCTGTATATAGTATATTTCCCTTTATTTAACCCCTCCCTCCAATCAGGAGTGATAATTGCAACTAAGAAAGAATCATATTATGTTTTGGATAAAGATATTTACAAACAAATCGAAAATTTTTTAGTCGTAGTTCTTGGTGGCGTTCCTAAGGCCTAATATTCATGACCAGGAGCGTACACATTAGTGTGTAAATACAATTTAGAAATATAAACTTGACTTCTTCTGTGCTTAGTTAAAAGTACCTAAAATGCTATTTAATTTGCTTGTCACTGAAAAACACTAATTCCCTATGGGCATGATAGTTGATAGGCAATTATTTTATTATAAAAGGGGAGTTTGTTAAAATATACTTCACAAACAATATCTATGTACTACAAAATGATTGCTATCGTATCTATGCAGTATTTTATACCTAAAGCATTATAACATTACTTACAAAAGAGTTGGCGTAATCTTACATTTGCATTGAAAAATGCCTATTAAAATGTCATACATTACTTAGTTATGATTTACTTAGTAAATCATGCGTATAAAGTTAGTTTGATCCAGTTTCATGTTCATTTTTTAAAAAAGGGAATTTGAGTACAACAGTTCCTACAGAATGTCTTCAATGGAACTTATATGTTTGTATGATTCTAGTTGAATGAAATCTGCTAAGAAGGATAGGCATGTATTTGTCAAAGAAGAAACTCTTAACAATAGATTGCAGTGACCGCATCTACAGGAGATTTTACGAAGGCATATGTTCATTTTACGTATCTTGTTATTTTTCATTTGTTTCATGTCATAATGATGTAAAAATGTATAATAATTTATGAATGACAGCTGATAAATGAACACATAACTCATATTTCATCCTACTTAGAACTACTGGCTTTGATGATTCCGTATCCGATTGTTGAAGAACGAATTGTAACATAAACACATTACGTATAAATTCATTTTCTAAAGAGTTATTACTAAGTTAACATATTTAAACTGTAATTAACGTATTTAACTTTTATTGCAAATGGTTTCACTGTGAATATTGAGGAATTTATTCAATCATTCCCTTTTGACAAGTAACTGTTTTGAAAGAATGACTCCTTGTTATCATCAGATAATAGAATACAGTATATTTATGGATTTTTGCTTAAAAAGGTATGTAAGAAACATGCTTGCTGCAGTCGCCGGGATTCTTTGAGCAGATACATAGGAATATTAGTATGGACTAGTGTTTTTTTGACAAATTTGTTAATCATTCGTTTACTAGTTATTTCTACTATCAGATTACTTCATATAGGCGACTTTGAACTAAAGTGTATAAGTAAGCTGTCAATACAACAACAAACATAACAAGTAGTACTAAAGTGAAACATAGCTCTAAGTAATTAGACTGAGCTGAATGCAAACCGTATGACAACTAAAACGATATAGTCCTTGGTGAGTGAAAAAACAGTGGTAGCACAGACAGACTATTGAATAGATATAAATTAGTATCCAGTGTCACTATCTCTAATGTAAGTCAGTTCGCAATATATTTGTGCGACATCTTTCATTGCCGTCTTTGGGTTTTATAAGCGAATTAGTGACTGTGTGGTTTAATGATTAAGCGTTCCCTATAAAAAACCTGAAGATCCTTGGGTCAACTTCGTCATTGGGTCATTGACAGACTCTGCTAAAGAGTCCCATACTAAAAACAAAACGTCTTTCCAACGCTTCCTGGTTCTCAATGGTTGACCAGCTCAAACCGCTTCTTAATATGAAATATAAATATAATAATCACCACAACACTCGAAAACAGTATCTTTTGACATTCGTCTGATGTACTTCTACATTTCGTCTGAGTTTTCTGTTTTGTTTACTGGACGTTAATCAGTATATATAGAGACTAACTAGGAACAATGATTGACTTAATAACTAGCTCTTAGCTGATGTATTACATGTAAACTGTTTTAGTTAGATGTTTAAGAGAACATGGACAATCTTTAGAACTATCAACAAGTAAATTATTAGATTTTTAAAGTTGAAAACATTCCTCATGGTTTAAACTTAACATATTGTGTTCCTGGGTAGGGTTTTGACATTCTAAACATTAAGAACTTGATTTGATGTACAAGCATCACTTGTCTTTCATTAGGTTTACAACTGTGAATGTCATTTAACAAGAATAATCTTTGTTTCATATCACAAGTTGAAGGAAATGTAAATTTTACTATTCGGAGCCGATCCAGTGATACAGAAGGTTAAGTGTTCGCGAACATGAAACCCCTGAGGCAGAATTCTGGATGTATACTGCTGAAAAATCTCGCACTAAAATGAAACAGCTATCCAGTGCTCAATGGTGTTCAAAAGTGCTCTACAAACATCAAACTGTGATGAATTCATTCAAGTAAAATTTAATCCCAGTCTCCACAAACCACTTCAAAATAACTCAGAAAAAATAATTTTATTGTAGTCTACTGCAGTTTAAAGAATGTTTCCTTGTATTAACAATTATGATTATGATTATTTTTTCTAAATAAAAATGTTAAATAAGTGTTCAACATGCATCATTATAGAATTTCCTATAGAAAAGATGATGATAATGGTGGTAGGCAAATTCTAATTAATAAAAGTGAAACAATGTTATAATAATTTGAAAATGTTTTAACTTTTAGCTTTTTTAATAAGTTGGATTGTGACTGGCAAGTGGAATACAGGGACCACGTTTCATCCTATTCCACTTGCCAGTCACAATCCAACTTATATAATACTTGTGAAAAATTCGCTATATCGAGGCAATCCGCTCAGGATGCACATATAACAACAATGACTGACCAGCTTCAGTCTATAACAAATCAACGGGAATATACAAGTTTATCTTAATTTTAGCTTTTTTTTATTTAAAATTTTTATAGTTTTTTAAAGTTTAATTTGTATACTGATGGACAGTTTATGTTAACTAATTATCATTTATTGTATCTTTATCATTTTGATTGATTACTTTATTACATGAATATGTATGAAAGTTAACTAACTAACTAACTTACTTACCATTATACAAGTTAAGTAATTCAAATTAACATGTTTTCTCTGAAAATTTATGTTGATTTTACACGAACTACTTATTTACTTTCTGCTTATAGTGATTTATATTAAGCATAAATAAATTTGTAGATCTAAATTAATTAATCTTTGAAAAAGAAAAAGGTTCCTTCATAGATAAGCAACGTTTGTTAATTACTAACATGTTAGTGAATAAAAAAAACTATATACAATCGTGATTAAATTGATTAAATACATTTAATTGTTTAAAATCAGGTTAGGTTTTTGTTAAATTAAACGTATACTATACTAAGTAGTATGATCAGTTTTAATAAATTAAGATATATTTTATTTGTTTGTAGTCGGCGTAGATTGGTGTTGGTTTTGCACTACTGAGAGCCAGGGAGAACTGGACAACTGTCTCAGTCTAGTATGGAACTCTTCAGCAGTATGTACTCTTAGTTCTATCAGGAGAACAAACTTAGGGTCTTCTGGTCTACACCATCGGACCAGTTGACGTCTAATGGGAGAATTACTACTTAAGTCAAGTTACGCCGGGCGATTAAAGAAAAGTAACGAACTTTCAGAACTGTATTTTGGGGGACTATTCTCGTTATTTTATTCATGAGTGATGTAATCATTTTATTTCTATGACTGTTACGTTCCCCTTGCCCAGTTCCCTCGTTTAGTGTATTGATTCTTTGTGTATTGTTTATTATTACGAACTACGTCTACTTTATTGTGTACAATTTCTGCATCAATGTTAGATTTATGATTGGTTTACTGTGTGGTCTGATTTCACGTGTATATAAAGGCATGATTAAAATATAATACGTTCTCAGTTCTCGCCCTCTCAGTCTTCCTGTTCTCAATTCTGGTTGTCGTATTGTCGGCGTGGGGGGGTAAGTGGACTTAGGTCAATCGCACATTCTCAACTAGACACGCATCTTATTGGTGTTCGCGTCCACTAACCAAATCATCCCCTCCTCCTTCCTTTCTTCACGTCATCACAGATATAACTAGACGAACAGTTAATGTCTGCTAACAAATGTCTCATTACGGAGTTGTGTGAACGTTGTCTAGCACAACCTTTCACTGAAATTTCCGAGGCATATTGAAGTTAGTCAATATTAGAATGATTATTTTAGTTGATTTAAGGCAGTTTTATGCTAATAGGCAATGATGTGCTTATCGTAAACTGTAACCAGTGAAATTCAAAAGGACATGAAAGTAACTTAGGCGAAAATGAAAGATTGTCAATCAAAGAATCACTTAAATAAAATGAATATTAGTAACAGCATAAGGTTAACAAAATAGCCATTCAGCACTCTTTGGTCGTCAGTGGTATCCATCCAGCATCAACCGATGACGAATAAAAACGTCAAAATGTATTATCTTTCTTCACAGAACCACCTTATTATTACTTAAATATTTACAAGTTTCTTTCTTACCATTTACTTGAATGATAGCAGACAAGATTGTCTGCTAGCTTTCTTGTATTTTAGAGGCCATTAAACAAACAATATATCACATTTATTTCATATTTGTTACACCATCAAGTCAAAGGTTAGTTAATGTCGTAGATCATTTTTTATTTGTTACATGAACAGTTAGTTATAATGAAGTGATAGAATACTGAGCAGAGATTTAATGTGAGGAACAGTACGTCAGAATCAAATTATGCTGAAAACAATGTTATTTGTCCTTAACAAAAAGTAGAACATAAATAATCTCTGAAGTACTCATAGGTCTTTAAGACACTATACTACTAAACATCTAATCAAATGAATCTACAAAACTTGACTAACACAAGCATTCCTTCTGTTTTGAACTTTTATTATTAAATTGGTAGGTTAAACTGACTAGATTATATCGTTTTAAGAGGGCTAAAAGGTATGCCTGTAAGCATTCTGTTGTCTTATATAATTCCAAGGATATTATTTTAAGCAAATTAATCTGATACATTTACATTCGTTTGTCATCTTATGGATAGTTATAATAGGGAAAGAGATTGAATGAATGTACTGATTAGTATCTTGAACTTGCTTTTGGCAGTGATAAATACTCACAAATCTGAGTGACTGATATAAAGCCTCCACTCCTACCCCCTACCTGACGAATGCACTGATGTGAGTAAACAAAGTAACTGGTCAGAACGTAGAGGCATTTTTCATAACAAAAGACTACACTCATGTACAAATTACTTAACACTAAATAAATAGAGTCATGGTTGCGCATGTCTAGCTGACAAAACTTAGCATCATTTGACATTTGGTACTAAGCAAACTGAATTTGAGTGTTGGTATAAACATCAACACTGAGACGCGGTTACATGCAATTGACAAGTCTCAAAATGAACGAAAACAGCATCTTGGTTTTCGCTTGCTAGCCATAATTTAATTGAGTTATAGTTTATTTAAATCATCAATCATTGTTAAATAATAATCTTGTACGTCATTCATAAGCTAATGTAAATAGGATATCATCATCATCAATGCGTGTTACCCCAAGTGGAGCATAGGCCGCCCACCAGCATTCTCCAACTAACTCTGTCCTTCGTTTTCCTTTCCAGCTCTTTCCAAATGCTCTTCATTCTCTTCATGTCTGTTTTAAATTCCCGACACAATGTGTTCATGGGTTTTCCACTTTTCCTTTGGCCTTTAGGAACCTAAGCAACTAAGATATGAGTATCAGTTTGGCTTATTGGCCGCTTTATTTCTTTATAATTTATGAGTTTCCTGGATCTTTTAACGTTTGAAACAATTAAAAGTCATTGATTATTTGATTAACAGAAAATAATCTCATCTATTATTCATTAATTCTATACCGTCTAATATTTTAATCACAACATTTATAATCTATGAAAATAGAAACTCATGTATGAATTGTTATGTAATCAGCAGCAATAATAATGAATTTACACAATTATCTACTAATCAGATTGTTATAACAATCATACAATTCATTTGTATGAAATTCATGCATAATAGAAACTTGATGTTACCATGGCAGTTTACTTGTTTAATATAACATGTCTATAACCTAAGTATTATTGTATATTGAGTGTGTACAATATAAATATTTCTATAATGTTTTAATCTATAGACATTAGATTCTAACCCTTAAAAATATCCACAAATTATTTTTTTTTTAATATTTTGACTAACCATATGAATATGAATTTTCGTTTCCCAAAATATAAAATTATAGTTTTTTGAAAGAATCAATTAGCGCCTATTCTACTTTAACTAGTATAACTTGTATAACTAAAAAGAGAACATATTTTAATAAACAAAAAAAAATAAAGCCAACAAAAATGATTAATGATCTTGTAAAAAAAGAAACATTCATTAAAACTTTTAAAAATAGATTATTTTTTGCTTAAAAAAACCTTTTTTTCTTTCTTCTTTTTAATTAGATTCTTTTTTTAACTTTATTATCAAATACATTACTTACGAGTGGGAATTCTACGATTGGATGCCGACCCAGCGGTGCAGATGGTTAGGCGTTCACCGTCAACCTGAAGCCCCTGGCGCGGAATCTGGGGTGCGCACTGCTGAGGGGTTCTACACTAGAACGAAACAGCTGTCTAGTGCTCCCTGATTTTCAATGGTACCCTGCCAACATCAATCTGTGATATATTCAATCATATAAAATACATTTCTTTTTACATTATACTGAAATATACTACTTATTCAATGTATATACACATTAGATACAAACATTATGTTATACAATTCATTGACATCATCGACATTATTCATGTATTAATGTTTAATTTCAAATCTTTTATTATTTTCTTTCTTGGCGAAAAAAATTATTTTTCTGAGGTGAAAACAAAAATTTTATTGATTTAAAAGTATACTAATTTGCATATTTTGTATTTTATGTATGTGAATGTGTATGCAAATACTTGATAATCAGTAATTCAATGTATCTTAAACATAAAAATGAATGAGATACATTTTAAGATTTTTCATCTATTTTCTTACCTTTTTTTTAATTTTTACTCATCTATTGAAAAGTTATTTAATGAATTATTGTTAAATAAGCTTGAATGATACAATTGACTTCTTTCGTTTTTTTTTCTTTTTGCTTTCATCTTTCAATAATCAACTGTTTTTTTTTGTTGGAATTAATTTTTATTTCTTTTTTTATTTACTTGAAAAGAAAACTTTCTTTACTACTTAATTAATGAAGTGTACTTATTTAATTTTATAGAAAAATAAAATAAAAAGTATAAACAAATTCCAGAACAAATTATTTATTGAAATAAAGAAAAAAAAAATAAAGCCAACAAAAATGATTAATGATCTTGTAAAAAAAGAAACATTCATTAAAACTTTTAAAAATAGATTATTTTTTGCTTAAAAAAACCTTTTTTCTTTCTTCTTTTTAATTAGATTCTTTTTTTAACTTTATTATCAAATACATTACTTACGAGTGGGAATTCTACGATTGGATGCCGACCCAGCGGTGCAGATGGTTAGGCGTTCACCGTCAACCTGAAGCCCCTGGCGCGGAATCTGGGGTGCGCACTGCTGAGGGGTTCTACACTAGAACGAAACAGCTGTCTAGTGCTCCCTGATTTTCAATGGTACCCTGCCAACATCAATCTGTGATATATTCAATCATATAAAATACATTTCTTTTTACATTATACTGAAATATACTACTTATTCAATGTATATACACATTAGATACAAACATTATGTTATACAATTCATTGACATCATCGACATTATTCATGTATTAATGTTTAATTTCAAATCTTTTATTATTTTCTTTCTTGGCGAAAAAAATTATTTTTCTGAGGTGAAAACAAAAATTTTATTGATTTAAAAGTATACTAATTTGCATATTTTGTATTTTATGTATGTGAATGTGTATGCAAATACTTGATAATCAGTAATTCAATGTATCTTAAACATAAAAATGAATGAGATACATTTTTAAGATTTTTCATCTATTTTCTTACCTTTTTTTTAATTTTTACTCATCTATTGAAAAGTTATTTAATGAATTATTGTTAAATAAGCTTGAATGATACAATTGACTTCTTTCGTTTTTTTTTCTTTTTGCTTTCATCTTTCAATAATCAACTGTTTTTTTTTGTTGGAATTAATTTTTATTTCTTTTTTTATTTACTTGAAAAGAAAACTTTCTTTACTACTTAATTAATGAAGTGTACTTATTTAATTTTATAGAAAAATAAAATAAAAAGTATAAACAAATTCCAGAACAAATTATTTATTGAAATAAAGAAAAAAAAATATTCTAACAATTAGGTGTTTACAAGAGGCTCATCTTTTTAAGCTGCATGGTTATGAATTTAGGTTTAATGATGTATACAGTAAAGATAAATCAATTCATGTGAAACATAAGTGTTGGGTAATTGAGTTGATTATTTTTATTTTAATTTTGAATTATCGTAACACATAAGACAGAGTAAAAGTATACAACTACCTTTCTTAACTGTTTCAATACTGAAATGAGGTTAATTATATCTGTTCAATCTCATCACTTCTCTTCAACTTTTCATACGACGATATTAAAGAAGTAACACTAAAGGAGGTGTTTGTTGATTATATCAATTTGCTATCTGGAGAAACATGTAGACCTAGAGTATTTAGTTGATAAATTCTTACTCTGTGATAACACAAAAGCCATCCAAATAACACTTATTTGGCAATTTTTATCCTTTGGTACAGAATCTAATTTGCACTTCGAAAATGCAGAGAATATCTGTAACGTCGGCAGCAGTGCATACTGTCTTTCACTGTTTCTGGTAAACATTTGAATGAAGTAGAAATGTTTGCGCATCTGCATAGTTGTAAGTATGTCGCTAGTGGAGTTAAATGAGATCACTTTAAGCATAATGAAAGCCAGATCAGATTATGCCCAACTAGGCCATCGTTACCACCTTAGTGGTGTGACTCTGGTCGTAAACTTTTAGCTCAACAATCCTTCTGTAAGAACAGTTATATTGTATGCTTGAAAACCTACTCTTTCTTAGCATACGATACTTAGCGTTCCTCTGTGATGGACAATCGTTGTATCCGAGTAATTGCTGTTATCCGGTGTGAGTATAATGTTAATAATGCTGAGGTCCGTTATCGTATGTTTAGGTGCAGTGGTAACAAAGTAATAGGTGTCATCATCTCAAAACACTGGCTTCGGTGACATGGCCATGTTTAAAAATGTTATTTCAGAGGTTGCCACGCCGTCGACTATTTTTCTTAGATCGGACCAGCTTGAAAAAGCGTAGAGGTGGTCAGCTTATAATATGGTGTCGTGAACCGAAGGAAAGCTATGTAAGGTTGGCTTCTGCTGAACCAATTAGACTTCCTGGTCATGGTCATAAAAATGATACAACACAAAGGCATGACATCTTATCAGATATGGTGTAGATTAGAAGCCAGCCGTGATCCTGATACTGTTTCCCACTACAATCTTCATGAGTGTGGTAACCGTTATTAATAGAATTAAATTTTCTTGTCTATATTTCTGTCTGACCAGTATATCCCACCTTTTATTTATTATGATGCTTTATTATTTTTTACTTTCCTATGCTCACCTTTCCGTCTGTATTTCTGCATAATATTATTCTTCTATTTGTATGGTGTATACAGTTTCGGCTGGAGAATGCTGGTGGGCGGTCTATGATCCACTTGGAGTAACAGGCATTGATTGATTGATTGATACAGTTTCGGCACCCATTTGCCTAAATGCTATGTATTTGGATAATTAAACGTATAGATAAATAGGTAACTAAGTAGAATACTGTGCACCATGACTTACAACAAATTCATAACCCCCCAGATTATAATTCTGCAATTAAATTACGTTTACCTTGACTTTACCCTACGTTTGGCACTACCCTGCATTACCTTTTACTCAGTCTTGCAACACTGCCGAGCTTAAGTTCAGGAATACTAGTGGGATTTAAGGACAAAAACAATATTTACCATATACATTAACAATAATAATAAGAGGATTTAGGAATTCTCATTAAAACTAGAATTCTACCCAAAATGCTTACTATGTAAAATATTTCTAACCCTAACGCCTGACATAAAATGATATTGCTGACATTAAAAGCCTAATTTTAGCAAACGTTCTTAATCTTCAGCCTTTATACTAACCTTAACAATAATATATTTGTCTAGGGTATGCATTTTCAGTTCAAATTCTCAGTGAATTAAGTACCACGTTTGCATGTTTCTATATGGTATTCCAAGCGAAATTTATATTCATCAGTCATTTGTTTTAATGCAACACCTATACAACTGTTAACGGTTTTAATAACGGCGATTGTGACAAAGTGAATTTGACTTCTTTAATCATGTTGAAATAGGGCATGTGTTACAGTGACTTTATCGATCTGAAACGAAATCATGCTTTTCTGTATTTACTCACATAAGGTTAGATCAGTTAATTTATGACAAAATTTAATGACTTTGACATTTTTCCTTTCGTTTGTGACCATTCATCAGACTATATGTGTTTATCTTCAAAACTTGCCGTGGGTTTCTAATGATCAGTGTTTTTTCTTTCCATAAGATCAGCAAGTGTAAACATACCTTTCTTTGTTTATTTCAGTTTAAACACATTATAATTTAAAATCTTTTGCATCCTACGTAACAGTATAACTATGCTAAGGACTGTTTTCAACTGTGATTCACAGCTCTGACTAGACTATCGATTGTAATGTTGAAGTAATTTTTCATTCTAACCTCTAAAATGTTAGTGTATATAATTTCCTCTATAACGCTTTTATACACTGAAAGCTTAACTATTATGATACTGTGCCTTTTAATCTAACTAATAATTTTTATTTTTTAGAAATGCCAAAAATATGCCTGTTTCTTAAACTGGTATTTATGCCTAGAAAGCACCGTGATTACTTTAGCTTTAGTAACGTTACTGTATAATTCATGTCAAGATATTTTTGTAAGTGTAAACAGTATATTATGCTGTTACTTAGTCTTAGGTTATTCTTAATACTGGTTTCCTCAAGGGAGTTATTCATAACAAAATAGTGAATTTTTTCTTAGTCTGATAACTTACGTGAACATACCTGATTTCAAGTATCATAGTGGTAACATTTCTTCCAAACTCTCGTAGTTGTCACACATTTTGTCAGCTTTCACTGATTAATTCAGTCTAATGTAGTATATGAAAAGATTCAAGGGTTTTAAAATCAATCAATTTTTTTCTTATGTAATTTAAAAATACATGTGTTACCTAATCTAATTTATTATTACTCATCATTCTTTCTCTGATAGTATAAAAAGATTATGCTTTGTTGAATAGGACCTTGAAATCTGTCAGAAGAACTAGTGTTAACTGAATTACCTATTGGATTGTAGATTGAAACAAGATGCGGTTGATCAATTAATCCGTTGCCTGTATGTTATTTCTTACAAGACGAATACATTGACCACTGGGCGTGTTTAATAGAATATAATGATTATCTTACGTGTATTAGGTAACAAACAAGACTTTTCAAAACTAATAGAATAAAAAATTTCTGAAACAACAGTTTCTCAAACCTTCGCTCTACTTTGCAACATATACGTCACTGGTGTCTATCTGTGTCATATAAAAAAGAACAGTTGTCTACATTAGTTTTTGTTATAACACCATATAACACCGTATTAACATCTCATAATATACAGTCCCGTTGTTTTGTACAGTCAACTACTATTTGAGACTAAATATTTAATGATAAAGTCTATGCGCAAACACAAATTTAAATCCTTTCTATATTTTATCATCAAAATATGACAATACTTCATTAGTGGCAGTGCTTTTTCACTACATTGTTCTGTTTCTGTTGATGTTTACAAAAACTTTAAGAAGAAAATGAAATGACTGATGTTATCTTTTTGTTATGATGGCAAAACGTTGTTGTGACTAAACGTACGACCAATTAGTCGACATGACGTTGTGAATACGAAATTACAGTGACAAACTCCAATGAAAGTGTTTAGTCGGTGTCTGTCTGTCTTCGCGGTGCCAACCCCGTCCTAGGCCGGAATAAGAACACAAACTGATAAATCAACCTGACAAAATCATATTGTATTTCAAGCACTCATTTGTATGTACGTAAAACTCGACCACGTAGTCAACTAATTAAGGAATCAACACGATTACAAAATAAAGGAGAAAGTGGAAGTGAATTGAGGTAACATTTACGAAATGGAAAATAATATACTAACAGTTAGTAACTTAAACGGGAAGATAGATCAAAAGGAACGTAACTATGATATGACATGCAATGCTTACATTACACAACTGATGTAATTTAAATAGACTTCTAAAACACAGTTTCCAGAAGTTAGTTGTTCTTCTTGAATCGTTCAACATAACACTTTTACTGAAAAATATCAAGTAACTTACGTATTGACATGACAAAACATCTACACTACACTGATTGTAAATGAAAACAAACGAAAAAAGTCAACATGGTAGTACTAGTAGTAGATCTGTTAGTCGGCTATCACAATGATGATTAATTTATTCACGTGATATTCATATTTACTTTAAAATTTATGACGTCTTTTACTATTTCATCGGTTGTGTCAAAAATAGAAATGATTCTTTTATTTGCTTGAAATAGTTTCAAAATAGAAGTTGTTATGTTTTTTTGTTCAATTGTAAAAAAGATGATTATATATCAGTAGTATATCATATTTGAATGAAAAATATATTTGTTGATTTTTTTTTAGCTTGGATACTATAGAATTATTATTCATTCATTCATTCCATGCATACACCTTCATTGAATAGTCTATGAACTAGTTTCTATTTAAAATGGAACATTTTGAATGTTTAATACATTTGACATTATTTAAATAAAGAATTGTATTGTACATTGCATGATTAAGTATAATTGTCAAAATGTTTTATTGTGACAGTTTTTTTTTGTTGTTGAAATTGTACCGACTAATTTATTTTTCTGAGTTTTAATAAAAAAAAAAACAGTATTAGTAGTAGTTAAGAGTTTCTTATGTAATTCAGTTGTTAAACTGTAAAAATATTATATCATCTTGAAGAAATTCATTTTATTCTTCATCTAGTATTTTGTAGTCTAACTGAAAATTATTATTTATCGATAAAATTGTCTCGAATTCTTTAGAATAAATATACCAGTTCAGTTGTTTAATTCTTTGGTGGAATGAAAGATGCCTACTTCTGAGGAGTTACATACAAGAGTGAAACATCTGTCTAATACTTTCTGATTTTCATTAGTACCCTATCCAAATCATTCTGTGATGAATATAAAAAAATAATATTAATGCTATTCACGAACAAATCATTTCAACCCAACTAGTGCTGGATCGTGTTTAGTTGTAGTGTTTGTGCAGATTTCAATGAAATCTTATTATTTGACTGAATATATCAGAGATTGATGTTAGCAAGGTACCATTGAAAACTAGGAAGCATTGGATAGCTATTTCGTTCTAGTGTGGAACTCCTCAGCAGTGCGCACCCCAGATTCCGCGCCAGGGGCTTCAGGTTGACGGCAAGCGCTTAACCATCTTACTACAGGGTCGGCATTCAATGGTAGAATTCCCACTTCCCTTAATTTGTGGTATATATATAGCGCAACTGGATGCTCCTGAACCTCAAGTGAGAAGTCGTGACTGGTGTAGTCCAGACTTGTCGGGAGTGAAACAGTTTTCACCGATGACAATTGATGATCGTCGCGCGATATTATATATATATATCACAGATTGAGGGAAGTGAAAGTTCTACCTCTGGATGCCGACCCAGTGGTGCAGAGGGTTAGGCGCTCGCCGTCAACCTGAAGCCCCTGGTGCGGAATCTGGGGTGCCCAATGCTTTGGAGTTTCCCACTAGGACAAAATGAGTGTCCAGTGCTTCCTGGTTTTCAATGGTACCCTTCCAACATCAATCTGTGGTATATTCAGTCAAATAAACTACTAATATGCACAAAATAACTATCTCGATTGAAATCTTATTATGTATTATGTGGCTAATAACAATTTAAACTTCATTCATTTTTAATGGTTCTCTAAATATCATTTGAAAATATATGGAACTTATTGCGGTATCTGTCTTAACCAGTTAAGTTCCTGTATTCCTTGAATGTCATATGAATGAATTTATGTGCAAACATCAAGGCCACATTACGCTTCTAAGCTTTGAATATCCAAGCATGTCTGTGTAGTAATCCGACATTTATGTATACAGTGAAAAATTTATCTTAACACATCACAAATGACAAAATCGATGTTGGCAACAATACATAAAAGTGAATAATGTACAGTAATATTAATATACGAATATGAAAATGTTCGCACAGATAACAGATTTAATCCTAGCTTCGATCGATGAACCAACTAGGTTGAAAACTGCTTCAGTTGACAACAGCATAAAAATTGTAAAACTCCAATAAATCTACTGACCAAATAACACCGAATTGCTTTGAGAAGGCTAAGAAAAGACTATAATCTGATAAAGGAGGAGGTGTAGTTCTAATGGATAAAACTGAATATGTTGATAAAACCGATTAGATACTAAGCGACTGTACTAAATTTTAGCAATTTTGTTAGAATAAAGACATAAATTAGATGGTAGGACTATAGCTGGACAACTAAAACACAAAAATAATTTCCCCAGAAATTAATGATTCCATTAAACCTACAAATTCGAACGCACTGCGAATCGATGGCCTCCGAAAAACTCGTAAGTTTGGGCTTCGTCTACTACAAGATTGCAAGATGGCTTGTTTTTATTTTACAGGCTGTCCACAAATCAGTCACAAATAAAGTGCCAAAAACGTGTTTGACTTCATGTTCAAAGTAAAAGGACTTGAATGTAAACGGTAAGCATATGCCTTCTCTAGATGTTGTAACGCTATTTACTAATATACCACTAACCAACATGATCACATTCATATACAAACACATAACAGAAAAACAAATTAACATTGGAAACCTGAATGATAGCCTGAAAGAATTCCCCTTGAAGTCTACAGTAAATGTCACTTTGTTTTCAAAAGCAATTATCATTGGAAAAACTAGTAGTATAGATATGGGCCCGCCCTTAGACTCGATTCCAGATGATTTCTTATTTGATAAATTAGAAAATAGACCCTGAAGATGGTAATCAACAAACCAGATTTATATTGCCTTTATACTGAAGTTACATTTATCATGATCAATAACAGCATCAATGAAGAAGAACTCATAAGTCAGATGCATGATGTTCACTCATAAATCTGTTTCACTTGGAAGATTGAATGTGACAATAATTTGCAACTCTTAAATGGCTTACTAATAAAACGAGAAGATAGGTCAATCAGTAAAAGTGTGTAGAGAAAGAACCCGGCATGTCAATATACACATTTCTTTAGTTTCGAAATCATGCGTTGAAAAAGAAACATAGTTATATTTCTAGCAGCCAGGGCTAAAAATATTTGATCGGAAGACGTTATAAACAATAAACTAAACGCTGTATTTAGTATGTCGACAAAAATTGGCAATCCACTAAGTTTTCTAAAGAAAAATATGTTTAAAGTCAACAACAAACCTCAAGCTTTGACCGTCAAAAAGAAACCCCTCTTCCTTGAACTCCAATTCAACGGAAAAGTAGCAAGTGATGTATTAAAGGAAAAACTAGTTAGGGGTGTTAAAACAACATTCAATGCCACAAATCTCTGTTTGTCATTTACTAGCTGACCAGTGGTAGTTACCTGATTGGAGGATAAGTTAACTAATTTTGCCACATCCATGCGTATTTATAAATTCAGTTACTCCTGTAGAGAAAGCCATACTTGGTAGAAGACCAAACAACTAGACCAACGGATCAACGAGTATCTATCGTCTTTGTTTGGAAAGTAGTCGGTAAAATCCATATGTAGTTCTATTTTGTTATAATTAGCAAGCAGTTGGTATGCAACAGACAGTACTAAAACATACCGCCTGCCATCAGAGGAGTTTGATCTCGTCAGTTATACATCGCCAAATTCATAGGAATTCGAGTTAACAACCCAAGTCTTTGTCTAAAAGAAATGTTTAGTATCTATATCCCTTCCATAACCTTATAAGACATGAGGAACAAGTTTTATGATTCTTAACACACTTTACTATTTGTTTGTTATTACCCCACCCATTTCATACCTCTTCGTCATTCTCTATTTAATTGACCACATTATTTTCACACCTAGTTTTCAACGATTATTATTTCTTGTTTTAACAAGCTTATTTTCACAATCATTTGACCTACATTCAACTTATAATAGCTCAGATTTTATGTTAAAATATGTATTCGAATTATTGTTTTTAATCTGCTTATGATTACCACTAGTAGATATGTCATCTTACTACTAATCTACACCCTACACGTATTATGATTAGTTATGTAATCAACCTGCCTCATTTTTACTTGATTGAATATGTCACAGATTGATGTTGACTGAGTACCATTGAAAACCAGGGAGCACTGGACAGCTGTTTCGTTCTAGTTTCGTCGCGCTACATATCACAAATTGATGGAAGTGGGAATTTTACCATTGGATGCCGACCCAGTAGTGCAGATGGTTAGGCCTTCTCCGTCAACCTGAAGCCCCTGATGGAGAATCGGAGGTGCGCACTGCTGAGGAGTTCCACACTAGAACGAAACAGCTGTCTAGTGCTCCCTGGTTTTCAATGGTACCCTGCCAACATCAATATGTAACATATTCAATCAAGTAAATAACCAATCTCCATAAAAATAACCATCCCAACTGTTTCATTTTTATTATGGACTCACATATTGCCTTCGTTGATTTAATAATTTACATATTCGTATATAAACATTGTTGTATATTAGAGTAAATCCTCATGATGATCTAAGTGAGAATAATATTGTTCACTTATATGTGTTGTTTCAAATTCACATAATAGGGATTTTTTATATTTTAAAATCAATGTTATCAAATGTAACTGTTTTGTGAAGTTAATTTAAAGATCCTTTCAATGATTAAAGATACGTAGATACTTCTGAAACTTATTCGGTTCAGCTGAGGTCTATTGTTTGCACACAAAATTTATAGAAATGATATCACGAATTGATCTAAATCAGATAACCATTGATTACCTGGAAGCACTGGACACCTGTTCCGTCCTAGTATGGGACTCCCCAACCGTGGTCCAATAGCAAAGCATTCGCCGCGGTGCCGGAGGGTCCTGGGTTCGATCCCCACTGGGGTCGTGGGTGCGCACTACATTTACGTAACACTATTCTATATTGTGGGTACTGTTAGTGAAATTGGTGAAATTAATTGTTGCGCCATGACAATGTGTTATGTAGCCTCCCGAAAATACGTAAGATTGATGTCCTGCTGTGTCCCACAGTAAAAATGAATGATTCACTTTAGTATTTGATTACCAAGTGGCTGATGGAAATCTTTAAATCAATGAATAACCAACTATATATATATAGTGTAATGAATTCACTTGAGTTTATTGACTCACTTAGAGAGATAAACGTGACTGACAAAAAATGGTGTCACCAGATGTCCAGTCTCTCTTCACGAATATTCTTCTAACAGAAAGAATATGCATTCTGTGTGATTACATCAAAGACAACAACTGTGAAATTGATATGCTTAGGATATATTTAAAGAACTACCCTTGTGATGCACACTCAATGCACAGTTCAAATTTCACAATGAGTTATGCAAACAAACAGATAGAGTAGCTATAGGTTCCCCAACTGAGTCCTCTTTTTTCTAACTGTTTCTTAGCAAGGCTAGAAAACACAATACTCAGAGTGATAATTCGTACATTCCATCTACATAAAAAACATGTGGATGACACTCTCATCATCTGTGATAAAGATAGTGACCATAAAGTAATTTTGGGTCTATTCAGTAGCTACCATTAAGCAATTAATTTCACATCAGAATCCGGGAAGAATTTTTAACTTCGTTTCCTCGATGTTTTATTAAAGAGGAGTCCTGATGGTTTGCTTCGTAGACGCATATTTAGAGGGACTTCCCGGAGTGATCTATATACAAATTTTCTGATCTATGCAGCATTGAGTAGAGAAAAGAATTTAATTTACACCTCAACTCACCTTGCTGAATGGATATATTCAAAGAATGCAATTTCTACAATCTCTTATCAGAAATGGTCATCCGCCTAAGTTCATAGGTAGAAATATGAATCCCATTTCACAACATAGAAAATTTTCAATGGCCAGAAATAAAATTTTCCCGTCATCTTGGAATTCATAGGTTACACTAAAGCCGACATCGTGAGATGCCGACTTTTAAAGTTATTGGTAAAATCAATTGAATCTGCTAAATTTCGCATTAAGTTATCTAGCCAGCAGATGACTTGTAGCTGTGTAAAAGATAAACAGTCGTTTTGGGCCGCGTTCATATGTATTTACCAGCTTACTTGCTCTTGTGTAACAAGGTATATTAACCTCACAAAGTGTCTGCTTTCCGAACATATCACGAAGCACCGCCAGGTATAATTCCATGAAAGACATCACGAAAGCATAAATAGCTGTATCCGAGAACATCTGATGCTCGTAACCGATTACGAATCATACAATTGCTATTACGAATTTGTTTGTAGGATCGAACGAACAGAGCCGAACGGGGTGTTACACTAATCAGCAACTTATGCACTGCAGAGACGTCAGCCATTTTACAGCTTCAAACAGAATCTGTTGCGGAGATGCGGTACCTGAAAGCCCTTATTCCATCATAGCCGTAAGTTCAAATGGTTTTCTCCCTTTTTTATTTTTTAAAATCTTAGTGTTTTCGACATACTTCAAAATCAATAATTGCTTATCTCTACATTAATAACCTTACGATCCTACTTTTTCTGTTTCATACCTTTTTCATACATTTTAAGTGGGTACTTAATTTCATCATACTGTTACTACTCATCCATTAATCAGTTATACAACCCTTCTTTTTTCACACACTTTCTAAACACTGAATTGTGCAATTGACTCTCGATTATTTTTACATAGAATAATATTTCCGACTAATTGCTATGATTGTACAGCTCCTATAAATGAATTTATCATAAAGATTTTTTTCGCTGAAATATCTTGCATCTTTCTTAAGTATGTTATCTGTTGTGATTTGGTTGTTTAAGGTAAAAATGATTAGTTGTTGCTATGTATTGCGAAATAATACACAGTGACTACCAATCCCCAAACTCAGAATAGAGGAAACAACCACTTATGAGCTAACCAGACACAATCCAATCCAACCTAATTTAATCGTATTGTATTTTAATCATGCCTTCATATATACACAAAATCAGACCACACAGCGAATCAATTAGGGATGTTACATTAATACGAAACAAAAGAGATTGTGGCAGTGAATGGGGGGGGGAAGTAACTTGAACACAATTAATTAACTGTAGTGCATAGTAAGAGACAATATAATAACAACAAATATACCAAACGAGAGGATAGGGTAAGAGGAACGTAATAATAATAAAAATGTAATGCTTACATTACTCACGATCAGAATAAACGACTTATACCTCTAAAACTCAGTTCTAGAAGTTTTTCACCCTTCATTTAATGGTCTGATATAACAGTTATCCTTTCTTGTTTCTACCCTCTAAGGTTCACTAAATAAACTCAGTCACAATAATAGCTATATTGAATTGATAATTTCAGAAATTATCTGATATAAACTTTTCTACCGTGAAATCGGTTTCCACTGTATCTTTAACCAACACCTTTTAACTTATTACATTCTAAACGATAAATTGATACATTCGTGTTGATACTGTTTATTAAATTAAAACTAAAAATTTATTTGACAAATAAATAATCATGAATTGATCACATTTCTTTTTCTATTCTAAACTAATTATACTACAATTTCTATTTAACAATATCAGTTATGCTTATGTTTATATGGGTGTGTGTGTGTGTGTTTAGATAGATTGAATGAATTGAACGATTATTTAATACTGACAACAACGAAAAAAAAAGAAGATAAATGAGATAATATTGTTTCTCACGAATTGTTTAACCTCATATGATTTATCAAATTTCTCTTGCTAAGACTATCTCTCATAGGAATACCTTTAAATGTGAACAGACTAATAACAATAAAAGTACAAACGTTATACTTTTCTTTATGTATGAGGAGGAGAGGAGGTAACAATCTAAACTCAGTTTACTTTCTCTTCTACAGTTATTTTGTTGTTTCTATTGTTATTGTTGCCGTAGTTGTTTTTCTTGTCTTAATCGTATTTTCTGTCTTTGATTATGCGTTTAAAGTTGATTATAATAAATTTTAATTGTTTTATTATAACATAATCCGTTTTTATTTTTTTTTATTTTATGACAGATTTAATTATGATAACTAGAGATGAAAAAAAAAGTTTGTAAAGAGAAATAAAAACAGAGAAAAATAACATAAAATAACCAAAAAAATAATATTTTTTGTCAGTAAATATTTAAAAAAAATTATCAATGAATAACTTACAATCAAACTTTCTTTTTTACATTTAGATGTGATCGTTACTGGAATGTTGACTTTCTATGAGCCGAAAACAATAGATTATTTTGATCTTCTTTAATAAGTAGTTTCTTCTATTTCAGATTTCAACCTGTTTTCTTATAATTAACACCTTGTGATAAAATTAGTGAAATTATCAATATGAACATAGGTATTTGAATATATGGAGTTACTTTCGCCTGATTATTATCTAAGATGTGACCGTATATAAATGTTTATTGTGGTATCAAATAAATATAAGAAATTTTAAATGGAAGTTTTTTTCACACAATTTCTAGTTAAACGCTGGATGTCATATTAACGGATGAAGAAATGATACAAGTGAAAGAACTATTACCGATATAGATAGTTTAAGTGGATTGAAAATTTTTAAAAGTGAATAACTAAAAGGAATCTACATAAGTGATGAAATATTCTATTCAGTGAGTTTACAGAACATGAGTTTAAAGACATGATGCAATAACTTAGTTTAACGCAATATGAAATAAATCGAACTGATATGTATACAAAAGATAACAAAGTAAGAGCATATCGAGTGAAATATGACGAATTGCTACTCCAGACTTTGTTATAAGTTCTTCCTTAGAGCTTGAACAAATAAAAACTGATATAGTTTGTTTAAGTTAGATTGTGACTGACAAGTGGGATCCAGGACGCGCGTTTCATCCTATATGGGACATGTCGGCTGGATGTACCTGCATCCCAATGTTGGTGTTCACAGTGGGATACGAGCTCAGTCCGTCTCGTGTCGAGTGCCACAGTATTCCTCGCTAGACCACTAGACGGACTAAGTTCGAGTCCCACTGTAAACATCAAAATTGGGATACAGGTACATCTAGCCGACGAGTCCCAAATAGGACTAAACGTACATCCTGGATTCCATTTGCCGGTCATAATCCAACATAAATAATACTTCTAAACAATCGCTATATCGAGGCAATTCGCTCAGGATACATGTGTAGCAACAGAGACTAACTAGCTTCAGTCCATAACACATCAACGGGAATATACTAGTTCATCCTAATGATATAGCTTAATTTTACTGAAATCAATATATTCAGAGTTATATTGCTTGTTTTGTATGATTGATATTTTCAACATTTTCTCAATTCCAGATCATCTACAAAACACGGGGTAATTTAATTTCGTCGTAATAAACTGGCGATTAAAATCCCATTCCATGAGCATTCTTTATACCTTACACGAATAGTATGATGCATTCAGTGTTAGATTCAACGCTTAATGAATGTACTAGTTGAAAAAAAATCCATTAGACGTTCTGAAAGCTTTCTTTGGATGCTACTATCAAGGAATATTTACTTCTGAATGCAACAGTCTACAGAAGTATAAGGGCATACTAAAGGTTATTCACATTTGCTTCTCCACTCTGTAAAGATTCATTATAAAATATTTGACTATGTGTGTGAGAAATGCTTTATTTGTCATTCTAATATTAAATGACATCTAGTATTGTTATGTCATGAACCTGACCAATAGCGACATACAGATATAATAAACCTTATTATGTACTAATACAGCATACAAAACACAAAGACTCATTGTTCTAAGCTCCTAAGTACACCCTGATATTGTTGCTCCCCATGGTGAATAAAATAACACTTGACAGTTGAGCCAGCCAGACGAAGTAGCACTTATATTTTAGGAACTTTATACACACTGCCACACTGCACAGCCAACCATTTAGGAAAATAATATCAACACAGAACAAAAGCGATGATAGTAAGGAACTGATGTAATATGTACATAACCAACTACTTACAGATCATAAATGCAACAGCAACACCCAATAGTTCAGATAAGATGTTAGAGAGAAGGGAATGTACAAATAGTAGATATAAGATGTTTTGATTAAATATAACCAAAATATATCAAACATTCTTCTGGAAAACAGATCTGAGAGTTATCTATCTATCTTGATTAGTCCAATCTACCAAGTTTACCTAGGGTACTGATGTATTTTTAAAATGACATTGGAATTTCAATCATTTAGTCTAATAAATCATATGAATTTAAACTAATATGGATTAATGTCACAAGCAGAACTAATTTCATAGAAATGAAAATATTTTCAGCCTATATGGAAATTCGTCAACATTTGAATGAATACAATGACAGAAATAGGATGCCAAGTGAATAAAATATATTAGAATTAAAAGTTATATTCGAATCAGTCTCATCGACTGAAATTCATAAATTTCAACTTTTCTTACGACTAACTGGTCTAAGCTTCTTCAGGGGAAAATAATCAATCAACCATTCAACTTGTTCATGCATCTTCTACAAATGGATTTTGTGTATTGTAAAATAATATATCAAATATATGTAAAACTATGTGTATTGGCGTGATCAGATAATGACAGTTATGCATGTTGTTGTGTTCATCTATTTTCAATGTTAATGTGTACAATTATAAGTTAAGCCTTGGGCTATGTATACCGACAATTGAACAATTAAACGGATGAATAAAGCAAACGTGTGATTGTTTGTATCCTTTACGCATTGATTTCTATTGGGTGCCACTTAATGCCAGGAAGCACTAGACAGTTATTTCGTCCTAGTATAGTACTACTCAGCAGCCTCCCATTCTCGAATACTCCAAGTGATCAAAACCAGGATCTTCAGACCTCGTGACAAGTGCTTAACCTTCTAGAACACTAGGTAGTCATCCAACAGTAGAATCTCTATATTTGAACAAAACAAGTTTTCAGTGATACTCAAGTAATATTATCATTAACGAATACGAACAATAAATTTGTTCCTTTCTCAAATTCAAATGAAGCTTGAACGACTATATTTGCAGAATACAATGAATTCATTCTATTACGTCGGATTCTCTTTAGCAATTAGTTGTAATTAGTACATGTAAAAAAACACTGTAGGCTTAGTGGATATGCATCAATCATCAAGTGATAAACAAGAGTGAAATAAAGATACATTAAGGTGGTTTCCATCAAAGCATTTATAGATATATGAAGAGGCGCTAATTCTAGAAACAATTGGAAGTGATTCGATTACGCAATATGAAAAAGGGTTTATTAGTTTAAATTGATAAGGGGTCAAAGAGAACTGATAAATTTCAATGGTACCCTGCCAACATCGATTTGTGACATATTCAACTGTATTCAATATTCAATAAACCAATTAAATTGCTAAAACAGTGATTTGGTTACATAATATCATATACTAAAATGAACTGATCACAGTTTAACGTAGAAGTGCCAGACCTGAAATAAATTGGATGTCATTTGAGAAGTAAACGGAACTAAGGCTCAAAATTGAGGAGTGATTAGTGATCATAAATAAATAATGCCTGGACAAGAATATTAGTAATTGTAATTTTGCTGCTTATCAAGGCAAATAAACCTTCATCATCTATTCCTTCTGAAAATATAAATTATGCTTTGATCTTTTAATTGTATTATCTTTAGAAAATCTTAATATTGTAGAAGTACTTTGATTCTTTGTCATTTTAAATGCTTTCATTATGTTCCCTGCATGTCCGGTGTCTGGTAGGACCCTCGCAATTGATCTGAATAAAATATCTGGTCCTCTTAGGCTTAAGTTCTTCGGAAAAGTTTCGATAAAACGTGTAAAGGATCACCTTTCCGTCCTTCCAATATACTTACTTTTGCTAGTACATGGAAATTGGTAAATGCGGTTAGAGATAATATATAGCAAATATTTGTTAATTTTCGTTTGAACATCTTGTTGCATGTTATGCGGCCAGTTTTGAGGCAGGAAATGTATAACCTAAGGCTGTTTTTAATCGATGGTTAATTTTCTGTGCTAACAGAGTCCTCTTAAGAATTAATCGGATGAATATAAGTTTATTATAAAGTTTATTTGTTGTCTTTCTTTTTTCATATTATTTATCATATTTCTTTATAAAAATACATGGATATCCATTTTCTAGTAAACATTTTTCCACTGTTTTACGTTCTTTTCGTTTATCTACTGAGCATAGCCTTCGAGCTCTGTAGTAAAGTGATTTGACCAGACCATATTTATAATTTACTGGGAAAAAACTAGAGGAGTGAAGATATTGTCCACTCTAAGTTTCCTTCCGATATATGAATCTTTGGTAGATTTTATCGTTTTTTTCGGAAAATTCCTATACCCAGGAAATGGTATGTGTTAACTTCCTTAGATTCTGTTATAAATTTGTTGCTGCAATGAGATTTATTAAAGGTTTCTAGTAATTTGTCTACTTGGTTAGTATCGTGTTTCTTCCTTCCTTTACTACACTCTTGTCAACTATCATTGATTTAAATTTAAAAACTATGTTTACAGTATGATTCAGTGTAGATTTACATTGTCAACAGTAAATGATAAGTTCTGAGCAAGATTTTGACTGACATACTTCTCTAGTTCGTACCCTGTAATGTATCAGTGTTTTAACAAGTAATTATTTGCATGTTTTTATATCAAATACTGTAGACAAAAATCTAATCAATTATGATAAGGCAAATATATATTCATTGGTTATTACTAAATGGGTTTTCATACATTGAAGGCTAAGTAAAATAACACACTGTTTAGAATGAATTAACATAATTAAATAACTGTCTACTGGAATCGACATTATTTGTAGAGATCGGTATTGTTTTATTTGATTGAATTCATCACAGAGTGTTTTTGAGAGGAATGAAGGGTACACACCGGTGAGAAGTCCTACACTGGCACGAAATATATGTCCACCGATTCTTGGTTTTAATGATACAGTACTAACATCAATCTGTGACGAATTCAATTGACTAAAACTTAATGCCAATCTCCAAAATCTACCACAATTCAATTACAGTGATCTGCTTACTAGTGGTTAACTTCACCATGTTCTAGAAGTTCTAGTGGGAAGTAGTGATTACTAACGGAGTTCATACATATCAAAATTGAGACAGTTATTAACAATGACATTGGCTGATCGTCGAACTATATCACAAATTGATGGCAGTGAGAATTGTGTGATTGGACATCTACCAGTGCAGTGGTGCAGTGGATTAGACACTGGCCGTCAACCTGATGCCTTTAGCGTCGAGTCTAAGGTGTACACTACTGGAAACTGGCACACCAGAACGAAATTGTTGTCTCGTACTCCTTGGCTTTCACTGGTACCCTATCAACACCTATCCGTAACGAGTTCACTCAATTAAAACGATGACAATGACAATAACAGAAAATCGATTGTTCACAAAACATTGAAATAACTTCGAAGATGATGAGATTACCTTAATTTGAATAAAAATAAGCTTAGTACAAAATATAGAAAAAGAATGAGTCAGTCATGTCATGCATTTGCCATTTTAACATGTTGTACCAAACTTTGGTAACATTCACTCATAATCTCAATATCATTATTTAATAACAGATAATTCATGATGGTTACTAAACAAATTTTTACCGAAATAAACAGTATCCTTTTGGAAATTTATCATAAATTAATTTAGGCATGAAAAGATAATCAGTTTTATTGTTTGAATCCTTGGCTGGGGATGATTGGACAGATGCTTCGTTCTACTAAGATACTCCTTGGTAGTGTGCACCTTCAATTCTCCACCAGACAATCAGACCTGGGACCTGCATGTTTCATGGCGAAGGTTTAACCATCAGTGCCACTAGGTATTAGTTCGATTTCCACCTTAATCAATTTGTGACAATGTGACGTTTCCAATGGTGATAACTATAACACTTCCGAGATGTCTAGATTCCGACAGTCATGAAATTCCATCAGAACTTCAGGAACATCTTGAAGCTTATTATTAATTGGATGATTATTTCAGCTAAGTTGAGGTGGCTATGTGAAAGATGTGACCGAATTCAGCTTTTTCATTTTCATTCAACACAGATTGATTTCATTTGAGTACCACTTTAAATTAGGGTTTATTTGACCCACTGTGCACTGTTGATGAGTCATGTACTAGGATTCAGTAGTGTTCATTGAATTTCAATATCATCCAAATGAGATCAATTGGTGATGAATACAAAAAAACAAAAGTAAATAAAATGCCAATCTTGTTAAAACCACCTCAAATTTTCTTTTATCATTTCAAACCGATGCTATTAAAATGATAATTGGTTAGTTGTCTTACCTATATTTTTTTATTTTTCTACTTCAAATAGTTAATTTTCATTAGGCATATCATGGTTGACAGACTTTCAGACTACAACTAATAATATTATATTAATTTTATCCTACATAATCACTAGTTGCTAGGAGTCATTTGTAGCCTATATTTTACTATCATCAAAATCTAAACTAATATTTTATAGCTTTTTATCTGTAAGTATAAAGATCCTCATTGAGTAATTCTACATAAAAAATATTCGGGTGAACAATTGGTCTTGACAACTTTATCATCAAGCCCTAACAGTTATCCATCGGACAGTTTCATTCTATTGGGTAAAATAAGGTTTATATTACAAATAAGTTGAATAAATTACATAATTGGACACTGATATTTGTTAGAATGGTGAATATTTTACATTGAACATTACTTAATTATATCTATAATTTGTAGGTTATTAATTTGAAAGGTCATTAGAAAACAATAGGGTCAGGAAAAATAGTGATTGCTGCAGGGTGTCTTGTTACATTCAATAATTCAATAAAGAAATCAAATCAAATGTAAGCGTAAATACTATTGCTTATTACAATAAGCAAGATGGTATGTTAGGTCCGTTGTGATAATAAGAATAATGATACTAATGAAGACATGTTAGTGTGATGTAGGAATTATTGTCTGAGTAATCATGATAATAATGATAAGAAGTTCATGCGAATTGAAAGAGTTAACAATTTCATGGGAATAATAAGGATAAGAAATAGGCAGAAAAGTGATTTGTGGAGTGAGAGTTTATAATAGTCAGCCTAAATAATAAGTGGCAAGGTCATACGTCTTCCAGATGCTTGAGTTAGGGTTTTTAGAGTTAATCTTCATACCTTCAGCTATGTATAGCAACCGTAATCTCTCCTCTTTAGATAGGTTACTTAGGACGCGGTGCAGAATGAAGATTGTATCTTTTATTTTGACTCAATATTAGGTGTCTACGAAATGTAACGATATACTGCTGTTGATGGACTACGTTCCTCCTTTCCCCAACCATACCAGTACACATGTGTATGTGTTAATAAACACATATGAGTTCGCCTGAAATAACCAGCAAGTGTAGTATACACGTATTGAGTAGGCCATCTGCTATTTATCTTTAAGTTGTTATAGAAACACTGGTTTAGATGTAAAGGTGACCTGTACCGTATCCATTTTAAGTGTATTTTTTCTACTAACTATTTAAGACTGTTATAACTTTCTGTTTCTCTTTTATTACTCATCCAGCAGCTGTAGTGAAACCGATATGTAGATAGTGGTGGATTTTTTAATAACAATTTTTTCTATTAAATTCAATCCTCAGAATAACGATTTATACATGGGTTTTTAGGTTTTCATTTACTTAGTCTGTACTAAAATAATTACCAGGAAAGGTCTTATTTAAATGAACATAACATAGAATAAATTCCAAACGAGAAGGAGACTCTCTTCTTTAATCTAAAATCCAACTGAAATATAACCAGTGATATTTAATGCATTTGACTAACTAGGGCTATTAAAAGAACATTTGATACAGTTAAAATGTGTGTAGCATTTGTAAGTCAGCCAATGGTGGTTGTTTAGCTAATATATATTGAGATGGTAGAGATTTGTAGCTGAAGAGGATAGTTTTGATTATGGTGAGTTCTCTGAGCTAAATGACTCGATTGCAGAGTTTTCATCAACATTCTGGACGACTTCATCGGAGCAAAAAAAAAAACTGATAGCAATTAAATTATCCAACTTAAAGAACACGGTTTAGCCAAAACTTGAAAATATATTGCTTAGTCTTGTTACACCCGTGTATATTTATGAACTCGGCTTTTATTGGATAAAAGCCACATTAAATGTACTACCAAACAACTTTGTCAATAAGTTAACTAACATCTCTGATTGTTGTTTGGAAAGCGCCAGACAAAATCCACAAGTAAACGATAGTACACATATAACAGTTAAAAATAAAGTATTCAGAGCAAAATTATTGGGTTACTGTTCTATCATTGTAGACAATTTAACAATTAGATAAAATATTTATTTTTTTCATTTTTACTTATTAATTTCATGTAGAACGATTTCATTAGTCTGAAGTGTACCCGGTATATGACCAAATTACTTTTGCGGTATTACCAGGACAACCTCTAACGATTGAACCCACTCTTAAGAATGAGAATAAATCAGGAGGCAATGAAGGATGGAAGAGAAGTTATATTTGATCGTGAATAGAGCGGCAATAGGATAGCAACCTCTAGGCTGGCAAACTACAGAGAGAGATGCTTCCCACGGTGCGGCGTGACATGATCTGGTGATGGTGCGTGACCGAGCGCCTTCAACTAATAGTATCCGCTAAAACAAACATGGCCGGCATCAGTGGCGAGAACCTATGTAACTATTTATTTTGGGGATTATTTACCTCTACAAATCGTTCAATCATAGGCATTTTATCCAAAATAGTGATAAAAAAGTATATTTAAAGTGTGAAGAATTCCCATTCCCACATTTCATGAGCTTTTACAGCAATTAAAACATTAACTGTTATTCGGTTTTATAATTAACAAATATAGAAACATATGAAAAAATAGATGAAACCATAATATAGGAATATAAGATCTAATATAATTGGATTTTGTCATTTGTAATGTTTTTAGATTTATTATTGATGAAATTGCCATTACAACTGATCAAAGAGTTGAAGAATTTACTTCCCCAAAAGTATAATTATTCAGAAATTAAGTAAAAATTTTCTTGATTCTACTCTTTACAAATTGGTGTTAGTTGTATACCACTCAAAAACTAGAATGTAATGACACAGTCCTTGTTCTTTCTAGTATTACAGTGCAAACCCTTGTACTATACTGACATCAATTTGTGATGAGCGTAAGCACATAAAGTCAATAGGTATCACCACAAACCCACCTTAATTCAATAAAACTTTGCATTAATTTACTTTGTACGTTTGATGTATTAAACTTTCTGGCATCACACTGAAATATTTCAGTATGAGTTACTCTGATGTAAATTCCATAACAACAAATTGACATTATTTAATTCAATCTGATTATGCATTCAAATTGTATCATGAATCACTCTTGTTAACTCTTGTAAAGTTCATCTACAGCTGATCATTTTCCTTTAATTTCGTTGATGTACAAACGAATGGGCTTATTATTTCTCGGTGCCTCATCTGCTGGCCATTTGACCTACAAAATCATCACAGCAGAGAACATAATAGATTGGCTCTCTACAGTGTAATAACACTAATACCGACTCCTTAAAACTTTACAAACTATCCCAGTGAATTTGGCATATCTTTAAACAGCAAAATGAATAAAATTTAATGTAATACAACTTGATCAATTTACTATAAAATGAACCTTCTTATAAAAATTGATCATCATCAGGGAATTACATCATACAAAAGAGAGTACACTGTTCTAATCAAAGCGGAATCCAGGATTTATGTTTTCAACTATTCAGAACTCGGCAACTGATTGTACATTCAGCCAAGTGTTAATATAAACACTTTCAAATTAAATAAATTATTGTATTAACTATATTTAATAATAAAGCATATTTATTACTTTTCTTTCTTACCACTAATCCAATAGTCCACTTAAACTGATAAATGATATTTAGCATTAGTTACTTCATTAATATGATTGAAATTCATCAAAATATCAGACAAAATCATCTTACATAGATACAAGAAAAGAAAAACTATTCGTTTTTTTTCACATTTTCACATCAATCAATTTAATGATGCCAGCATTATATGAATGGCCTTCTATGAATTGCTTTAATAATTGTTCTATATGAGTTACTTATATGCAAATAAGTCTGTTTAACATCATTATTCAAAATTGAATAATGAACTTCTGAGTTAAAATAAAGAGTGTTTTTTTAGATTTTTCACTTGGTAGCTAAAATAATGAAGAAATCAATTAAGTGTAATAGAATAATCAGTAGATTCTATGAAAACTAATCTTATCAATTTTACATAAAACTTTTAAGTATCTCGAATAGTTTGTCAAAATTGTCTATGAAAAATAAAACATCATTATAACAATTTATAGATAGCAAAAACTAGTTATCATTCATTGGATATATATTATGTAACTTCAATTGTAACAAAAGAGGAGATTTGGTTTACAAAGTGAGATTAATCAAAGTGATGTTGAATAAAACTTTATCAAGTCACTTCTAGATGATAAGTAGGCTGAAGAAAGGTTACGTTTTAATAAATTATCACAGATAAAGATCTTTAGAGTCATTACTAAGTTTCAATGTGACTATTCCACTTAATGCAATTATTCATTCTTTTATTTATGTTATAAAGATAATTAAAATTGTAGAGTTTCATCTAATGTAAGTTACTTCTTTCGTAATGTTTAGGCCCTTTCCAGAGGCATTCATTTATACGCAAATGTGTATCATATGGAATCACAATTAACCTAAATAATGAGATGTTTAACTGAACTAAATATATGAAATGGTCTGGTCTTCATACTTTATAGATCTTTGTTAATTTCATTCATTTACTAGTATATACAAACAATTCAACATATTAGAAGAAACAACAATCATACATAATTCATTCTCTTATAAAGTCCTTTAAAGTATTTTAACAATGGATTAACAAATTGGTAGCTTAACTTTAGTGTTAGAATACACTCTGTAGTTTTCAAACAGGTTAGTATGTTTTCTAATAGGCTCCATTTTCTGTCTGCATCTCCTCAAACATTGATAGTAATTAACAGTGATACAAATTTGATTCTGTTGGAAATTTTGAAACGTTCTTTTTTGTGATAACTATTGATAATGCATTTACACTCTTATCATAGAAATCCAAATTACTGTCATACTATAATTGTTTAGTTCTTAGTCATTAACTAATTTAATCTACAATCTTGAAAGAGTTTATACTTTTCAGTAAGTTACATGTCATCTAGTGTTACAATCAAAGAATTTGTAACGGAAACTATCAGTTGTTATCTAATGAACTGCGTTAGATAAAATAAGAATAAGTATTTTCTTCTATGTTGTTGCTAATCAATTTACATCAAAGTTGATGTATTTTTTTTTAAATAATCGTAGGTAATTTAATAAGTTGTTTAAAAATGTCGATTAATTTAAGGTCATGTCATTTCAGGAATCTTGTAAAAATGACGGTTACATGGCACTTTTAAAAAGTTGCCTATGTAAGTAAAAGAAAATACACTTACCATCACATTCATAAACAGACAATTATCGTTAGAGAGTTTAAATTGCAGACAAGATATGTACTAACTTGTACAAAATGGGTTCTGCAGTCAGTAACTACTTTGGTATACTGAAAAACAATCACTCCATAATAAAATCTGAAATAAATAAGTGATAAAATGTATTACATTACCTGGTGCATTTTGTTTTGCTTATACTGTCAGTAACATGGTCATCATCGAAGAAATTATATAACAAACTACACAATTGATTATGTCAACTTTCATATGTAAAGGGATTCATTAATTAGTTCACCGTATTGGTCACTGATTGATGTCCTATGGATACCACTGAAAACCGTGCTACACTGGGACATCTTAGCAGTGTGTACTGTTGATTCCTGCAGGATATCGGACCAAAGTGGATATAAAATTTCCATGTCATATGTATAATTCGAATGTTAGTATTGAAATAATCATCGTCATGTAACTTGTTAAACTTAATTAACAATTGTAATAATTCAATTATTCATCAAGTACATATAGGTATCTCTATATATGGAGTAGGCAGTGGATTGGTAGCAAAAATACCATAAGATAAAGTGTTTGTAATCAAAGCCTGAATTCTACTTAGAATAAAATCAACTAGGTAAAACTATGTAAAATGGAGTGAACGATAATCAAAATTCTTCACATAGAAAGAATTCTAATCAGTTCATTTATTTGGCTTTTAAAAGCTTACATAGTAAATAGGAACTGTAAGAGAGAATTGAGTGATATTCAAATTCATTCTGTGTGTACCTGGTAATAACAATAATAACTAGAGTGGTATCTGTATATGATAAACTTTAAGTTATAGGAATGCACATAAAGCGAAAAAGCTACATGTATATCATTGCAATTACATCATTGCATGATTAGGGTGACTATTGACTTGATAAACTTTGGGTCGGGCATGGTATGAGAAGGGATTGAATGTACTTCATTTGTATGTGCAGTTCTGGCCTATTAACCCATCAAACTATCGCTCCTGCCATTTTACGGGTTTGACAGATAGTCATCAACACGATATATCATTGTAAATGACTGATCTATGCTCACCACATGGCCTATTTGTATTAAGGGAGGCAATATTGAACTGCTGGTGTTAATGATGACACCTTTGGTCAGCTACACAGGAAGATATTCACGAGCACAGAGTGAATTCCTTGAGCAACTGCCAATGTAACTTGCTCTAAAGAAAGGGTAGAACTAGTAAATACAAAACGAAGTATCAAGCCTAGTGATCTATCCTCCATTCTCAGTGTCACCGTAGAACCAGTAGGAAACATTGATTGTTATTCTCCTGCGTCGAATGTTCTTCGGATGGAATTGAGTTATTTCACCATTAGCATTTTGATGGGCCCGTCCATTCAAAATGCTAATCTCATAAGACACGGCATTTTTATCAACACTATGAATCACCTTTCTACTTGTTTTCATGATAATGTACTTATTTACAAACTTCACAGGAAATGAATTCTCCCTGAGAATTTTAGACAATGCTTCCGTTTCTTTGTTTACCATACCAGGAGAGCATATTGTTATTATACTATAATGGAGGATTTTCAGCATATTTCTTTTATACTATAGAGGCACAAAACTAAGGAAGTTTGTATATTATCCTGTCCTTGTGGTCTTCATATTCAGGTTTCATTCTAATGAATCATCTGTTCTTTTTGTGAGTAGAATATCTATAAATGCTATTTTCCATTCACTTTCTTCTTCACATGTAAATTTAATAGCCGGACAATCCTCATGAAATTGTCTGAGAATCTCAGATTGATTAGTATCCTTTTTGCAAAAAAATTAATGTGTCATCCACGTATCGGCACTAGAGTTATAATTTAGCAATATTAATCCTTACCGAATATGGTGATACGTCAATAAAATTAGGAGTTTGAAATGTACAAAAATTTATCGTACACCAGTTATTTCATTAATGTAAATGTTCATTGTATTAATGAATGGAATAAGTAAATTTTTGATTTAATGCAAAATTAGTCGTTGTTTTTTTTATTTTAAGTATTTTCCAAACAGTTACTATGGTAATGTTCAGTTGTTTAGGTTGCAGAAGCAATAACATATAACATGATTGAAACGTAACTATGAAAAATTGAATGAGTAGAAGCAATATGAAATTATTAGTTTGCAAATCATTCAGCGTAGATTTCTGCTAAATGACGTCGTTAAGGAATATTATTCCTTTCCGTATAACTAAAATTTTGTAGTGATAATCGCTGGTTATGAAAAATAATAATAGAATTTTGTCAATTGAAGAGATCTCTTTTCGGCGATTTCATTTTCATAGTTTAGCAATTGTATATAAACTTATGATAAGAAAATACTACCATAATTTGTCGAATATGGCAACAAAAGGAATGAAGTGTTAGTTAATATGACAACCACGAATAACCGAATAAAACGACGAAAATCAAAAATGTATACACTTTATTCACATTTAAACTGTTATAGCAAAGAGAGGAATTTTCAATTCAGGTTGAATAAACAATAATGTAGAAATTTCAGAATAGATAAAGAGATCGAGATAAGTGGATCTACATTAATAATATTAGAGTTGGCTTATATGATAAGACAAATTAGAAAATAGGATGTGTCTGTGATGTAAATGAAAACAAGATTGAAAGTGATTTAATCAATTGTAGAGACAGAGAGATAGAAGTAGGAGATAAAATATAGGAATTGTTCAGAATAAACAAGGTAGAATCAAACAGAAGAAATTCATGATCTAAGGGATAATATTCAAGAATTTCAGGTTAAGTTCATGGTAAAACCAAAGATTGAACCAGTTTTTTTGTGTATGGCGACGTCTTCAGCAATGAATAGCAGGTGGATTCCCGTTGACCAATGTAGATAACTTTGAACGAGGAGTCCGAGTTGATACAGTGATGTCCAGTGATACAAGATGTCCAACAATCCTACCGCACACACTGGATAATGTTCTCGAATTGTCGTGGACAATATTTGCATCGAATGATTACTATATCCTACTCCACAGGAGTAGGTGAATTGATAGACACATCTGGAAGACGTCAAATATGATAATTTGTTCTTCAAGGTATTTACAAATAAGGTTCCACTCGAAAATCCAATTCTCAGAAAGGGTGCCGAAAATGTTTCATCGACAGCATTTACAATGCTTCTCGTCAAATTATCTTCAGTCAGATTGCCTCCGAAACTCAGAGTTAATGATGAGTGTCTTCTTGAGATCAGAGATTTCAGGTATTGTTCGAGGTTTTACTTTCATGTTTTTGTCTATGAATCGTGGTGCGAAAGCATTTTCATTTTGATGAAATTTAATCATCGTCAATGAATAGCAGATTTTTCATTGGTTTTTTGGTTTATGAAAACGACGGACACAACAAAGTTTTTCTTCCTGCTGTTGAGGGGATCCAGCTATATAAAGTTTTCTGTCGGCCGTCCCAAATATGTTCTTTGCAAATCGACCTCTGTAAATTGACATCTTATAAGCATCCATTGTCTATTTTCCTTCTCAAGAGAAAATTTAATAGATGGATGGTAGCCGTTGAAGATCTTTTTAACACAAATACCTTGTTAAACGAAAGCATGTGGTTTCAAACGAGTTTGCTTTTACTTAAAATGAATATTTAATAGGATCCCCACTAAGTATATCTGGAGTATAGTTTGACGCGTGTAAACGGAGCAGAAATCCAATTTTATAGCGCATCACTCTATGTTACAGTGTGATTATTCTTAATAAATGATGACTGTGATGAATGTAATAATGTTATTTAGTTCAATATATGGCAATAATTCAAGGTAACCATGGTAGTCTAGTCAATTAATACGAGTGTAGTAAACACATATGAATAGTAATAAGATGACTGTAATGGAAACTACATTAATTTGTTCATAATTTAGTATTAATGGTATTATATTGTTTAAGATTTTAGTCATAAATTATTGAATTTCAGTCTATACAGTCCATTTTGTTGTATTTACTACATGACCTCTGTTAACCAAGTGTTACAAAACAAAGCTGTATATTATTTAATATAAATCTTTCCATAACACAAGAGGATATAGTTGCCAGCTTTTGAGTTCACTTGTATGGTCGTATGGACAATTATGCTTTCTTCACAGGAGAACCTAAATTGAAGAATACACATTAATGAGTCAAGATCAGGTATTGTATCCTTGAACTGGAGAACTGCCATAAGTCGACTAGAAGATCGTAAGCAGAGAATAATCGCATAGAACGTTCTCTTTACTGCCCTAGTTAGAATATCACATGAGTAAAACATTGTTAATTACATTTCCGTTAAACGTTTTCCAAAAAATCTGTCAACTTTTTTACCTTTCTATTCACTATGAACACTTGTTTCGCCATAAAAGTCTTTTATGTAGTCTACCGCGATCAACATTCTTCACATAGTATCATTATAGCGTCACCTAGACATATCCCTCTTTCCCTGTTTACAAGACTTCTAATCAGTAAACGAAGACGTGTGTATTGCCTACTAAATGAAATTTTTCTATAAACACTTTTATTATTAAACTGACATTTCTTTTGGTTATAGGGTCTAAGAACTATCAAACTGAATAAAACATCTTTTGTCTATGTTACTGAAATGACATACTTAGCGGTAGTAATAGTCTAGTTTGCCAATGATCTACTTAAGAGGCCTACTTTCTAATTTCCTTAGAGTAAATGGGGTCAAGATAAGGCTTAAAATTTAACTCATTAATTTGTCTACAGTTTGTTATTGAAGAATAAATGAACGTTCATTGTGCATCATAAAGAGAATGTTAGCCGCTGTTATTTCAACAAATTTAATACTAAGACAAACACAGAATTGACAGTTGTTTTATTTTCCATTACGTGTAGAATGACTATTTACATAAAGAGCAGCTTTGTACGTAGTGCTAGGAAATTTCAACCTTAATAAATGACTGACATCAAATATAAACGTGAATTTTGACGATGATTTGCATATGTCAGTTATTATCTATGATTAGGTTAAATATGACATGATAACATGAAGCCTGTCTTACTGAAACACGTGTAAGTAAATATTTTTGATGATTTAGGTAAAATTTATCAGATATGAATTTATTTTGGCTCAAGAATCAGGTTTTTCAAGTTATGTTTTGATAATAACAAATCATGATTAGTCACTTCGATTATAAGCTGTACAATCTCTACATCATAGTTACTTTAATGACCCCCTTCCCCACATTTGATTTTAAATGCTCAAACTGTAGAAGTGAATGGCAGTGGTGACATATCAAACACATAATTACATTGTAAAACAGTAATAATTACATTTTCTCATAATTTGCTCAGTGATTAGCAGTGGAATACAGAAAACTATTTATATTCTCATTGGGAATCGTTACGAGGATCTATTTAAAGCCCAGCCTAGACATATGTAAAATAGCCTAGCCTGTGCATACACTGAATGACACCGAGTTATTAGTAAGCTGCTCGTTTTACACAGATGAGGCATTCTTTTTATCCTTTTATATTCAAGATTGAATTGTACGCTTGTATTACCTCTCGGGTTGATTAAAACATATGACTGCATAACTGTTTAAAACAAACAACTGATTACCTTTAAGTTACTTGGTAGTAGTTTATTCTACTTTATGATTATTTGATGATCAAATAACAGTTTCAGATTTGTAGATATGATTGCAATGTTTACTATTTAACGTCGAAATTAGTTGGTTGTAGATTAAAATAACGGGTTCCTAAATAGGACAATAGATGTTGATAATATTTCTTATTATCCCTGATTTGGTTAACACCAGTGATAATGTTTAACAACAGGAGCTACTGAAAATTTATTAACACGTCAATGAGATTATAGCATATATTTAATCTACATCTATTATAAAGGTTTTTTTAAGCTGTGAAAATCAACCTTGAAGTTCAAGTTAGCTACATTCATTATTCTAGTTTTATCAAACAGTAACGGAATCATTTTCATAACTAATGTTAGAGTAATTGTTTAACATTATAACATAGTATCCGGGCAAATATCAGTAGTTCTCCTTTTGAAATAATGAAAGAAAAATACTTATGTTGAACATAAAAAAGACTACATCTATCCTTAAAATGTCTGTAAATGATTGTTTGTATTGTTTTCAATTCAAACTGATGATTTAATAACCTTTTAAAACTGTTAATTAACTGGTCACTTAAGAACAATTTAAAGGAAAGGAATATATTCATACTTACTTCATTTGAATGTATAATGAATCATGTTACTGACTATATAAATACAAATTACGTAGCACATTCAACTATAACTTTTATCATAGTGATGAAATATAATTCAAATTGAAACTACTGTGAAATTGAAAATTGAAGATAAATTTAAATAGGTTAATGTTTTATAGTTAGAATGTTTTTGGATTTTCCTGTTGATTTGTCATTGGACTGAAGTTGGTGAGTCTATGTTGCTGTGCGTGCATCCTTAGTGGATTGCCACAATATAACAATAGTACATAAGTTTTGTTTTAGTTGGATCGTGGCTAGAAAGCGGAATCCAGGATGAACGTTTCTTTCTATTTGAGACTTGTCAGTTGAATGTACCTGCATCACAGTATTGATATTCACTGAAACTAAGCTCGTCACTTGCCAAATGCCAGCACGTTCACAACTAGACTACTGAGTCCAGACTGTTACGCTTGTGCAATGTATATATAATAATAGTTAGTATATATTTAAATCCCTCATGAATATCAACACTGGGATGCCGGCAAATCCAGCTGAGGAGTTTTAAACAGGACGAAACGCACTTCCTGAATCTCGCTTTCCAGCCACAATCCAAATCAAGTTTAATGTTTTGCTACATTTCTATTGCCTTGAATGATTCCCATTTAAAAATTAAACAGAATTATCTGATAAAAATGATTGATTTAGTATACTTGCAATATTCTAATGAGTAGAAATTGAAAATCTCACATTTCACAACTTAGCGGAAGTCACTTCTTCAGAGAACAAATTAGTAACCGGAGTAAATCTATATAAAATTGAATAATATACACAGGAATAAATCAAAATAAGTTAGTACCATCAAGATACAAGTCTGATTGCTTCGTGTAAGGTCAATTTTGTCCCATTTTAAATCACCTTAGGCCAAACGATCCTACATGACGCATTCAGATTTGTATTTTGATTGTATTAATTTATTTTGATTTATTCCATTGTATATCATTTAGTATTATATAAATTCATTTCGGTTATTAATTTGTTCTCTGAAGAAGTGACTTGCACTAAACTGTAGAATATGATAAATTTTAATTTCTACTTATTGGAATATTGCAAATATGTTTATCAATCATTTTTATAAATTACCTATCGACTGTTCAATTTATTTGAAATTAGGGAGGTTTGTGGGGATAGTTAATTGTCAATTTTGATATCACGAATTGATCTGAATCAAACAACCATTGATCACCTGATCACTAGAACGAAACAGCTGTCTAGTGGTTCCAGGTGATCAATAGTTGTCTGATTCAGATCAATTCGTGTTATCAAAATTATTTGAAATTATCATTTCTAACTTTGGCAAATAGTGTATACAAGTAACTATCTCAATTGAAATCTATAAATATTGTCTGATATTATTATTTCTATGTGTAATTTGAGATTCAATCAAATTTATAAAAGTACAATGTGAATTTAATAATAGTTAAAACAATAATTAAATATTTCGTATACATTTGCGTGTATCTACTGATTAGTAAGTTAAATTATAAGTGTACACTTTAGTATACTCTGAATGATCTTTTTAAAAAACGTTCTTTAAATATCTATTACTACTGATTATAGATTATCTGATAGTGTATTACATAGTTTATGAGAATAAAATAAAGTCTCTATAGAGAATATTTATTTTAACATTTGTGTTATAATATTTAGTTTTACGAAGACAACTATTTTAAATTTGATATCATGAATTGGTGTGAGTTGAATAACCATTGAAAACTAAGAAGCACCGGGCAGGTATTTTGTCCTAGTATGGAACTCAATGACCTCATGATATGCCATGATATGATTGTCTTCGAGAACGATGCTTTAGAACACTATTTCAATTATTATAAATGTGGATAATGTAATCGTATCATTTCTGTGACTGTTACGTTCCCCTTACCCGATGCTCCTGTTTACTCTTAGTATATTGTTTACTACTACAAACTACAGTTACTTAGTTGTGTACAAGTTGTCCCCATTCACTTCCACTACTTCCTTTGTTGTGTATCAATGTTAGATTCTTGATTGGTTTACTGTGTGATCTGATTTTGTGTACATATTAAAGCATAATTAGAATACAATACGTTTTGATCCTGTTTCCGATTCTGATTTTGGTTCTGCTTCTGTCTGGTTGGTTCTTCTATCTTCGGCTTGGGAGTGAGTGGGCATAGGGATGACGCGCATTTATCAACTAGGGACACCTCATTAGCATTCAATAAACCGACCGATTTTCTTTGCGTCATAACACATCGATAGGGAACTGAGCCCAAAAGCATATGGCTTATTAGTAAACGCTTAACCATTAAACCACTGAGCTGGCTTCCAACTGTTGATATTTGTAACTCAATCGATTTACAATATATTTACGCCACCTCATTCGTTGTAAGTGTGACCGATTACCTCAAGCTGACTTCAATGAAAATCGCTGGTCACATATGCACGTCAGAACTTCAAGAATCACCTCCAAAAGTTGGTGGGGTAGTGGATTTGCACTGTTAAAGAGTCCCATATTAAGACGAAACAAATGTTCAGTGTCAGTTCCTGGTTTTCAATGATTATCTAACTCACACCAGTTCGTGATATTAAATTCAACAACCTCCATAACACCTAATTTCAAATAATTGATTCTGAAAAAATGCTTTCGATGGCATATTCTAACTTAGAGAATCAATAGAGGTACATAAAGAAGAAAAGCCCAACATGGTATTATATTAAGTTGTGTTTTTTTTAGAAGAGACTTCAAATGACTTTAAGTGATTATAAAGAACATTTGGTCTCAGAATAAGACCTTCATCAGTACATAATTGATGTTAGTACAAGTGAAATGTACAAGAAATCAATGTAATCCATAATATTCAAAGTTCAATCTGAATTAAATTGAAGTGGTTCGTGAAGATTGACGGTAAGTTTTAATTAATTAAGTCAATTATAATAATCGGCTCACTAGCAAATAACATCAGGATGTTCTTGAAACTCTAGTGAGAAGTCGTGACTAGTGGTAATCAGGCTTGTCGGGAGTGAGACAGTTGTCACCAATGATAATGGATGATCGTCGTGCTATATATTACAGATTGTTGGAAGCGGAAATTCAAATATTGGACGCTTGTTGACCCATTAGTATAGAAAGTGAGGCGTTCGTCAACCTAAAGCCTGTAGGGCAAAATCTAGGGTGAGTACTGCTGAGGTTTTCCATATTAGGACGAAATCGGTGTGTAGTGAATCTCGGTTTACAGTGGTATCTTACCAACATCAAATTGTGACAAACCCAATCAATACCAGTTATTTTATTTCCTTTATCTTAAATCCTTTTACCTAAACAATGAAGAAGATTTAATAGAATTTTAACTTGTATGACAATTCAACAAAGTAGAAATTAGATGTTTAGATTTTACATTATGCAGTTTTTAGGATAATTGACAGTAGTATCCATATACATTTTAAAAAAGAAAAAAAAAGTACAGAAAGGGTTATTTGTTAAAAGCATTAGTTGTCATAGATGATCAGATAAATTAACATTGAATTTTTAATAGTTAGAACAATGATACAACATTACTGTTATGAAATCATAATAAAACCGAATTATGTTAATGTATATTAGTTTGACGAATTCATGATTAATTACTTCATCATTATTACTTGATTATAATTTAATTTTAGTATTGAGACAAATGACATTGACAGATGAAGTGATTTAGTGCTTTATGAAAAGAAATTAGTGCAATAAATTCTCTAAGTGGATTTTCTTTCTGTTTTTAATATGAAAACAATAACGTAATGAAAGTTGATTACAGAATTTTAGAAATCAGACTGACTTATCACTTCTCATGTCGAATGTCATAAAGACTACTGGTGTTATAACTAATTCATCAAGATTTATAGTCAGCCATATATATATATATATATATATATATATATATATATATATATATATATATATATATATATATATATACAAAAAGAACCATCCAAATGAACTGTAATAATAAGCTCACGAGTGACTAACTCCAGGACGTTCCTAAAGGTCGGTGAAAAGTCGTGGCTGGAGGTACTCAGACAAGTAGAGGTGAGACAGTTATCAACAATGACATTGGCTGATCGTTGAATTATATCACAAATTGATGGCAGTGAGAATTGTATGATTGGACATCTACCAGTGCAGTGGTGCAGTGGGTTAGACGTGCGAAGTCAACCTGATGTCTCTGGTGTGGAGTCTACATTGTGAACTACCGTTTAGTTTCACACTAGATAGAAACAGCTGTCCAGTGCTTCCTAGTTTTCAATGGTACCCTACCAACATCAACATGTGACACATTCAATCAACTATAAATACCAATATCCACAAAAGTAACCATACCAACTGATATATATATATATATATATATGTATATTAGCTAGGGAAGGAATATTGCAAGTACGAGTCAACCATACGGTTTGCATAGTTACTTATATATCAACTATTTAAAGGATGTGTTGTACACATCTGTTACGGAAGGTTAATTACTTCCTTTGCTTAAAATGTCCCGCGTCACCATACATTCCATTCTTCTAGTAACTTTATTTGGGTGGTCTTAATGAAGTCATTAAATGGCAAGGTTTTAATTTAAATATTTAGACAGCCAATCAACCTTGTTCTTTCAAATAATTATTGTTGACATTAGTCCAATCATTTGGATGTAATTCGAACAACTATCATATTCATAATCAGTTAACTAGATGAATACATCATTGAAATGTTATTGTATTAAAAAGGAATACATTAGTCACGTTTAGTTGGTTTAGTTAAAACATTGAACCACAGTTCTACTTATATGAATAGCTTCAAACAAACATGTAAAAAAGCATCTTAAGTGGCATCAATATCTATTTAGTTTAGTAAGTAGGTAACTTATTGCAGTTAACGGTTACGTATATACCAAAACTTTTTACATTTTTAATTAAAGCATTTATGATATCTGAAGTTGATGGAGACTATTTGTGTTTACAGAAATGAATCAGCATTGTTTCTTCGTGTGTTGCTATATTATACTCTGTTAAATATGAGTCCATTCTTTGAGAAAATTTGTGTTCATATTACGTCAAGCTTAACTGAGACTAAAAAAATAGGTATCATATACGTTATGTCGGATACATACCAAACAATTAATGAATATCATTTCAAACTTATTGCAGCAAATATATCAAGTCATCGTTTGGTTTGTATTGTGGCTAGTAAATGGAATCTAGGATTTGCATTCTTCCCTATATGGGAGTTGTCAACTGGATGCACCTGCATTCTAGTGTTCGTGTTCACAGCTGAACTGAGACTTAATTTGCTTCGTGTCATATGCTCGTTTCGTGGACTCAGTATGCCAGTGGTGAATGCGGTGGCGTTTGACATGAAACAAACTGAGTTCGAACCCTAGTGTGAAAATCAATACTTGGATGCAAGTACACAAACATGACGAAACGTGCATCCTGAATTGCATTTGCCAGTCACAATCAAACTCAAAACAATACTAGTGTACTACCGCTATATCATGGTAATCCGTTGAAGATGTACATATGACAAATGAGAGTGACCAGTTTGAGTCCATAAAAAATTGACGGGAAGATCTAAACACATTCAAATTACAGTTGAAAGTGACGTTTTTAATTATTTTTTTCTAATATTACTGAAATTAATTAATGTATTCTTATTGCAATATTGTATTTTTGTACTGGTTACTTTGTAAATCTAATAACTTAAAAAATATAACAAAATAGGTGCAACTTTAAAAGAGTTAAAAGTTATTCATTTAAAATTATATCTTCTACTGAGTCTTTCATTCAGTGGTGCAAACAGTCATTTTTAGGTCAACAGTAAACATATTTATTTATTGTCAATTTTGATATTACGGATTGATCTGAATCAGACAACCACTGATCATCTGGAAGCCCTGAACAGCTGTTTAGTCCTAGTATGAAACTCCTCAGCAGTGCGCACCCACACCCCCCAGCTGGGATCGAACCCAAAACCCCTTGGCTCCGTGGTGAACGCTTTACCATAGGACCACTGAGTCGGCTCCTAACGGTTGATATTTTCAATTCAGTCAATTTGTGATATGTTGCGTGACCTCCTTTATGCCATCGGTGGGTTACTGTTCCACACAGCTGTCCAGTGCTTCCAGGTGATCGATGGTTGCCCGACTCAGATCAATTCGTGATATCAAAACTGACAATTAACTATCTCCACAAACCCCCTAATATTTATTTCTGTTATTCAAGCTATTTTTTAAAATAAGATGTTCATCAATACTACAGTTTGGTATAAGTTATCATGATAAAGATAAGTGAATAACCTGAAATAGTTTAAAAGGATGTTCTAGCTTTTCTTTACCATCCATATACACTTCCTATTCTCAATTAATGTTCATTTCATGGAAGTTCAGAACAAATAGTCTTTCATGGAAGATTATTAATTAGCACATAATTGATTCTGTGTAAATGAAACATCAACATGATTATGAATGAACATAATTAAAATAGTTCAATATGATAAGTACTGTAATCACGTATCAATGTGAAAGATTTAATAAAAATAGTTACCATCTTTACCCTAGAGGCAATGCATATTGATGCATATTTTTCTTGTTAATGATACATAAATTGTATTAACATAGAGAATTCTTTACAAATTAAAAATTAGGAATATTTTATATACTACCAAAAGAGTGAATGAATTGTTCGTATTAAGAAGAAGTGACTTCTTTTGTTCAAACTTTTCACTTCCCTTATTTTGTTTTGGTCACATCAATAGGAATATAAAAGGTTGTTACATTGTAATGAGTATTTAAGGGCACAGAGTAAACGGTACACAATTTAACTTGCATAATTCATAATATAATTTACTTTTGTTCTGAAAGTTTTACACTTAGAACTGACTTCAATTTAAAAATCACTAAAAAATAGAAAGCCTTAGACAGTAGTCTTATCTTAGTATTTAGCTTTTCAACAGTGAATATCACTAGGCTTCTTACTCTGGCAGGTTCATAGTGCAAAAGCCGAAATTTCATAATCTCTACAGCATTTATTATTGATTATGATCTACTTGGTTATTAAGTGTCTTCCGTAAAATTTAACTATTATCTGATGATAAATCGTTACGAGGTGAAATGAAAAGTAACTATTTAGAATATTCCATATCATTTAATTTCTACTTAGCTCCTTGTTTTGAACTGAAGAGTCGCTTCATACTAATGAAGATTTTCGACGTCATCCACTTAAGTTGATTTTGTAACATTCACTATTAGAATCTATGCTAACAAAATTTACTTAGTTGAATGTCAAAAACATGTTTTAAAACATTTGAAATACCATACAGTTTTCTTAAAGTTAGTCGCCAATGTAGTATATAATATCGTTTAAAAACTACCAGTTGTTTCCTTGTATACTGATTCAGGAAACCATGAATGGCAACTAAACATATGTTTTTAAACTTTAAAAGACGTCACCATTATATAGTACAGTTTTGTCAACACACACTGTTTTTTAGAAGATTATTATTGTAAACAATATAGGACGCTTTTAACATTATATACGAAATAAATGATATCCGATATCATAGTTACAAAATGGAAACCAATAACTTGCTACTAAGTTGTAAGAATTGTCCTCTAAGAAGCACCATTTCATATATACATTTTAATCGTAACCAGATTACATGTTCGACAATCCATCTCATTAGGTTCTCATCAACTGCGTATAACCTATAAGAGATTACATAGGAATCAAGATTCAAGAGGAATTTTTATGATTGAAAATATAAAGCATATATTGTAAGCTCGTCTTTCTGTTCTAACAATGTAACAGCTTTATTGGATACATGTAAATTTATATATGCAGCTGGAGATAATGTAAAATAAGTGCATATCGGTCGCTGGTGGTATTAAACAGCATGTTGTTTTGAGCAGAATAACAAGTTTAGCAGCAAGATGAGTTTTGGTTAATGCAGATAGTAGTCCTTTGTCAATTATTCTTGAATTGTTATCACCTTGAAATCGTAGTTGAATAGAAACATCTTCTGACTCATTCTTCAAAGATATAAAACTTTCCTTTGTTTTAACACTTGATAACGTGTTTTTATTATTATATGTAAACAGTTACATAAATCAACCACCCAATCAGAAACATTGTATTACTGAAACCCCATAATGATAATTGTTTTGTATACTATAAGTTCAAGCATATATATAAGATCATTTTGTGAACACCCATAACTTCAAACAGCACATATTGTGATGGATACTACTCATAAGGTCACCCATAAGTAGTAGGTAGCGGAGCGTCGCCGGAAATTGGAAAGAATCAACAAACAGCATATGAGGCTAGCTGCCAAGCGGCAAGAAGTAAAGCATAAATAAAATAGATATGAAAATAGAGGACAACCAAGAAAAGCAAGCCTATCACTGACATGGATCAAAGAACGCAAAGGATGTGCAAATTGATGATTGACAGTAAAGTATGTAATATCTTACGACATTCTCTGTGTACCTGTCCAATTAGTCACAATACAAATAGGTCACCCGGGGTTGTGATGGATTAAATATCCTACTACTTCGTGCACACGACTAGCCCCTTTTCCACTTTCAATGTTTAAGTAAAATAAAATAAACCAAATACTTTTACTCGAAACGGTTTTAATATGATATATTACTAATTTAATTGTGGAGTCTATAGATAAATGCCTAAATGTTGATATATCCCACAAGAAAAAACCATGCAAATATATATTTTCTAGTTTCGAGTGCTACTATAAGATATTTCAAGGCTTCATCGAACTACAGATAACTAGATTATCTCGTTCAATGAATCATCATTCATTTACAATTATGCTTTTAAAATGAAATAAGGCCATTAAATTTAGTGAGATACAAAACACAACCTTCGTGTAGTCTTAACAATGTTTCTTAAAAAAGAGACAATTTTCAAAACGATACATAAAAAGTCAAAACAAAAAAAACTTTCACATGAATAAATAGAAGCCCAAATGTGAAATTTTTGTTTTTTGATTTGCTTTTCCTTTCAATTTGTATTGAACACTAAAATGGTATTCTGCCAAAATAAATGAAAACAAAGCTTATGCAAAAAGAAAGTATAACATAGTTTCTTTCGATTTTCAATTCGACTGCCAATCACTGATTGTTATTTCTTTAAATTTTATAAATCCATAGTGCATTAAAATACATTAATACGTCTTAAATATAAAATAACATTATATATATATATATATATATATATATTCGGTACAACGCATAGTTCTCTTACCAACTGAAAATATTGAAAATTATAATAGTAAGATATTTACATTAGGGATTTATTTTGCACTCGAACTACATATATACATATATACTATTTCATCTTTTGTCCATTATAAAGTTACTTAGAAAGATTTTAGTAGTATTTGTTGAAAATTAAAACGGATTAACTGAGTGAGAAATATCAACCTTTGAAAGCTGGCTCAATGGTTTAATAGTTAAGCGTTAGTCACGAAGACTGAAGATGCTGGACATAATAGTCTGGTGTAATCGTGGATGTACAGTTCTGGAGAGTTCTTAATTGAGACGAAATAGCTGACCATTGTTTCTTGGTTACAGTGATTGCCTAAACTAGACGAATTCATATTTTATATTTATATTTATATATAATGAAGCATGTATATTCGGTACAACGCATAGTCTCTTCCAACTGAAAATATTGAAAATTATAATAGTAAGATATTTACATAGGGGATTTATTTTGCACTCGAACTACATATATACATATATACTATTTCATTTTTGTCCATCTTAATATCAAGTTACTTAGAAAGATTTTAGTAGTATTTGTTGAAAATTAAAACGGATTAACTGAGTGAGAAATATCAACCTTTGAAAGCTGGCTCAATGGTTTAATAGTTAAGCGTTAGTCACGAAGACTGAAGATGCTGGACATAATAGTCTGGTGTAATCGTGGATGTACAGTTCTGGAGAGTTCTTAATTGAGACGAAATAGCTGACCATTGTTTCTTGGTTTACAGTGATTGCCTAAACTAGACGAATTCATATTATCAAATTCTAAAACAAAATAAATCTAATTACTGAAGAAGCCGATCGCATTATTAAATTTAAATGAAGTTGTTTAATTGAGAAAATTTTCGTTTCGATTTAATCATTCACTACTAATGTACTATTGTATTCACCATAATTGTAACAAATAATAGTCTGTAATCAGATGGAGAATCATTAACAAAGTAATCTAAAATTAGTTGAGTTCTGTGTTCTCAAGTGTCAAATGCAGTAGGGTTGATAAATAGTTTTTATGCAGTCGTCTACCGTATTACTGAGTCATGTTACAAGGTTGTCAAAAGTACTTAGACGTTCCCAAATATCGAATACAATGAATCAGAATAGCAGCCTGTTAAATTTATTAGAAAAACGTTAAAGATAATTACGGCAGTACCATCCTGAATAGTTACCTGAAAAATGACGTATGTCAGTTAACGGTTCAGATCTTAAACATATGAACAGTTGGGGTCATTTGATGTTCCAGAAGTTAGCCTTTAAAATCATATGCCTGATGTGAAGGACCCATTAAAATCAGAAAATTATCCAAGGAAAGAAAGTTGTTGTAACGAGGCAAAAGATCAGAAATCACAAACTTAGGAGTTCATTCTCCATGCTACTGGCATTCCTAATTTCATCATGATCTTCATAACCCTCTTAATTTTAAATACTTTGTATACTTTATCACCAAACTTACCTTCAGTTTCTTAGTTTCCTTGAAGTCAATAATTGTCTTTTACATCTCTTCTACTTTATTTTAAATACTATCAAGTTTACTCAACGCACCTGAAACTTGCGAACGTTTAATTACTTTTTGAAAACTTTATGATATGATTCAACACCTCACAACAATATGAATACATATTTTAGCATAAATACCAGCAATTCTATTTTGGATGTAGGTCGAGAGTGTGACAATTGTCACAGATGACAATGGGTGATCGTTGCCATATATCACAAACTGATAAAAGTGGAAATTCTGTCATTGGATATCTACCAGTCCAATGGTAAAGAAGGTCAGGTGGTTACCGACCTGAAGCCCGTGAGGCGGAATTTAGGGTGAGTAGTGCTGATGAGTCCCATACTAGGACGAAAAAAATGTCTGATAATTCCTGGTTTCCAGTGGTATCCTATCGACATCAATCTGTGATGAATCCACTCAATTACAATTTAATACCAATCTCCATATAGCATTTCAATTCAATCACAATTATAATCATTCAAAACTAGATAGGAAAATAATTTAGTCATTTAAATAAAGAATGGCGAAGAGGTATGAAAGAGGTGGAATAAGAATGAACAAACAGTGAAAAGGTGCAAATAATTGTGTATGTCGTTTACTGGGTCTAATAAGGCCATCGAAGTAATAGCGATATTGCACATTAGTTTGGGACACTGACTTCGGTTGTCGATTCGGAATCCTATGGCTTCGAGGATGTGTAAAAGAAGAAATTGAATACCATCCTTGAGGTTTGATAGCATGCAATATTCCATTTGAAATGCTTTGTTCCTATCCGTTGCAAGTCCAATGTTCATCAAGTGTGGTAAAATAGAAATGATTATAGATTTCACCTACCTCCTTCCAAACAAAGATAGTAAATGCTCGTCAATCCGTCGGCTTAATAGTTTGGTCAATGATTACTTGAAAAATATTATTTATCAATTCCTACTGCATTTGACACTTGAGAACACAGAACTCAACTAATTTTAGATTACTTTGTTAATGATTCTCCATCTGATTACAGACTATTATTTGTTACAATTATGGTGAATACAATAGTACATTAGTAGTGAATGATTATATCGAAACGAAAATTTTCTCAATTGAAACATCCTTATTATGATGAGTAAAAGTGTACGTCAGAAACAACCTTCATTTTTGACTCACTTTAACATTACCAATAATCAGTAATAAATATTATCAAATGTGATAATAAGGAACAAGATTACGATGTATGCCTTTTGTAGACTATGCTCTCTCTCGTTGACTGAATCGTATAATCCTTTATGAATGCTAACCTGATAGCTGAGGTTATTTTTTTCAGCTACACATATGAAGTTAAAATTAAATACCCTTAACAATAATACAATCAGTGATTAATTAGTTTTATACTTTATGGAGTTATTTTATTTTTTTAAAAAATATAGACTAACCTACTAGTTGTCAATAACTAATTGTCTTTTTCATGTAACTGATTTGTTACTAGAGTATAAAACATAAAGTATAAATCAGGTGACCATATGATTGGGCGTGGTCTCATTTTAATACTGGGGTACAATCTATTATGTATTGTAATGTTACTTTTTATCATTGTCTATTTTATTGAATGTACAGATGGAATCCAATAACTGTAAGTTATTTTACTTTACGATGCTGAAATTTTTGAAGTACATTACCTGGTAGTTAGTTTGCATTACCTTGAAAAATATAACATGTTTTATTTACTGATTCTAAAATATTTTTCAGTATTTATGGAATGATTTTGGATTGTAACCTAATCGTGAATAGTATAGATTTTCATTAATGTGATTCATGTTATCTTATCTAAGATTCATTCAGGTTTGTAAATGAAAAGTACAGCTTCAGTTCGATAGCATCATGTACATCTAAGCGAATGGTATAGCAATAAGAAGTCCGTTTGTTCCCATCACAGAATATATTTTTATGGTGAATTTGAAAATACCGAATTTAAAAGAGCAGTTGACATGCAACTTGATATACGTTAACGACACTCTTATTATATGTGAGAATCATCACCTTCCAAACGACTTACTGAGGACATTTGCTATGACCTATTAAAATATCCATTCTTTACAAAACTTGAAAACGATAACTGGTTCCACTTTCTTGATACTGTAATACACAGAATCTAGATTATGGGACGATTTAACTTCAGTTTATGGAAAAAATACATAGAATGGAGCTTAGTTAAATTTTACTGGCTTTTGTTCGATAAACTACAAGACGACATTGGCTAAAACACCGACACACCAAATGGTAAAATTTCACAGTGCTAAGGAAATAGGAGGTGAGCTAATAAGAGTATAAATGGACATCTATATACGTTTATTATAAAATGTAGTAAAATTAAAGAGAGAAAACTGAAAGGACCTACAGTTAACATGAACCCTATCCATCTCTGACTCTTGCTTAAGCATGACAGCATCTCTGTGATAATTCGTCCAAGACTGAAAACAGCATTAAACAGTAAGTATCCTGAAGCCATGATAGTCATTATGTGCAAAACCATGTTTATCTTATCAAAATCAGCCAGTTGGAACTATAAATTTATATCTGCCTGCCATGCAATTACATTAGCAGAAGTGAAATAATAACCTACAATCGAAGTCAAGAACATATTTTGAAGAATTTTCGACCGAATCATCTGAAAACACTCAGTAGTGCCATATCAGTTCATGTCATTAACACAGTTTGTATTTTTGATGGTCTAAAGTAGCTAATAAGCAACTAAGTTCAACTCAACTATAATTTGTTATAATGATAGCCACAACTAAACTTATGTATTCAGAATTAATCAGTGGTTAGTCTCTCCGTCAAATGGCAAATTTTATCACTGTTCGATTGCATCATTTAGCTTAATTTCTTCAAAACGTTCTTATTTCGATTACATCATCTTCAAATTCTTTCAACATTACAATTCCAATATATATATATAGAAGAATTTTAGAAGCGAACATCACAGTTTAGTTTATGATTAGGTTAAGAATTGAAAATCTTTTCCTCAATCATTGAATAAGTAACAACAGAAAAATCAGCATGTAACCAATTTGGCTAGTTTCAATTGTTTTTTCTTGTAAAATCATTAGATTTTAGAAGTGAATGAATTATTTTATATTATAAATAATGTTTAAACAATACTTTGTGAGAGTATATGTATACTACAATAAACTAGTATTTCAATAAGGTAAATACTTATCTCTGAGTAAAATTATGCTGTTTAGTGCACTCTGACTAGTGAATTCTACTAAAAACTGCTACGTAAAGTCAAGATATTAATTATCATTAAAGAGCATTCTATGAATCTATAAATTAAGTTGGTTTGTAGGTGGCAAGTTGAATTCAGGGTGTGCGATTCGTCTAATTTTGGGCTCGTTTGGATGCACTATAAGGTAATAAAGAGTAATTAATTTAAGTTCACAATAAATCAACGGGTAGATAGAAATACCTTCAAGTTATATGTGCACACACATTACACAAGTGCGGCCTTATGAACTTAATGGTCTACCAGAGGAGACAATAGCGTTTGATATGAAACAAACTGAGTTTGATTTCAGGTATGAACACCAACCACTAGGTTTCAGGTATATCTAGTTGACAAGTGTCAGATAGGATAGGATAAAACACACCTCCTGGATTCCACTTATTAGCTACATATCAACTTTGATCAAACATGTAAAGTACAGCTGTATCAAGACAATCCACTCTGGATGTACATTTGGCAACAGAGATTGATCAATTTCAGTCCATAAGAAATTAACTAGAAGATATAAATACCTACAAACTATCCTATACAACTGTTGTATTACAATCAATGCTTAGAATAATATCAAGTTCAGAATTCATTAAACATAGACATACTCTAACAAGTATTCTTCAGTAAATCATTTATGTGTATTCATAAAATATCATCATTAAAAAAAAATTACATAGAATTATGTTAATATTACGATAAGTTTTATATTTTGATTAAATTATGGTTAAAATGATTATTCAGTATATATATGAAATTAGTATGGTAAATCAACTTTCAACTTGATAGTTTATCCATTGAATTATTCAGTTTACTTAAATAACGATTATAAATTGGAAATTTTATTTTAGGTCAATAGATAAATATAATTATACTATTAATTCAGGTCAAAATAATATTTTAAGTAGTATAGTTATTAGAATAAAAATATATATATATATAGAGAGAGAGAGCTATTCTAAATATTCGTTAGTTTTAGAAAATATTTGAGTAAATATTATCTTAAAGTTGTTCTTAATATGCTATTTAAACATAGCTGTGTAAATCTCAAAAGTTATTGATCGATCTTGAAATATTAAGACGAATGATGTAGTTAACGCTAAAAAGGCTATAAGATATTTTACTTACTAATCAAAAATGTTTAATCACCTACACAGGATAGATCATTGTTGAAAGATATGAAAGTATGTGTTATAATAACAGTAGTTATTTAACAAACTTAGGTTATGTTACGATCTAATGGATTTTGAGCTAAATGTTGACTGACGAAGTCCTCGCTTTTTACTTTATGCACAAACTTTTGGTGACCAAAGTATGTACAACCTTTAGTATGTTTAAGCATACTCAGTCAATCGTCAGTCTACTGATATATGGGGTGACTCTAGAAGAACAAATAACCTCCAGAATTGTAATCTAAGAGACAATAGCATTTATTTTGAGTGCATGTAGATGGAACATTTCATTTTTATCATTATTATGTTTGCCTCACCCTAACCTTCGATTAGACCTGCAAACTATTGTCATATCATTTGCCATTCAGAAACTATAATTAATCAACTATGTACTTGTTCCCTCTGTTCCCAGTGATTAATACACCTGTTTTATATGCACGTGGTTTTCCTTATCAATTAGCTCCGTGGTCAGATTTTACATGCATCGGCTCATTTATCTTGTGTTCTTGAATCCTGCGTGCAGACTAACAATTTCAGAGCAGATATACTTGCATAGAACTAACAGTCTTTATGTCTGGCTACGGTACTCGTTTCTAGCAAGTATTTTTCTTGCCAGGAAATTGCTATTGATTGTACCCAAAAAGACATCAGGTTAATAATGATATTTTGTGAACATATGTTACACTGTTGGTGTAGTCGCTGACATACAAATGTGAATGTACTGGGCTACTTTGGTGATGATGATTTGGGTGAAAATTATCCTGAGACTGTGGGAGCTAATTAACGACCTTCCGTTTGTGAAGACAAAAGTTTGTAAAAGTATTCAAATCAAACAATGAATCAAAATTTAAGATATACCTGTAGGCAAAATTAGTTTAGTAGTTGTCAATGTACAGTAAATAGTAATATTCCATTTTTCTTCTTAAGATGGATAGAACACGTTTGACATTGGTTATAGAACACAAGAACTTAGGCATAACCTTAAGTAGTAATTTGATAGCATTAGTACATTGCAACTCAGCTTTACCAAAAAGATTTTGTGGGTTATGGTCACTTAGTAGAACTTCGAAATGTTTTGATAAAAAATATGTTCTTTATCCTACCCACGTAGAGCTTCATCTACAATATTGCAATAAAACAGCTAGACTATGTCTAATCAAAGTGAAGATACTCTTTACTGTGTTTAAAAAGTAAGCACTAATCCACTATCTGAAACATGTATGCACTAATGTTAGTTTATTGCAAATATTATTATGCCTTTGGTTCTTAAGAAGACAATCATAAACGCAAATGAAAAGAAGTTTACAGATTACGGTTCATTTCATTGTTGTACCCACTATATTTTGTGTAAATCTTCCTCAGTAAGTCAGTCTAACTCCGAATGTAGCACTCCTAGGGTTACTGCCGGTCCCAAGCCCGGGTAAAAGAGGAGGGTTGGGCATGACGCTAGCATTCCCATCCCGTAAAACCCAAGGTTGCTAAAAAAAACGCTAACCAGCTAACGCTAACGCTAACAAGCTAAACCACTTAAACTTTGCCCTGGGAGTAGAAGGATTTATGACGCCTCATGATGAAAGCCGAAATTCTTCGGAAGTCATTAGGCCGATGCCCCCCCCCTTCTAACAACCAGAGCAAATATTTTTATAGGTACATGGAATGTTCGAACAATGTGGGAGAGCGGGAAGACAAATCAAATAGCTGCAGAAATGAAGAGATACAACTTGACAATACTCAGAATCAGCGAAACCCATTGGACTCAAGCTGGACAGAAAACATTGGCTTCGGGAGAGATGCTACTATACTCCGGCCACGAAGAGGAAAATGCTCCTCACACTCAAGGAGTTGCTCTGATGCTGTCCAAGGAGGCACGTAATGCACTTGTGGGATGGGAACCACATGGACCCAGGATCATCAAAGCATCTTTCAAAACAATGAAGAAAGGGATTACAATGAATATCATTCAACGTTATGCACCAACCAACGACACCAACGACGGCAACGACGAGGACAAATATCAGTTCTACGATAGACTGCAATCAATTATAGCAAAGTGTCGAGGAAAGGATCTGACAATCCTGATGGGGAACCTAAACGCCAAAGTCGGAATGGACAACACTAGATATGAAGAAATCATGGGACGACAAGGACTGGGAGACAGAAATGACAATGGTGAGAGATTTACAAACCTATGTGCCTTCAACAAATTGGTTATAGGTGGTACAATATTCCTCCCACAAACGCATACAAAAGGCTACATGGGTCTCACAGGATCATATTACAGAGAATCAAATCGATCATATATGCATCAATAAAAAGTTTAGAAGATCAATGGAAGATGTAAGAACCAGGAGAGGAGCTGACATAGCTTCAGACCACCACCTGGTGGTTGCAAAAATGAAACTGAAGCTAAAGAAGCAGTGGACAACTGGAGTGTCAGCAGTACAACGGTTCAATACAGGCTTTCTCCGAGACACTGACAAACTCAATGAATTCAAAATATCTCTCAACAACAGGTTTCAAGCCTTACAAGATCTACCGAAGGAAGAAGAAACCATTATGTAGGACAGCTGGAAAGGAACCAGAGAAGCACTAACGTCAATGTGTCAGGAGGTTCTGGGCCGCAAGAAGCACCATTATAAGGGATGGATCTCCACTGAGACATTTAGCAAAATTCAACAAAGGAGGAACAAGAAGATAGAAATCAACAACATCCGAACAAGAGCAGAGAAAATAAAGGCTCAAGCTGAATACACAGAAATAAATAAGCAGGTAAAGAGGAGTATTAGAACCGATAAACGGAAATACATCGAAAGCCTTGCAACGACAGCGGAGAAGGCTGCAAGAGAAGGAAATATGAAACAGCTATACGACACAACAAAGAAACTGGCAGATAAACATGGTAAACCAGAGCGACCGGTCAAAAACAAAGAAGGCAAAACACTCACTGAGATTCAAGAACAAAAGAATAGGTGGGTAGAACACTTTGAGGAAATCCTAAATAGGCAAGCTGCACTGAACCCACCGGACATCGAAGCAGCACCTACAGATCTCCCGATAGATGTCACTCCACCAACGATGGAAGAAATCAAGATGGCCATCAGACAAATCAAAAGTGGGAAAGCAGCAGGACCTGACAATATACCAGCTGAAGCACTCAAGTCAGATATCGACCTAACAGCAAGGATACTCCACCTTTGACTCAAAAAGATCTGGGAGGAAGAACAAGTGCCGGCAGACTGGAAAGAAGGACATCTTATCAAGATACCAACGAAACGAGATTTGAGCAAATGTGACAACTACAGAGGGATCACGCTACTGTCGATACCAGGGAAAGTCTTTAACAGAGTATTGCTGAACAAAATGAAAGATTCAGTGGAGGCTCAACTTCAAGATCAACAAGCTGGTTCTTGTGAGGGTCGGTCGTGCACAGACCAAATTGCAACACTACAAATAATCGTTGAACAATCAATTGAATGGAACTCGCCACTGTACATCAACTTCATTGATTATGAGAAGGCGTTTGACAGTGTAGATAGGAGAACACTATGGAAACTTCTTCGACACTACTGCGTACCAGAGAAACTCGTCAACATCATCCGGAACTCTTACGACGGAACACAATGCAAAATTGTGCATGGAGGACAACTGACAAAATGCATTCTTAGTGGGGACCGGGGTCAGACGAGGCTGACTACTTTCACCTTTTCTCTTCCATCAAGTGGATAATGCAAACCTCCACATTTGAGGGGATGCACAGAATTCAATGGAGAAGTAGGATGCAACTCGATGATTTGGACTTTGCAGATGATCTAGCTCTGTTAGCACATACACACCAACAAATACAAGCGAAGACAACCAATGTAGCAGAAACCTCAGCATCAGTAGGCCTGAACATACACAAGGGAAAGAGCAAGATTCTCAAATACAACACAAGGAGCACTAACTGAATTGAACTTGATGGATAAAATTCGGAAGAATTGGATACTTTCACATATTTGGGGAGTATCATTGATGAACAAGGAGGGTCCAATGCAGATGTAAAGACAAGGATTGGCAAAGCCAGGGCAGCATTTCTACAGTTGAAAAAATTACGGAACTCAAAACAACTGTCATCTTACCTCAAAGTCAGATTCTTCAATTTGAACATCAAGACATTTCTGCTGTATGGAGCTGAAACTTGGAGAATTACTGCAAACATCATCAGACGGATACAAGTATTTATAAACAACTGCCTACGCAAGACACTGAATGTCCGTCGGCCGGAAACCATCAGCAACAGCTTACTATGGGAGAGGACAAACTAACTTCCAACCGAAGATGAAATTAGGAAAAGACGTTGGAAATGGATAGGACATACACTGCGGAAACCATCAGACTACATCACGAGACAAGCATTAACATGGTTTCATGTTGGGAAAGGGAAAAGAGGAAGGCCAAAAAATACGCTGTGTCGAGAATTGGAAGTAGAAATTAGAATGGTGAACAGCAACTGGAAACAATTGGAAAGGATTGCTCAGGACAGAGTTGAATGGAGAATCCTGGTGAGCCATCAATGCTTCTCTGTGAGGGGTAACGAGCGTAAGTAAAGTAAATAAGTAAGTCAGTCTAAATTCAAATAAGTGTACATACTACTAATGATTTTCTACCTGAGAATCTAAATCAAGATTTACATGATCGTCAAAACGAAATTATTGATTAAAGAAGCAAAGATGAGACGTGATTCTTATTGTGGGATTTATTATGAACTGTAAATATGATTGAGGATTATATACGATAATGATTAAACACATAACTAATGAATATAAATTTGATTGAATATATCACAGAATGATGTTGGCAGGGTATCATTGAAAACAAAGGATCATTGGACAGCTATTTCGTTCTAGTGTGGAACTCCACAAAAATAATCATCTTAATTGAACTATAATAATGAGCTCATTAGTGACTAACTCCAGGATGTTCCTGAAGCTCTAGTGAGAAGTAGTGACTGGTGGAGTACAGAGTTATCGGGAGTGAGACAGTTATCACCAATGACAATGGATGATCGTCGCGCTACATATCATAAATTGATGGAAGTGGGAATTCTGCCTTCGGATGCCTACCCAGTGGTGTAGATGGTTAGGCGTTCTCATCAACCTGAAGCCCATGGTACGGAATCTGGGATGCGGACTGCTGAAGAGTTCCACACTAGAACGAAATAGCTGTCCAGTGCTCCCTGATTTTCAACGGTACCCTGCCAACATCAATCTGTGATATATTCAATCAAATAAAATAATCCATCTCCACAAAAATAACCATCCTAATTGAATATAAATTTGTTTATAATGTATATAATGAAAAGTATACATTCTTATTAATAGAAAGATTGGTAAAATAGGCCAAAACATGAAAATAGAGATGCTCAGCGTACATACATTTGTTAGCTTTAGAAAACTGCATTATAATCAATAGAACGTTTGAAGGGATCAAATTTCTACTTCATATAGAAATATATATTTGTTTAATATGATTACAAAAATAAGAATTAAATTATCCACTTGAATTGTTATTCTCTAATTTGAATGATTACTGAGTAGTTGGTGATATAATCTTTATCTAGTCCTCAGATATCATCAAGTTCTAGGCAATAAGTTTCAAAGTAGCCACTTGTCTAATCGACTCGACATGACTTGTAGTAGCTTTATTGGTGTAAGATGCTTAGCAGGTAATCGACATGAAACAATATTCGCAGGTTTCATGCTATTTAATACTGGTCAGTAAGGCGTACTTACAGTGATAAATGTGTTTAAAGTTTCATGAGCTACTGCCCCAAACATACTTCACATTTCTTGATTGATTTCACTGACTGGTGCAACCTGAAAACATTAAAAATAGTAAATCATTACATACTGTAAATATAAGAAACATTTCTTACAAAATATCTTGCACAATCTTTTATCAATATACATGTACAGGAAACATACGTCATCAAAACACTAATTACATCATCACCACTTCATTGTCACTGTAACAAACAGAATAGAATATTTATTTCAAAGTATTCATTTAGCTATAGACTGTATTACATAAACTGATCTAATCACTAATTCAATAAGTTTAGTAACACAGTGTTCAATTACTTTGAATCATATTCGAAAATAGTGTTAATTTCTCAATGATTTCATTGAACCACATTGTATTAGAAGTTTAATGGAACAAGTTGAGAATAAGTATTTACATAATAAGTATGAAAACTATATTGAGTTATTGTTTTGTTTTCTCTGTTTAACTTTAAAAAAAAACAAATTTCTATTAATTATATAAGTTGGATTGTGACTGGCAAGTGGAATCCAGGACGCGCGTTTCGTCCTATTTGGGACTCATCGACTGGATGTACCTGTATCCCAATGTTGATGTTTACACTGGGATTTGAACGGAAATATACAAGTTTATCCTAAATTTCTATTAAATTTTAACAGATATAGAAGTCATATGTAGTCATTAATCATTGTAGAGAATAGTTAATTAGTATGTTTCAATAGAATCAACAGTGTTCATATTATTAGATCCTCTTAAGAGTTTCACTAAAATTTCTCTTATTATTTCTTTTAATAGGTGAATAAAAAAAAAAATTATTCATATGTCAAAATATACTATCAAGTTATTATCATTTTTGCTGTCAACTAGTTTCAATTTATTGTCGTGAAACTAAATTATTTCAAGTAGTAAATCATAAATTGTTGTCATTATATAAACATCATAGACTGTATCATATTAAAAGAAATCCAAATATTGCCAAGTATAGGTAAACATAATAAAATGTTAATACTTATGTTCATACAACACCGGTATTACTGATTGCTGAATAATTGTCATTATAAGATAATTCTTCTAAGCGTAATTCAGATTTTTTGAGTTGAGTTGGGACTGGAAACCGGAATCCAGGATGCAGATTTTGTCCTATTTAGGAGTTGTTGGCTAAATGTACCTGCATCTTAGTGTTGACGTTTACACTGGATTTAATTACACTATAATTAGATTTACATACTCGTTGTACAAGTATGGCTGATTGGACACAATAGCCTGGTGGTGAACGCGGTGGCGTTTGACATGAAGAAAACTAAGGTCAAGTTCCGGTGTGAATAACAACATTGGAATCCAGGTACGAGTCCCAAATAAGATTAAATGTGCATCCTGGATTTCATTTACCAGTCACAATCTAACCAAAATAGTACTTGTGAACTATCGCTACATCGAGGCAATCCTCTGAAGATGTACATACGATAAAAATGACTGATCAATTTCAGTCTGTGACAAATCGACGGGATGATTCAAATTCGTTCTGAATATGTACTTTAATTTGTTTTAGAACAAAAACCGAAATATATTAGTTGATATTATAAGAATTACATTATTTACAGAAGTTAGTAGAATGAGATACTTTATGGCTATAAAATAAGGACAGCCTTAGATAGACATGTTTACTACGAAAAATATGAATTAATATTCTAAAAGCCTAAGTATTATGTATTCATTATTAACAAAACTACTTCGAAAGAACAATAACAATTGAAGGCTTTTATATCTGTTTCGTAAAGTTACATAAAACTGTGGCTTACATATAAGCTTTTAAACTAGAATTATAACCGGTAATTAATAGTTTAACAAGTACTTTACACTTTTGATGGTCAGATGTAGGTATATTTATGTATATGCATAAAATGCAAGTTAGCTACATTCGCGGTTTCATTATATTCACTATAGGTGTCAAAGCATAATATACCGACAAATACATTGAAATAAATGGAATAATTTGAAGGGGAAATGAATCGTGTTATCCAGCAAAATATTAAAGGAAAACATAAGTGTGTGTTGTCAAATAAGCTATTACAAGAAGAATTTTACTTTTCTAGCAGTTGTACACTAAAATGCATAGGAACAACTTTTATATAAATGCTAAGACATTGGTGGAAAATCAATAAAGTATATGCTTACATAAGACTTTTTCACCTTAAACTTGCTGAATGTTTAGAATGTATTCGTGGTATACCTTATTTTCTGGCAGAATGTATGCAGATATTATGCCTCTTTTCATGATATTTGCTTAATAAATGATGTAAGTTCAAAAACATCCTTTGATAAATTCATATATTAACTAGATCTACTGTTTATTAGCTGTTTTGTTTAAATCTTTTACTGACAATCTCACGAAGTACAGTTTATTAATAATAAGAATGCGCACTTTAATTAATCATTTCATTATTGTTTCCTAAAGTTATACTAAATCATCAAGTTTTAAAAGCCCCTAAAGCTACTATTTGGATAAGTTTCATTCATCAATCACTATGAGCATATGCATTGAAAATTATTTTTACGATGCTCGATCAACTATCACTATGCACACATTTCTGAATGTCTATAACAAAAAAAACTTACTTTGTTTTCAATGAAGACAGTAGAATAGCATTATCTGATGCATAAATAACAAATGTGTTTCAGCGAAATTTATTAAGTACAAAAAATACCAATGAAGCAGTTTCTTCCATCATCACATTAACAATTGGAATCGGTATGACATTACCAAGATATTCATTCATAAGTTGAGTTTTTGAAGTATGCTTTGTCAGGTTTTTCGACAACCAAAAATGATTATTTCATAGGATTCGTAAGATTGTTGATTGTGGATCAATATTTAACTGAATAAGCTGTCGATATGTTGGCTATACGTAGCAGCATTTCATTATTTGTGAAATAAATGAAGTATTAAACTTTGCTTAGTTAAAGACTTCAGTTTAATTAATACATCATTCACATCAAACACTTATTAGTCCAAACAAGCTTAATACATTAGGGATGCACTTGAAATACGCTTATTTAAATATGAAATTAACATATAAAAATGTGATAAAAAAAGTCATCATATTATCAACAAATGCAACAAATAAACCTCATAAGTTCATAGTACAAATCAGAAATATTAACAGTCCACTGCTGCCTCAGTAGTCTAACACTTAAGCTTTAACTGAGAAACTATGGTCCTATGTTAGTTACTCAGTGTTGTGCACTGCTGATAAATTGTATGTTAAGATGAAATATATGTCAATTCCACACTGGTTCCCAATAACTGTCTAACCTATGTCAATTCATGCCCCAGAATACAACACCTAATTATAATTAATATCAGCTTATTTGTAACTTAACTTTACTGGATCATTTTTAGATCTCTAGCAAAAAAATGTGATCAATATTTTGACAGTGCCATGTATGAATCAGTCACAAATCATTCATAAAATATGAGGCTGTGTAATATACCGTAGATTTACTAAAGTTAGAATTGTCGGGATGCCTAACCCTTATGGATTCATGATCTCACCAGTCGTCACAACATCTAATTATAAGCCTCAAGGTGAGTGTCAAACAAATAGTAAATCATACACTACAAATCACTTAAATATTTATAAACATACCTTATAATATGAACAACTCATTGCGATTCCGGGTATGACAACTTGAAATCAATGAAGCATTTGTGTTCATTCATGTTTGAAATTTCATGTATTTCATGAAGGGAATTCTACACAGTAATGCATTGTATCACACTTTCCTTACATTTACTTCTCATTTACAGTGTCTATCAACACTTGACTCTCTTTCCTTTTATTTTTTTTTTCATTTTTAGATCATTTCAACTGGATAGTAACATGAATTAATTTTCAAAAAAGTAACCTACATTAATTTCCACCTGTCAAATTGTAAACAATTTCTAAAAATTATTCATAGAAAATTAGATTTTTTTTCTTCTCAAAGAAAAACACCATAAAAATTCCAAATCAAAAAGTAATACACTTTTCTAAATTATTATTTACTTGAAATGAATAATGTTTAAGTTGGATTGTGACTGGCAAGCGGAATCTAAGAGGGGAGTTTTGTCCTACTTCGGACTCGTTGCCTGGATGTACCTGTATCCGAATGTTGATGTTTACAGTGGGATTCGAACTTAGTCTTTTTCGTTTCAAACGCCAGCGCGTTCACCACTAAACTAACTACTGAGTCCAAACAGTCACACTTGTGCAACGAGTATATATGTAATTAGAATAAGCGCCTATATCCAGCCGATGAGTCCTAAATAGGACGAAACGCGCGTCCTGGATTCCGCTTGCTAATCACAATCCAACTTAAACATTACTTGTGTACTCTTGCCATATCGAGGCAATTCACTCAGGATGCACATATGGCAACAGAAGCTGACCAGTTTTAGTCCATTACAAATCAACGGGAAGATACAAGCTTATTTTAATTAAAATGTGCAATTTTAAATGTTACTGTGAGTATCCAACAAAACTACAATGCAAGATATACAGGTTGAAGAAAATATTCTAATTTTTTCTACTAGAAATTAACGAGAAGCTATTCGAGCTGAAATAGTAACCAGCTTCATTTTATCTTACCAAATACTGAACTAATATGGATTGTTTTCAATAATCTATTTGACTTACTGCCCACTGTAGTATATAACGATGTATATACGAGTCATGTATGATACAACACTAAAGATAGAAACTATTAGTTCATGGTACTCTTTCAGTAACTTCATTCAACATTAACAATGAGTTAATTCGAAATTTTGTCTTTCCTATTACTATTATCAGTGTATTGATGATTTTAAATAATAGAGATGTAAACTCTTATTGTGTATTGAAATGAGTTGGTTTGTGGAGCTGAATATAAATTTTAGGCATTTCTGTGCTTTGCAAATTGATGTCGTTTCAACACTACCCCAGTACTAATAGACAGCTGTTCCGTTTCAGTATGGGACTCCTTAGAAGTGTACAACGTCGATTCTGCTATGATACCAAACTCAACACTTCCAGGTCACACGAATAAACGTTTAACCATTGACCATAATGGCAGGTCAGCATGCAGTGGTAGAATGCTCACTTCAGTCAATTTGACATACAGAGCAATAATCAGTATATGCCATTATTGATAACTGCCTCACTCCCAAATTGTTACAACTCCAGCAATCACAATTTATCAGAGCTTCAGGAATATCGTAAAGCTGATAACTGTAATTAAGATGAGGTGATTTTTTGGAAATAGATAGTAAATTAAATTGATTGTATTCGTTGCTGATTGGTATTATTTCTATACTGTTGATCGCCTGACTAAATCACAAAATAACTGAAGTGTGAATTCTACCATTAAACTCCGGCCAGTCCCTTGGTGTCAATGGTTGTATCTTCCCGTGTGACCTCTATGTGTTGGGTTCGATACGATTGCACAATCGACAGTGTACACTCCTGATGAATCCCATACTGAAACGGAACAGCTGTCTGTTACTCTCTGAGTTTTCAGTGGTACCCGACCGATACAAACAAGTAAATTTACCGTATATGTTTTAATTTCATAAGAATGCTAAATCATAATAATGGTTCACTAGATAGATTGAGGGGATGCACGTAATTCAATGGAGAAGTAGAATGAAACTTGATGATTTGGACTTTGCAGATGATCTAGCTCTTTTAGTACATACACACCAACAAATACAAGCGAAGACAACCAGTGTAGCAGCAACTTCAGCATCAGTAGGCTTGAACATACATAAGGGAAAGAGCAAGATTCTTAAATACAACACAGAGAGCACCAACCCAATTCAACATGATGGAGAAACTCTGGAAGAAGTAAATACTTTCACATATCTGGGAAGCATCATTGATGAACAAGGAGGGTCCGATGCAGATGTAAAGACAAGGATTGGCAAAGCAAGGGCAACATTCCTACAGTTGAAAAATATATGGGACTCAAAATAACTATCAACTTACCTCAAAGTCAGACTCTTCAATTCGGACGTAAAGATAGTCCTGCTGTATGGAGCTGAAATGTGAAGAACTACCGCAAACATCATCAGATGGATACAGATATTTATAAACAACTGTGTACGCAAGAAACTGAATGTTCGTTGGCCGGAAACCATCAGCAACAGCTTAGTATGGGAGAGGACAAATCAACTTCCAGCCGAAGATGAAATTAGGAAAAGACGTTGGAAATGGATAGAACATACATTCCGGAAACCATCAGACCGCTCCACGAGACAAGCATTAACATGGAATCTTGTTGGGAAAGGGAAAAGAGGAAGGCCAAAGAACACGCTGCGTCAAAAATTGGAAGCAGACACTTAAAAGATGAACATCAACTGGAAACAGTTAGAAAGGATTGGTCAGGTCAGAGTTGAATGGAGATTCCTGGTGAGTCGTCAATGCTCCTCAGTGGGAGTAACGAGCGTAAGTAAAGTAAGTAAGTAAGATAGACTGACATTTAAGCATTCTTTATTATTTATTTTTTGTTGTTATTTGTTTAAGTTTGAATTAAATGAAAAGAAGGTAGACACTGGTGCTTATTTCGTCATATGAATATTCGTTTCATTAACTATTAGTAAAACCTACTTATGAAATACAGATATATTATCCACATACGCAACAAGTAGTAATAAAACAGTTTTCAGATAAAACTAATGTAAGAAATATTATGCATAAAAGACTGAAACCGAGTTCCTTTTTCATATTTAACTTTACCAGTCATGCGAATTAATGATGAAATTAATCTTCAATTACATAGGGTTTTATATTCTCAATCTAATTCTATTATTATCTGTTGCATAACAGTAGCGCAAATAATTTTCAACAATGACAATTGAAGCATGACTTAAAAATTCTTTAAAAAGATATCAAAACAACTTAGAAATCTAAATGAAAATACCATATTTTTTATAGTATAAACAGATTAAAATATGATGTTCTATTCTATTTATAGTTAACTACAAGTAAATTTTTATCTAAATCACGTATTACGTAACACATTAAAACAATGTTGGTATTAATATAAAAAAAAAACAGAGTATATTCTCATTTTTTAACGTTTTGATAAACTACTGAATATAGAGTGTCGTAGTAGTTTCACATTTGAATAGAATTTCTTTTATCATTGACTTAAAGAAATAAAAATGTAATTTGAATTTATTATTCTTTCGTGAAAGGAAATACCATTTTACTTTACATTGACATTTTATACCCGTTATTTATTGGTTTCTTTTTTTGTTTATATTTATATCTAAGTCATAAAAATGTTAAATAGAATAAAAATATAAAATATCTGTTAATGTTAAGTTCTGTGTTGGGAGTATTCCACTGATTTATATAGCCATATATATTTAAAGATACAATGAACCACCTTAATAAGATGTTTGACTTTATTTAACTATCTAGTTAATATTCATAAAACTGATGTATTTTAGATTAACTGTATAGAAATGTATGCAAACCTCGACTCATTGGTAAGTTGGTCTTAGTTGTGGTTAATGTTTATTATTACAGATAAATATATCACTATGCATAGTGAATAAGAAAGTACTCATAAGTACTAGATTGATAGATGTTGTTTTCCGTCAATTTCAACGCCCAGCAATCTTGAAGTTAATGTAAGTTATAATCTCAAGACCACTGAACACTGTCATCTAATTGCAGGCAATGTATTTAGAATAAAATGGGTTTTAAGAAAGGCCTTTACCTAGGTATATCTATATATGTTTATTATGGTTTACATGGCCCTAAGCTAATGTATTGTGTGTGAGCAGCAAACTCTTTTTTAAAGAGAGGTTCCTATCTACTAGTTACCTGAGCAGCGTTGCCTACAGTATAACACATGGCCTGAGAAGTTAGACTATTACTCTATCTCACAAGAAATTAAGAGGTGATTTAATTATGATGCAAATAAACTAAAAAAATGACTCTGATACTGATGCATTCTTTTTTTCCAGCTAGATCAGAAAATCTCAGAGAGCCTAGCAGGGAGAGTTTAAAAACTAGGAATCAATAAATGTTACTGTAGTATACAGGTTTTGTCAGTGAGTAATGAACCGCTGGAACCTACCACCGGATGAAGTGTTATCTGTTCCCTAAGTCGACTGACTAAAAATAAGATTAGATAGTCAGAGAAACTTACTAGATGAAGACTAACACAAGCTCATGGTTTTCTGCTTCTCAAACTACAAATCTGAATCTAATGAATATATAAACAACATCTCGGTTTATAGTCATATGCTAACATTCCAAGACGTGTCATCAATATTAAATGAATGAAGAAGTGTATGATCTTCGAATATAATCACATGGCAGCGAAAGTGGTAATGAAAAACCAGTTTGTTATGTTAAGCTGTTACACGTCACAATATACAGTACACAACCTCTTCTGTTCAATAAATGACAAATCGTTTGCTTCTTAGAAATTCTCCATGTACAATGTGAATCAAATATATTTTTTAAAAATACATAACCTACTTAATAGAGCTTGAATTGTCAATTGGTTGTCTTTTCATAAATTTGAATTCATATATAATAACTGTTACCATTTACAATCAAGTTAATTATTGATCATTTGTATTAAATCATTACTACTAATCACTAAGCAAGTTGATTATCTAATTGGTTACTAAAATATAAAATACACAATTAACCATAAAACATTTAGATGATACTATCAATAAATCTAATTAATAATAATAATTAATGAAGCTGAACGGATCAGTTATAACTGATTTCAAAATCAAATTATCTAATTCTATCTGTAAAATGATCTGAATAACACAATCTTCAATCACATATTATTATTTAAAACTATAAATGATCTTTATATGATCATATTATGTAGATGTGTAGATATTTACTTCGTTCATTGAAAAAAAGATAGAGTAAATATGTTGAGATAATGTGGCATTTTTATGGAATGCTTATAAATACATGATCATTTGATACAACACTTATGAGACTGATAACCATATAATGACACTGATGCACATCGTAAACTTTAATTGTTCTTACTTATAAATTGTTAATTATACATCGACCACTACGTTTTCATATCGTGTTTATGAAGTTCAACATTTGACAATGACAAACTAGGCTATTGTTTCTTGGACTTTGACAACCAAAAATATATGCTTTCTATAGAACAAAGATAATGTATGAAATTTATTTCACAGCATCACCTAAAATTTCGTTGACGACTGTGAAAATAACCAAAGGCATATGCTAGATCATTTCTTTTATGCTTCGAAAGCGACTGTACAGTAATAATAATTAGTGGATAAGTTTAGAATGTTATGTTGTTTAATCATTTATTTCAGTTGAAATTTATGTAACCTGTTCAGTCTCAAAAGTACATAATTTCCAATGGAGTATTGCACTGTTACTGCTCTAGACAATCTATATCAAGTCACTAGTGAGTAACTTCTCTAGGTAATTCCTTAAATTCTACTGAGAAGACATGACCAGTGGAGTTCATCTGTGTCGGGTGTAAGGCAGTTACCCAGTGATAACAATGGTTGAAGCAACCTAAATATGTTGCAAACTGAATGAGTTAGAAATATCAACCATTGGATAGCCGGCTCAATGGGTTAATAGTAAAGCGTTCTCCTAGAAGCCTGAAGGTCATGAGTCCGATTCTTGGTGGGGTTGTGGATGTACACTGTTGAAGAGTCTTATATTAGGGAGAAACGGCCGCCGGCCAGTGCTTCTTGGTGTTCGCTAGTTGTTAAATTTAGTATAATTTATGACACCAAATTAACATTCAAGAATCTTTACAATACCCAATTAAAATCATTAACTATCACTGCAGTATACACTAAAATACATTTTAAACATATAACTGAATTAAATTCTATCACAAAAGTATATGCTACTATGTACAGAAATGATACTTCTTCTGTCTTAAAATATCTAATTCCATCATTCATTTCATATTTCATCATCTTCTTCATGACTAAATCTGTCGCTATAATGCATCAGTGTTAACTAAACATTTTTGTCTATCTAAGTGAATTATACAATGTTAAGTGATAAAATGAAATCATCAGAGAAGTCAATTCATTCCAACAATGCAATACTACTTATTCCTCAAGTCACAATTTGTTAAAGTTTGTTAAAACATCAATCATAAATTAGACAACAATATAAGACACTATTGTTATGATTTTAGTAATATTCTATCTGACTACCTTCTCATCAAATAAATACTTTTCTTCTTACCATATATCAATATCTATGTTTCAAGTTAACCTTTAGACTAAAAGTAAAATTACTTATTTACTTACTTACTTATGCCCGTTACTCCTCGCTGAGGAGCATAGGCTGCTCACCAGGATTCTCCATTCAACTCTGTCCTGAGCAATCCTTTCCAACTGTTACCAGTCGCTGTTCATCCTTTTAATGTCTGCTTCTAATTCTCGACGCAGCGTATTTTTTGGCCTTCCTCATTTCCGTTTCCCAACAGCATTCCATGTTAATGCTTGCCTCGTGATGTAGTCTGATGGTTTTCGCAGTGTATGTCCTATCCATTTCCAACGTCTTTTCCTAATTTCATCTTCGGCTGGAAGTTAGTTTGTCCTCTCCCATACTAAGCTGTTGCTGATGGTTTCCGGCCAACGAACATTCAGTTTCTTGCGTACACAGTTGTTTATAAATATCTGTATCCATCTGATGATGTTTGCGGTAGTTCTTCACATTTCAGCTCCATACAGCAGGACTATCTTTACGTCCGAATTGAAGAGTCTGACTTTGAGGTAAGTTGATAGTTATTTTGAGTCCCATATATTTTTCAACTGTAGGAATGTTGCCATTGCTTTGCCAATCCTTGTCTTTACATCTGCATCGGACCCTCCTTGTTCATTGATGATGCTCCCCAGATATGTAGCTCCGCCTGTAGCTCTCCTAGGGTTACTGCCGATCCTAAGCCCGGGTAAAGGAGAAGGGTTGGACATGGGGCTAGCACCCCCCATTCCGTAAAACCCAAGCTTGCTAAATAAATGCAAACCAGATTAGACAAGATAAACCATTTAAAAGTAAAATCCTCATTTCCGTTTCCCAACAGCATTCCATGTTAATGCTTGCCTCGTGATGTAGTCTGATGGTTTTCGCAGTGTATGTCCTATCCATTTCCAACGTCTTTTCCTAATTTCATCTTCGGCTGGAAGTTAGTTTGTCCTCTCCCATACTAAGCTGTTGCTGATGGTTTCCGGCCAACGAACATTCAGTTTCTTGCGTACACAGTTGTTTATAAATATCTGTATCCATCTCATCAAATAAATACTTTTCTTCTTACCATATATCAATATCTATGTTTCAAGTTAACCTTTAGACTAAAAGTAAAATTACTTGTGCAATAATATCATTCATGTATGTCAAATCTTCTTACGTCAGATGTGATTAACAAAAATTGACATAAAATCTTTGTTTTACTTTAAGGAAAAAATACATCAGTGAATAATTTTTTTTATTATAGTTTCTTAGTACAGAAACAATTCGCATTATGTACACTTCATTATAAAATATCTAACTTTTGTTTTAATTGGATAAATGGAAGTATACATAATTTTTTTGTAAAGTTTGTATGCTACACTATCGTCAAAAAATAAACTTTCTGCTTTACTTCCTTACCCTCCTAGCTTAATTCATATATATCTAATGTAATTTAGTGAACAGTCTATAGGTAATTTTAGTACGCTAAACAGTATTGTTTTCAAATCAGAATTGTTCTAATGTATTTTGCAAATCAACATTCACTTTACATTTTGAATGATCGTTAGAAAAGAAATTATAAAAATGAAAAGTAAAAGTTAAATAGAAGGTAATCTAGAGTAGTTATGGAGATTTTTAACCTAAGAGGTTGGTTTCAATTAAATTATACTCTTTTGTTTACTCTTGAAGTTTTCATTATCAAAGTAGATTAGCTCATTAACGAATACTATCTAAGGAGAATAAACATACAATTATTTTCTAAAGATAATGGCCATTTATTAAACATTGCTTTCACATAGACATGGTGATATCAGTCTATGATTCAGAATAGTGTAGCACCACGTTCCATATAGTAGAGTTACTTTACTTTTGCAAAAACATTATGGAATGACAATTACTGACACTCATTTGTAATCAAGAATGTATTTGGATCTTCCCGTTGATATGCTGTGGACTGAAACCGATCAGTCTCTATTGTCATACGTGCATCTAGAACGGATTGCCTCAATATAGCGATAGTTCACAAGTATTGTTCTAGTACTCTAGTGGTGAACGCGGTGGTGTTTGGCACGAAACGAACTGAGTTTGAGTTGTAGTGTGAACATCAGCACTGAAATGCAAATACATACAACTGACGAGCCACAAATCGGCCGAAACGTACAGCTGATACAACTATATTATGGGACTTCTCAGCAGGTACGTATAGTAGATTCTTTTGACTTTTGCAAAAACATTATGGAATGACAATTACTGACACTCATTTGTAATCAAGAATGTATTTGGATCTTCCCGTTGATATGCTGTGGACTGAAACCGATCAGTCTCTATTGTCATACGTGCATCTAGAACGGATTGCCTCAATATAGCGATAGTTCACAAGTATTGTTCTAGTACTCTAGTGGTGAACGCGGTGGTGTTTGGCACGAAACGAACTGAGTTTGAGTTGTAGTGTGAACATCAGCACTGAAATGCAAATACATACAACTGACGAGCCACAATCGGCCGAAACGTACAGCTGATACAACTATATTATGGGACTTCTCAGCAGGTACGTATAGTAGATTCTTTTGACTTTTGCAAAAACATTATGGAATGACAATTACTGACACTCATTTGTAATCAAGAATGTATTTGGATCTTCCCGTTGATATGCTGTGGACTGAAACCGATCAGTCTCTATTGTCATACGTGCATCTAGAACGGATTGCCTCAATATAGCGATAGTTCACAAGTATTGTTCTAGTACTCTAGTGGTGAACGCGGTGGTGTTTGGCACGAAACGAACTGAGTTTGAGTTGTAGTGTGAACATCAGCACTGAAATGCAAATACATTTATTTTGATAGAGAATTTTGCTTAATTCTAATTTTAGTTTCTATTCTAAATTAGTTTAATTTTTCAATAGACAAACGCTGTAAATAAAATGAAAAAAAAATAAGCCAAGATCTGTTTAAGCATTTAAAAAAATTTTTTTTTCTTTTTTTAAAAAATGGCGGATATTAAAAGACAATTGCAACAATACAGAAAATGTAATATGCCCCCCCCTCGCCTCACCAATTTAGGATAGAAATTTAGTTACACAACTAGTTTAATTTCCGTTAAATTGACATAAAATCTTTGTTTTACTTTAAGGAAAAAATACATCAGTGAATAATTTTTTTTATTATAGTTTCTTAGTACAGAAACAATTCGCATTATGTACACTTCATTATAAAATATCTAACTTTTGTTTTAATTGGATAAATGGAAGTATACATAATTTTTTTGTAAAGTTTGTATGCTACACTATCGTCAAAAAATAAACTTTCTGCTTTACTTCCTTACCCTCCTAGCTTAATTCATATATATCTAATGTAATTTAGTGAACAGTCTATAGGTAATTTTAGTACGCTAAACAGTATTGTTTTCAAATCAGAATTGTTCTAATGTATTTTGCAAATCAACATTCACTTTACATTTTGAATGATCGTTAGAAAAGAAATTATAAAAATGAAAAGTAAAAGTTAAATAGAAGGTAATCTAGAGTAGTTATGGAGATTTTTAACCTAAGAGGTTGGTTTCAATTAAATTATACTCTTTTGTTTACTCTTGAAGTTTTCATTATCAAAGTAGATTAGCTCATTAACGAATACTATCTAAGGAGAATAAACATACAATTATTTTCTAAAGATAATGGCCATTTATTAAACATTGCTTTCACATAGACATGGTGATATCAGTCTATGATTCAGAATAGTGTAGCACCACGTTCCATATAGTAGAGTTACTTTACTTTTGCAAAAACATTATGGAATGACAATTACTGACACTCATTTTGTAATCAAGAATGTATTTGGATCTTCCCGTTGATATGCTGTGGACTGAAACCGATCAGTCTCTATTGTCATACGTGCATCTAGAACGGATTGCCTCAATATAGCGATAGTTCACAAGTATTGTTCTAGTACTCTAGTGGTGAACGCGGTGGTGTTTGGCACGAAACGAACTGAGTTTGAGTTGTAGTGTGAACATCAGCACTGAAATGCAAATACATACAACTGACGAGCCACAAATCGGCCGAAACGTACAGCTGATACACTATATTATGGGACTTCTCAGCAGTACGTATAGTAGATTCTGCCTCATGGGCTTTAGGTTGTCGAACGCTTAACCCTCTACACCATTTCGCCTGCAGATGTTCAATGGTAGAATTTACACAAAACCACCTTATTCGAGCTACACTAGTGACTAGATTCAAGATGTTCTTAAAATTCTAGTGAGAAGTTGTGACTGGTAGAGTTCAGACTTGTTGGTAGTGAAATAATTATTACCGATGACAATGGATGGTCGTTGCACTGAATCATAAATTAAAGGGAGTAGGAATTCTACTTTCGTACACCTGCTGGCACAGTGGTGTAGAGGGTTAAGCGTTCGACGGTGCTAAACTGCAGAATGAATGAACTGCTAGAATGATTCAGCTGTCCATTGCTCCCTGGTTTTCAGTGGCACCCTAGCAACATCAATCTGTGACGAATTTAATCAACTAAAAATTAATGCCGATTTCCACAAACCACCTTAAATCAATCAATTGATTATTTAAGTCTAGAGAAAAAGGATTATGTAAAGGTTGTTGGAAGCATACAAAATATTATATAACCATAACATGTAATAATGCAAACTTCCATAACAAATAATAATCAAATCATTTGTCATTATAGACTGTTTCGGACTGTTAAATATTAATCAAATAACCGACAGGAAGTAAATGCGTCAGTAAAGCTGAAAAGTATGTAAATTAAAGTGACTACAATTTGCGGGTGGAGTTGTTGTTGGGGGGGGGGGGAGAAATTACATATTCTTGATAGTAGTAAATTAATTTGCATGAATTTATTTGTTGTTATTATTCGTCACAGAATCAATCACATTGGTTTGTTATTAATGAAAAACAGAAAAAACTGAAGAGATTTTCTACTTAAGTAAGGGACTCCTTATTCAAAAAGCATACTTACGATTCAGCAGAGAACTGAACTCTTAAATATCAATAGCACTGAACTCTTACTCATTGGTTTTTGAGAAGAACTCCTGAGTGGTAGAGACAAGATAGATTGGAAGTAGAAAAGTTTTTACTAATGTTATTGAATGTTCGTTAAACCATATCACATATGGATTGTAGTGAAGATTATACCATAAGACGTCTACCCAGTGATGCTGACAGTCAGGTACTTGACCTGAAGCTGTAGACTTTGGGTTTTATATACTAGTTGAATCAAAAGTAAGCATTTTCAGTGAGAAGTCACATGCTGATACAAAAAATCTTTCCAGTTATTTCCTTGTTTATATAGGTACCCGATCTAACTCTCTGTGTGACAAATTCAAATAAGAGATTAGTAACTGATATCCAAAAACCTAACTCGTCTTGAGTGGTAATGAAGTGATATATTATTTTCTGTATCATATTGTTAATTAAAGGGATTCTACTTACTTAGAATGCAGTTGTTACCTTAATTCAAATACAGTCAAATTGACGCCAGCTAATAAAAGTGGTTTTTTCTTTAATATCATTACTTCATTGTGACGTATAATGACTTATATTTCTGATTCATTTACTTTCCAAATAGCAAACAGATTAATGTACAATATATTTATTATCACTAGCTTGTACAACAAACTTTTGTATATGCTGACATGTAAATGGGAAGTACTATGTGCTATGTGAATAAGTGACTACAAACAGACAAAAAATATGACTTGTTTCCAACTGTGTATGGTATGAAGATAGCAGTTCATATAACACTAATTACTCTGATATGCATTCTTTAATAATCATTAACGAGATCAACTTTTCAAAATACTATGCTAAAACATAGTTTTAAGTGATAATTGAACAAAGTACTAATAATCCAAATTCTTTTCTGTATACTACATTAATATCTTTTAACTGTCTTTTAAACAAAACTAAAACTTATGAAGTAAAAGCTGAATTCCCGACATTCAAATCAGTTGGTAATGAATAAAAATTTCAACATACTTCCCGTTCCGCATCGTTTACGAATTGAAGTTTAAGTGAACGAGAAAGTCAACAAGAATGCAAAAACAAATGAAGCCAACTAAAACTAAGAAATAACCAATTAAATACGAAGTTACAAAGAAGAAATAAATAAGATGTTCACTAACATAATGTATACAGTCCATTACAAATCAGTGGGAAAATACAAGCTTATCCTAATTATATATATATATATGCCCGTTGCTCAAGTGTGACTCTCTGGACACAGTAGCCTAGTAGTGAACGCGGTGGCATTTGACACGAAGCAGACTGAGTTCGAATCCCAGTTTGAACATCAACATTGGGATGCAGGTACATCCAGCCTATGAGTCCCAAATAGGACGAAATGCACTTCCTGAATTTCGCTTGCCAGTCACAATCCAACTTCAATATGTATACACCGATTATATTGTCCAAAATAACGGTGAAGTCCAGCAAACGGGCTATTTAGCTCAGAAAACTCAAGAACATTGATTTCCTGAAAACCGATTCTCTTTTCTTTGTATTTCTATGTGATTTGTTAGCGTTTTCCACATTTTAATCGGCTGATTCATCTAGTTCTACGTAGATATCACTCAGTATATTAAAACTCTCACAACCGTCCATTTTTTAGCTAACAAACCTACAACTATCAATCATAACGGTTCATGGTGTAAACTAAATTCATCTAGACATCTGCCGAAACCAAAGAAAATCGATCGGCAATTTCATCTTATTATTGTGATTGGATGATATTATCAAAACTTTGGGTAAAGAGATTTCTCTGTTAGAATGAGCTTGTTCTTACTTTCATCTTTAATCGATTCACGATATTTATTAACTATCCCTTATTGTTAAATATGTTACCAAATCGTAATTAATAAACTTATTAAAACTACTTTTATTAATAAATTAAAATATGACTATTTGAATGCAATTAATTGTCATCAGGTAAATGTTGTGCTAGTTTCTATGCATTAATTCTGTAAAGGTTTTCTTTAAAATTTTATAAGTTCCGGTAAAAGTTTACTCTTTATCATGTAGAAATCAATAAAAAATCTTATTTTAATTACAATTTAACTCGAAACAGTGAAAATACCAGGTATGTTTATATTTTTTCGACAATAATAAATGATTATTTACATCTAAAACCGGTATTAATTTGATCAGTATGAAATAATGATGTGATCAAAATGTTTACCTTAACGAAGTCACCAAGGCTACATAAAAGTCTTATTAAATTTCTGAGAAAATATTTATCAATACGCTCATTAGAAGTAGTCTGATAAACTAATTCAGACTGGCGGGGAGGACATGACTATAATATGCTGTTAATGATTTTTTGGCTACAGAAAGGGAAAACTTAATCAATTTTCACATGTGCTTGCAAAAGCAGGTACAATGAAAGGACAGAAAGATGGACCAGTTTACGATTTATTGAACATATTCCGAAGAACCTGTGTTTGAAAGAAGTAACTGTTTTCAGAAGTTCAATTATGCGTCATTTGGTAGACACGGGACATGAGGTCGATGCAACAAATGCTTTTAAAATCATCAATAAACAACATAAAACGATTCTAATAAAATTTGCTGAGGCCATTGCAATTAGAAGATTGAAACCTGACCTTTGTGTTTAAAAGGAATCAGTAGTAATTCTTTAGTTGCCCTGGTAGCAATAGATCGATGTTATCAGATAAACAACTCAATTGACAAAGTCAGTATGTATATTAATAATTTGAATTAACTATAAACAATAGCATGTATGTAGCTAATGAGAATGCAACGAAATACATTGGATTCAAAGTATTCTACAAATGTTGTCGTTCTTGCATTATTCAAATTTTCAAACTGTCCGTAAGAAATGGTTACATTTCAGGCAGTTAGTGACTATCCCGAAAATTCAAACCTGATTACTAAACGACTTCCTGAAATACCTATGTTTAACTCTTAAATTGTATAAAGTTATTAAAAAAATTGTTTTTGACATCATAGGATAAAATTACTAATACTAAATGCATCAAAATACAAAGTATCTACTAAATAAACAAAGTATAATGCACAAATTGAAACTATGATTTAGCTGAAAACGTTAACTTCACCTAACAATAAACCCAAAGTAATCTTAAATCAAACTTCATCCTTCACTATAACCCTTGCATATCCTTTAATCTGAGCTGCAACCTGTAGTAATTTAATGGTGTTTAAAAGACTATTTACATCCCTATGATAGGTTAGAGAATACGGGTGTTATTTTATTACACAGACTAGTTAGGTTGTTAATGGTTTAATTTATAGTTGTAAATATCTATAGAAACCATAAGAATTACATTGATTGTAGACAAATGTGTACACAATTACTAAAACAGTCCGTTTTACCGATCATGCAATTATTTACAATTACTGTTTACTAATAAGATAAAATGAGGTATAAATTAATTAGGCTGATTGATATGTTTACATACGCAAATTACCATGATCTATTTTAACTGGTTAGATGATCACCTACCGCATCCTTGTATTGTACTTTAACCAAAAGTTCCTTATTTAAGCTTCAGTTATATTACAATTTCAAAAATTATAATACCATAGTATCTTAGTAAATGTAATGAAATTATTTTCTAGATATATTTTTTTATATAAAGTGTAGATCCATGTTAAAATTATTCAACCATAAATAACAAATTAAAACTCTGATTGATAGCATCATGTGATTTAGATTTATACAAATGTAAACAACTAGTAATCACTATAAACTCATCATGTCTTGTACCGTTTTAATTCGTTAATAAATTTTGGTTGATTGAATTCGCCACCGATTAATGTTGGTAGGGTATTATACATAACTAGGAAGCACTAGACAGCTGTTTCATCATAATATAGAACTACTGAGCAGTGTACACCCTAGATTTTACCACATGGTCTCCCAAGTGACTAGAGCATAACCCTCTACACCACTGAATCGGCAGGCACCCAATGAAATAATTCCCACTTTTCTTTAATTTTTGATATAGTGCGACTATCGTCCGGTGTTATCATTAATGACTATCTCACTCTCGTTGTGTGAAATTCACTAATACTCCTTGGTTTTCATTGGTACTATGTCACCATTAATTTGTGACAAATTCAATCAACTAAAACTTAATACCAATCTTCATATATCACTTTAATTGTTAAATAACTTTTATGTTCCTGTAAATATCAACAGAGTATTGATAGAATTGTTTAGATTCATGTCATTGTCTGTGATTTTACAAATATAATTAAAGGTATGAAAGAAGAAACTAGAAATTTCAATAAGCATGTTATAGAAGAAATGTAATTTCGCAACTATTGAACTCAAACTAAATGTTCCAACGTAAAATCATACTGAATAACTAATGATAAAACAGATTCAAGCTTTGCCAATCTACTGAATGTTAAGCAAGTTGTTATAATGTAAGCAAAAATCAAATGTAAGATTAAAAGCTACAACATTTTGTAAATAAAATAACTGATGTTTGTACAGATAGCTATCGTTAAACCGTAATACTTATTCACGTATTAGATGGTTTCGTCAGCAAACAATCAAACCAAGACTAATCAAAAAGCACATAGAATGAATAGATTGGTTTATCAAAACAGTAATAAATTATAAATTTTAGATAATAAAGACGAGTGAGTTCGTTTTAAACTACACAATAAATTCTTATACGATCAGAGTGAATAATCTGGCTACCGTAAGTTTTTATAGTGAAAACTTGATATTGTTGGAAATATTATCTAATACATCACATATTCTACTAAATTATCTTATTTCATTCATAAAATATGTGTATTATCAAAATAAACAGAGTATGTAACTCAATTCACCACAATGATAGTCACACTGATGGACTTATTACATAATGTATTTCAGTGTCTTCTGAAATATAATCGAAACTTACTAAACAGACAATCTAGAATTACAACAAGGATGCTACCTAGGAGTGCTTTATAAAATGAACTGTCATTAACATTGTTCACTACTGCTCTATTTTCATATTAGAGCATAAATTCGATTAACCATACAACCTTATTTCAAAGAAATATGCATTAAAATAATATAAATCCATCAAAACACTAGTCTTGAATTACCTGTTTCTATAGTGATCAGCTTTATTCACTTTGAGCATATTTCGAATATATTACTGTAAAATATTTTTCTTTTAGTAACGTCCAATAATATGTAAAGGTACAGAGATCAAGCAGTATCTATGCAGAGAAGTTCATCCTTATCGTTCTTTTTATCACAACACAGATGTCTTTGTAAAATGTTTGAAAGAAGCCAAAATTAGCTATCTTTTAGCATGTTTATTGAAGTCTAAGAAGTAAACTTAACTATTAAACGATCACTCTCTACTGATGATGTAAAGTACTACTCTAGCTACTAGATCAAGTCATCTGAGCTTTCAAGCTTCATATATATATATATATATATATATATATATATATATATATATATATATATAACTGGTACTCTTCAAATGACCTAAGCTTTTCAGACTTCAACTGTTACTCCTTAAAGCAGCATTGCTTACATTCAGTGAACATATTCTTTCAGTCAGTACTAAGGACTAAAGTAAAACTATACTAAATTATGCATTGCCTAGTCAGTGTAATTTGTACAGTCTACGTTATCGGAGTTATCATCACCTACAGACATGTTATAATATTTTTGTAAATGTGAATCAATCCATAATGGCAAACTAAAAACTTTTAGTAGTTAAAACTTTGGGTAGTTATCAGGAAAATATGGGAAACTTTAAACGTTTTGTTTTGGTTTACTGATTTGATGAATACTCAAGTCCGAAGTAATCAAAGAATGAGTGGTTTACGAAGCTAGTCCCCCCTCCTACTAGTCATAGCAACTGATCATATGTTTTGTATTAGAGCGTGTTATTTTATTAGATAAAAAAAACCACTCCTGGTGTGTGGTCTTGTTTTGTGTATTGTTAACTCATTCGTGGATCGAAATCGATAAGTATATTCTGGGAATGGTTATCATTGAGCTGCATCGTATCGTTAAGTTTTCTTTCCCCCGATTAATATTTAATTCTTCCATTCTAGTACTTGAAATCATGAAACTCCTAATCTATAACTGTAATGACTTACATAAAAGTTGATTTTCAAAATGTCATTTACATTCAGTCGGTAGAAATCATTGTACATTCAATGTATGTAATCACAACTAGAACTTACTAATATTCTTCTGAATTAGTAAAATTCCATACGTCAATCACAATTTACTAACTCACAATCAAATGCAACTGAGAAAAATTACATTGCAGATGAATGTTCCAATTAATATGGCAATCTATTAGAGTATCTTAAAGTCACTTTCAACTTAGATTCATTCGGACAATCTTAGTTGTAAGTTCCTGACCATTTTTCAACTTCTTGTTCTAAACTTTTACTTGTAGTTTTTGTTATTCAGCCGAACTTACAACACACTAAATTGCCCCTACATTAACCATAAACTGAATAGCTAGAGAAATTTACTAACATTTTCACAGACAGCTGGAATTCTACCATTATATGTCGACCCAGTTGTGCAGAGGGTTAGGTGTTCGCTAAATTGAAGCCCATGGAGTCTGTGGTGTGCACTACTAAGGAGTTCCACATCAGAACGAAATAAATGTCTACTGTTCCCTAGTTTCCAATGGTGCTTTACCAACACCAACCTGTGACATATTCGATCACATAAAAATACCAATTGCCAGAAAAATAACTATCTCGATTCGGTACCATATATATTAAGGAAATCGTATTACTCGTTAAATTACATTTTCAATAACTGTCACTACCAATACTATGCTAGAAACAATAATACAAAGGATATGATTACATAATATAGTGAATAAAATTTAGTGTAAATTAGTAATTTATTCTGTCTTCATTAATTGACTAAACTGTATTTGTTTACAATCAATCCATCAATATTCAGATGTTTCCTATACAAATACAGGTGATAAAATGCATTATGATCATTGATTATCATAAAACAAACAATGCTATTTTTGTCAAAACATTCACTTGCAAAAGTTTACTTTGCTTATTATAATGATGTATGACAATGAAAATAATAAAGAATTGAGATAGTTTGTGGATGTTGGTAATGAATTTAGTTGACTGAATTCGTCACAGATTGATGTTGGTAGGGTACCATTGAAACCAGGGAGCACTGGACAGCTGTTCCGTATGAAGCTACATAAGACATCCCAGATGTTCTAGTCAGGAGTCGTTACTGGTGGAGTTCATGCTTGTAGGAAGTGAGACATTTATCACCAATGACAATGGATGCAAGTGGGAATTATACTATTGGATATCGATCCAGTGGTGCAGTGGGTTAGGCGTTCACAAACCTGAAGCCTTTTAGGGAGGAACAGAAGGTGTGCACTGCTGAGAAGTCCCATACTTAAATGATGCAGCTGTCGTTTTCTTCATGGTATTCAGTGGCACCCTACCAACATAAATCTGTTACGAATTTAATCATCTATAATAATATTAAGAGGAATACTTGTAGTAATAACAAAAGTCTTCTTGTTCAATACACCATATCTAAACTAATGGTACTGTCAGTAGTACTGTACTATTTCAAAGCACTAAAATTTCAGGATTATGTTCAGTGAACAACATTGTGGTAAATAAACAGTTTTATTTATCAGTTAGGCTTATAAACTATGTAACAAGCAGTCGTTATATAATTTACGAGAAAACCTCGCTTAAGATATTGATATTGCTTATCTGAAGTTTCTTTGAATGGATATCATTGATAAGCTGGATTTGTACTAATACGCCCAGAATGTTTTAGTCAATTTTCTGTTCATTTATTGAGTAAAGGATTAGTTCTAGTAATTAATTTTTATTCGACATTTCACTCCATGTGATTCTTTTGCATTATTCGCTTTTTTTCATCTAGTATATCAAGTTTCCTTACTTTAATATATTCATAGATGTCTGTAATTACTTCAGATAGTTTGATATAAAATCATAGTTTACTTTGCGAAATAAGCAATAAAATGACTACCGATGCTGGATACACGGCGTTTCTTAAATAATGTAAACACTTTGGATGACGTATGTCCTTGTGTTGTTAGTTCTAAACATCAGAATAATAAATGATAACATACTGTACAATAACTACATGAATCATAAAATAGTCATGTTAACATTTCAACATAATTACATCATAATAAAATGATTAGTTTCAATTGTATTGTTCCTGAATTTAAACAAAATTATCATTCTAAACAAAATTATCATCATTACATAATACTGATGTTTAGTAAAAGCAAACAATTGAAGTGAATAAACTGAATTCAATTTATTTTGCTTAAGCGTTTGTTCTTTCTTTATTCAATTTTATTGAACAAGTCAAATATAAATATTGACTAGAGTTTTTGTTCAGGATGAATTAATAAGTCCCACCTTAATTGTCATTGATTATTTATGATGAAAGATCGTTTTTGTAGATTGTATTAATCACGGAATGATATCAGTTGGGTGTCAATTAAAAATCATGAAACGATGGACATCTATTTCACCTTAGTGTGAAACTCCTCAGAGTCACTGTTCACTCTCTATTCTATCAAATAATCCAACCTGGGATGTTTAAATCTCACTGCGGAAGGTTAATGATTAACACCACTTGATCAGAGTTTAGTGATTGAATTTTCACTTCAGTCAATTAACAACATACTAAATCATTGGTCAATGACATTAATGATGATTTTGTCACTCCTGATTTGTCTGAACCATACCAGTCATGAAGGCACATTTTCTTAATACTGCTGATAGCATATTAATAAGTGAAGTAATAACAATACACTAACTATTTATAAATGTCGAGTCTAATACATATCTATAGCAATACAATAAAACCTAAACACCCAATAGTGATGAATCGTTATTACATTAAACTCTCTGTGTTTTATTTCAAAAGCATCAGTAGACCACCTTCTATGTAATGCATAATCAGTATTATCAAAGCCTAGAATCTATACTTAATAATCAATGAAAATGAAGGTGTGTACCATATAACCAAAAAATAAATTAACTTCAACATTTCTTTCATAAATTTCATCAAGTTATTCAAAACAAAATCATGTTTATGCATACATTTTGTAATGTATGTCCAAAAAGAAAAAAAAAAAAGGTAAAGTAAAGAATATTTGAAGTTCAAAAATTATTTATTAAAAGTTTAAGTTAATTAATTCGGATAAAAACAACTGGTAGGATTAAACTATAATGCGTAAACCAATCAGATCAATGATAAGTAATTTACAATTTGAAAGCGTATAATTGAAATACTAATGCTTGTACTAGAAAACATTCTTTGAAATGCTTGTTATTATTATCTATCTTATTGTTAAGGGAATACTAGAGAAGATAATTTTTATAGTTGCCAACATAATTGACGTAAAGTTAAATAGGAAAAGATAAGTGATCAATATATATTTCAATGTCATGTATGCAGATTTTAAAAAATCATTTAGAACTGGATCAGTTTTTAGTAAATAAAATGTTACTCTGAATAAAATTATATATATAGTAGTGTATTTGGCTGATGGAAATGCTAATAACAACCGCTGAATCATTAACCAACTTCAATAAAATGATATTTGTTCAGTTATATGAATACTTTGCAAATGTTAACTCTGAAACGTTACTGAGAACTACAGTATCTAACGGTAGTGCTGATCAAATAGTTAAGAAGGAATGTAGAGTAGGCTCCAAAAGTAAACCTAGTTTTCTAAATGAGACTTTATAAAGTATATTTCTACACATTTAAAGACATAAACCAAAGAAATAACCTTAAAAGGTTTACTAAACGTGTAAATTTACCATAATTTTACTGTATTCATTCTTATTTCATGTCTATTCTTAGTAGTATAAGCTTGTCGTTAGCATTTTCCGTTTTCCATTTGGCTAAAATTAGCTTAAGATCATTTTTAGAGTACGACTAGAGTCTCTTGAACACCTTGAGTAACTATGCAAGCATATTTGGGATGCGCTTCTTCCCTTCCAAATGAAAATATTACTCCAGGACTGGCCTGCTTCTCCTCCTAAATTAGTTATAGGAAGTGAAGTAATTGAATGCGTTGACCGCTTCACTTATCTCGGAAGTCTCATCACCCCCTGGTGAGTCGGTGTCTGACGAAATCTCAGAGTAGATTCAGAAGACCCGAATAGCAATCGCCAATTTACGCCACTTATGGCGCAGGCGAGATATACGTGTCTCAACTAGAGATCGGGTATACTGAGCATATTACTGCGAAACGTGGGCCATGAAAACCCAAAATCGACTCCAAATCATAGGAACCTTCATAGCATCGCTCGTATATCATGGAATAATCAAATAAGTAAGATTGAGGTTAGAAAAAAGGCCCTTGGGAAACATAGTAAATCAGTCGAAGAGGTCATTAACCTTCATCGACTGAGATGGTTGGGACATGTATTGTGCATGCCGGACCACAGTCTACCTCGTCGAACGATGTTGGCTAGGGTTGAAGTAAGATGGAAGAAGAGTAGAGGCGGCCAAATTAAAACATGGCATCAGTCCATGAAGTCCTTGACTATTGGTCTAAGCCATGTTGGTAGATATAGATTACCTGGTTGGGGTCCGCGTGATAGTCGCAGTAAATGGCTGGAAACACTGGAAGACATGGCTCAGAATCGGTCACAGTGGCGCAAGTGTATTCACTCTTTAACCTTATCAAGATCTTGAATTCTATTATTCTTTACTGCATACCTTAACTTTACTCTTCCCTTTTGTATTCTGTTATTACGTTACCTTTGTAATCTCGTAGTGTTAATGTGGTATGGCAACTTGAACCTGTGGGCGTATATGCCTGGTTCTACGTTGCTGCTGCTGCTTAGAGTACAACTAAGGTTTAGTTCTACCAACTAATTTACACTGTAGGATTCAGAAGAGCCTTCCTTAAATAAACAATCATATTAGTAGACTCTCTGTAGTTTAACTCCATAATTACCTATTTATGTTAATGTTTAAGTGGTCACAATACAATAGCCAGTATTATGAAATTACTATTGTCACAAAATGAAAACTTTCTAGCATTAGCTAATTTGGTAGATTTTTATTTGTGTAAAAAAAGTAATCATTTGTATATACTACTGAATAGAACATGATCGTTAAGTGGATTACATAAAAGTACATTTTTCTTTCCTTGTTAATCAAGTTACATCTTCATTAAATAATGTGATAAATATAACTGAAACAGCAAAATAATTGTACACTTGAAAGTTTCTATTCAAAACTATTATTAAGTACATCGATAGAATGAGTCAATTCATAATTGAATATCAATCGTTTTATAGATTATTAAGCAAATACCCCCAATGATATCTTTCAATTCCTCATTAACAAAAAGGACCTACCTAAATGTCGATTTTAGATCAAGACTCACTGATGAATGTCTTGAAGAAAAGCGTCTTGAATACGATTAAAAGAACCTTTTTCTTAGTAAGTTTAAAAATTTCGTTCTTTTGTCAACCTTAAAATTTACCGACAACAGAAATGACAACATTTTCAGTGTTCATTTATCAATTAACGTGTTCCTGTGCAAAAAGGTGAACTGGTTGTTCACTACATCTTATAAGAGTACTACACTACTCGGTTATGGAAGCCTAAGAGATGTTGCATAAAAGGCTCAATTGTGGACACTCTAGTCACCACTGATCATCAAATCATGAGAGATATATCTTCCAAAGTAATTTACATGGTGAACTTACCGAAATTAGTATGTTTCTGTTACTTATATATCTCTGAGGCTATAGCTATACACACAAAGAAATTGGAATAATCTATACAAAAGAAACTTATCCAATCACAATTGACATTCAGCTTGTTATGTTGACAGTTTTATGATGAGATTAAAGTTACTTTAATTGTTAATTAACTAAATAGAAAAAATGGGTTGCAAATCAAGTGGTTTTTGATCAAATGTATATTTGTAACATGAAATTCACTATCCCTTAATTTTCAGTTACTATTCACAGATATAATCTAGAAAACTTCTAAAAAATACACAGTAAACATCATTATCATCAAACAAAAATATATTCTATGAATTGCTTACAAGCATATATAATAATGTCAAGAGAAGAAAGTATTGGCAATTGTTATAAATCAGAATATTGTTACTTCAATTACATGAATTCACTGACAAAAAGAACACTGAAATCTTTCTTAGCTTACAAGCTACAATAATGTAATCTTTGTTTTGCATATGAAAAAATCAATTTTGTTTTCATTACATTTATTTTGTCATTAGATATCAGTGAAGACAAGGAAATACTGGGAACTTGTTTCATTCTAGGATTATGCTCTACAGAGGTAAATACCGTCAATTCTATTAGATACTACGAATTGATCTGAATTAGACAAGTATTAACCACTAAGAATCATCGGCCAAGTGTTACGTCTTAATATGGGACTATTCAGCAGCACGCATCCACTATCCTACCAGGGCTCGAACCCACGGCATTCAGGCTCTACGACGAATGCTTAACTATTAAACCACAGAGCCGACTCCCAACGGTTGATATTTTTAATTCAGCCAAATATAGATATATTTTCACGACCTCATCCATTATCACTCGACATGGTTGAAATCCACTAGTCATATCTTCTTACTTGAACTTTAGGAATTACCATAAGAGTTTAATCACCAGTGAACTGATACTGGTGAAATTCTCCTAAGGAATCAACTGCAGAATTTACACATCTCCCAGTAACGCTTGACCATCGGCATCGCTAGGCTGCTTTCTAATGGTATAATTTTCATTTCAATTAATTTGTGATATAGCGCAATCATTAGTCAGTGGCAATCTTCACTATACTACTTCATCGCAAATGTAAATGTTATTTGAGACTAAGTATTTCCTATAGTGTACATTCAGAAAAAAACACTTTCCTACTTCAAATCTCTAACGTATCCGAATAGTTATGCGTATAGCATATCAACTTAATTCAAGCTAAATTATCATCAAATGAGTTGACTATTTTTGAATTTTATTGCAAAACTATTTCATTTATTATATAACTCATAAGATATCTCAGCTGGATCACCATTTCATCCGTATGCTTAAATTTACTCCAAACAAACAATTTGTATAACAATCAGTAAATAATATAAAGAAGAATGTTTGTTGTTTTCTAAGTTTACTACAATTAATATATAATGTTACTTATAGAATGTACAGATCCTGAAATATATTTGGTATTGTTTAGTAATAGTAAGTACTTAACTGTTTTCAACAGTTTCAGTTATAATCAAATTTTTAGCAAAAATGATACATTTTGTCAAACAATCTAAACTAATAATTGTAAGATTTTAGATAATTTGTATGGCTTATTTGATTATATATATATATATATATATATATATATATATATATATATATATATATAACATTTTCTGGTATATGCGGTCTATGCCTTTGAATAGATTTTATCTCTTTGACTATAGGAATGCTAAATCTCTGTTCTGCTGGAAAATTATACAGTTTATTTCTGTAATCGTTTGAAAGCTTTATAGTTTAATGTAATAGTTTTATTTTTTAATCTATTTAGTTTCTTTGTATTTGCATATTTTGATGATTGTCCATATCTTAACTTAAGATATTTTGTAGTAATTGTATAATTAATTATCGATTAGAATATGGTGTATCTAATAAGAAACATACTAGTGAGACTAAATGAACATGTAACCACATTGAATTGGTACTTTTATAAAATACATACTAAAACATTCTATTTTGGGCATAATACATTAATGTCTATGAGAAAAAAATTATAAAATTACTGTTTGATATTAAGTTAACCAACTTTAAATTTATAAATTACATTCCTTCCTGTCAAAATGTCTGCTTGCATTAACAAAAAAACGATACGGTTTTTCTTAGTGTCTATGCTTAGTGTGAAAGTTATCAAATCCAAACCTTGTAAAGTATCTTAGCAAATATATTAAGCAATATGAACTGAGAAGAATTTTATTTCTTGTTACTAAGATATAAAGTAATAAATAGTAAAAACTCATAAATGAGTATGAAAAATAACATAACCAAGTTAATTTTAGACAACATTTGATATTCAAAGAAGTAGCGGTCTTGTTTCCCATAAACACGTAGACTGCTAAACATCTCATCAAATCGCAATGTACTTTCATTTAACCGAATAATCATTTTTGAAAGTATTTTTTCCAAAAGTGATTTTCCTTTTTATAAATGTCACAAGTGATTGTATTTTGTCTTTCTCCTCTTTCAGCCGATCAACGTGATTAATAAGCAAAGGTATGACGACTGTCGTGAATTAGTAGTTTAACCAAAATAATGTTTGGATGGCAGCATTCCTAATGATGATTTGTGACTGAATCAGTCATTTTTCCACGATGGAAACAAAACATATGTTCTTACTACTACTGGCATCTGCAATTATTTTAAGTGATAAGTCACGATTTCCCTATATCTATGACCACCTCCCTCTTACAAGTATATATTATCCGAGACTTAATTGTTGGAGAGGTTCGAACTTCATTTTATCTCTTTTGAAATTATTGAAAATGTCTGTCAGTACAACATATGTAAGAAAACAATACTGTTTTATAATTAGGTACTCATTAGGGCTTTATCAATCAGTCAACGCACACATCTTTTCACGGTTGGATAAAGGCTACAATAGAGCTATAAGTGGTTAATGGTGGACATATATGAGTAGAGTTAAGGAATTCATAGTGGTTTTTCGTATATTAGGAAATTTGATGGATACGGTTCATTTCTTTCTCTTGAAGTTACACCCGGTATATGACCAAGTTACGTTTGGATTATTACCACAGCAACTTCTAACGATTGAACCCACTCTTACGAATGAGAAGAAATCAGAAGGCAATGAAGGATGGAAGAGAAGTTATATTTGATCGTGAATGGAGCGACAATGGGTTAGCAACGTCTAGGCTAGCAAACTAGAGAGGGTTGCTTGTTTCGGTACGGCGTGACGAGATCTGGTGGTGATGCGTGACCGAGCGCCTTCAACTTAGTAGTGTCCGCTAAAACAAACATAGTCAGCATCAATGTCGAAACCTATGTAACTATTTATTTTGGGGATTATTTACCGCTACACTCTTATATATAGCAAAAGCTATTAAAATATAAGTTAAAATCTTTAGTTTGATTACTAACTCTACCTTATCTATGGTAGTACAAGGTTTAATAAGTAATTTAACTAATTTTTCCCTTCATTTTAATGTCTCCTCTTCATTTTCTTAAGTAGTTGAACTGATTATTCACACATATTCTACTGTGTAATCTTGATAAGTATTATTATTATCATTATTGCATTAACAAGCATATTCTAACCTACTTCCTGTGTTTAGTCAAGTTATCAGAACTCTCCGGGCCCCTTGAACCTTTGGTAAGTCACAAAGTTGAACAGTCTATGTCCCAAACGGTCTAACCATATCAGTGGTCACCTTTAAATGCGTTATTACCTATTTCGTGACCTCAAAGTCATAATTAGTTGACGTTCTGCGTTTACTTTTAGGTCTTTTGATTCACCTAATCTTTGTGTTATTATTCAATAGAACGTTAATTTTATCTATGTAGCCACTCTTCTTTAAGATGGCTGTACCTAATACTTTATCAGGTCTAGTAATTATCACGTTTTCGTCCGATTTGGGTATTTTGGTGGCTCTTTGTGCATTGTCTGTTACCATTAAATTGATTATCACAGTCTACTAACATGGTCAAAAATCTTTCTAATTCCTTTCTCAGCAAGTTAAGGATAAAATACCAAACATGGCCTTCTCAATGTGCATGCCAATTTAACTACTCCTGTGGAGCTAGTTATTTTGGCCATACTCACAGGTTCTTGTCAATACGCGCTCGTGAGAATGTACCACTATGGTTAGGAAAAAAAGGTAATGAAGCGCATGATTACCATCATTGCTGTCACATTCGGTAGACAGCAAGTATTGAATCAAAATGGAAGACACATTCACCTTTTCGTACCATGTTCCTATTGGCCTATCTAGAGAAGAGAAATTACTGCTACTATAAATGGCTGAAGTTATCGAGATTAACTCTAGAAAATTTAACTCATGCATCTGAAAGAGGTGAGTTCAGTCTCTAGGTCTGCCTTAACAGACTACCGTGTAATCTAAGTATTCTAAAATCTCTCACTCAGCAAATCACTTTTCCATCAAGATGCCTCATTCTCAGTTATACACTCACTTTTCTCAATTCGTACCGACTTCTTCACACTATAAATTACCATGATAATAATGTCTCTCTCGACTCAGATAATTCTCTTATCTTTCCATAATCTTTTCATAATTACCCGGACAATGCTTCTTATACTTTATTCTTTTTATTATCACGACCAACGCAGCATAAAATTTCTCTTATTACATTATTGCATTTACATAATTTGATTTGATCCTTTTATTGTATTGCTGAAAACATCTTAACACCTTGTAGTAATTATTAATTCTTCTTAACCCCACCCCACCTCCTTGGTTTTAAATGATCTTTCAAATACATTGTCAACAAATTCTAGATACATTTAGGCAGTTAGTTATCAATGCCAACGTTCACCGTTCTAGCATATATTATTGTTTAACTGTGTAATACATTCAATCCACTAATGTATATTCTCAGCAGTGAGTTTTCAACTTTCATGATTGACAGTCTAAGTGAAGACTATTATCTAATATGCCAGAATATATAAGTTACGCTACTATTTTATGTATATGTGCCTTCTTTCGTGGATGCAAAGCTTTAAGTGCCTAATGACGAAGTTATTTAAAACAAAAATTCTCTCAAATATCTCTAATTAGAATTACATGAATTAGAAGCATAACTTGTATATTCACTAATTTTAGAGATATTTTATGGCATAACAGTCTACATTTAGACTGTCAATTATGAAAGTTGAAAATCAATGCTGAGATTACATCGTTCCATATTATCTATTACCATAATACAAATAAAAATATGTTTGTCTACACATCACTCGTTTACTATCAAACAAAGCTTCAAAGTAAACTAAAATCCTTTAGTAGGATTTATTTTCCAAAATATACCACATACATTTATACGTGATTTTGATCAACACAAACAACTATTCATATTGAAGTAATGTTAAACTATTTATACACTCACTGAATCACATTCATATCTAGCTTTGCTACTCTATTGTTTCATAGAATATATCATACTTAACATTAATATTCACCTAATAACCATTTAACATTGTTGAAAATTTGCCACTTGTGTTTAGACTGTAACTTAATGGTATACTAGATGAATCCTCGTAAACCGTTTCAGCTTATATTAGGTGTCTTGTATTTCCCTGTTTATTCAGTTGGATGGTGGCCCATTTTTAAGTGATTTACCTCCCAAGAGAACATTTATTTCAAGTGTCTGAACTAATTGTCAGCTGTACGCTATGAGCACATCAATATAACGATGCCCAAAGTATTGGACACAAAACTCATGTATAGTGACAAGACAGCTGAAAACAAAATCATTAATGTAAGTTAAACTCCAGCATTAACAAAAATATTATTTAAGGGCTCAACGTAAGACATTCTTGGTAAGCTTTGAAAGTGTTTTGAACAACATTATATTATTAGCTAAATTGTGCGAAAATGTAATATATTAAATCTGTTTTAATGTTCTTATGTTTTAAACAGTAATATCATTTCATAAACTAATGCAAACCAGACAGTTGTCTCATGTACAGAACATTAAATTTGTAGAATTAAGTAGTATATTTGTGATAATCCAATAAGTAAAAAGTGAAATTTCTGACGATCCGAAATATAGTATAAGCCACTTTTTCAAAGAATAATAAATAACCGAACCATATTAAAATAAGTTTAAATAATACAGTTGAACAACTCGAAATCAAGTTATTTCGTACATTCGAGATTCTAAATCTGATCAAGTTGACCCTATGTCATTATGGGTCAATATGTTTCACAGTGAAACATGTTTGTGGGTGTTTGCTAATTGTCATTGGGTAAGGTGAAGTAATGAATTCATATAATCCATACTGGATATTGTAAGGAATCAAACGTTAGGTACAATTACTGCATACTTTTCAGACTAACTAAATTTCACTAAATCTATTCTATGTTTACTAAGAATAAACATGCGTTCTCATATGAGTGATAAGCTAGTCTAATAAAGGGATAATATCAAACATTTCGATTAATGAAAAAAAAGACTAGATTTAGATCAAAAATATTTCTGTACGGGCAAATGTATGCATAAGTGATTATTCTACGTAAAGTTAACTTCATGTGTTGCTAAGATAATGGTAAAGCAATCTGATTATAGTTTACAACCTTTCTCTTTCTTTGTATCCTTTACTAAAGTATTACATCATTGTGTACAATAAAATGACTTCTTTGAAGCTTTAAAGTATATGAAACTATGCTAAATAACATTTTTCATTGTGTTTGTGTTGGGGATGTTAGATCCCCAGAATTCTCTTAGTAACCTGTTATTTTTGTGATTTATTTGTGTAAATTTAAATTTCTTATTTTCGCGCCAGAAATTCCCCTTTTCACCTTCAGTTCGTGTTACCCACTTAGTGAGACGCTAAATCTTATTGGTTCGTTGTTTATTTTAGTACGCTATTTGTAACATTTCAAGGACGCTCTCTTTTTTTTTGTATATATACGCATGAGATGTGTGAATGTTTGTTCGTTGCCGGCTGCCTGTGGAATTAAACGTTTTCTTGCTGACCTTTGGACTTCTCTCTCTAGTTAGCTGGGCTGGGGCGCTGCAAATAGCTTAGCTTCCAGGTTGCTGTGTTGCTGGTTATACGTTCGTTAGCAGAAACCCAACAAGTGGCGACGGGGCTGGTGTTAAAATGGATTCATCAAAAATAGACTTATTATGGGAGCAGCAGCTAAAGCTGATTCAAATGCTTGCGGACGCGAAAATTTCATCTACTTCCTCACCTAGCACATCCACTACCACTGCACCTTCAGTCGATGGCGTTGCAAGCAGCATTGCTGAGTTTCACTATGATCCTGATTCAAACATTACTTTTGATATGTGGTTTCGGCGCTATGAAGATCTGTTTAAATTTGATTTTGCAACGCAAGATGATGCTTGGAAAGTCCGGCTGCTACTTCGCAAGTTGGGTCCAAGTGAGTTAGACAAATACTGCAATTTGATCCTACCGCAGAACCCACGTGACCGCTCGTTTGCTGAAACTGTCCAGTCACTGAGTCAGCAGTTTGGAGACAATTCCTCCCTATTCAATACTCGTTACCGATGCCTCAAGTTAATTATGAACGAAGATAGTGACTTCCTTACTCACGTTGGCATCGTAAATCGCGAATGTGAACGTTTTCGTCTTAAATCTCTTACAGAAGATCAGTTCAAAGCCCTTATTCTTATTTGCAGTCTACAATCGCAGAAGTTTAGCGATATTAGAACACGGCTGCTATGTCGACTTGATCAAGATCCTAAATTAACGCTGTCTGACATCGCTAATGAATATCAACGTTTGATCAACATCCAGCGTGATACTTCTATGGTCCAGTCTGGTGGTAAATACAACTCTGAAGTCCACACGGTACGTCAGTCTTCTAATAATAGCACGCCTTCAGTTGTTGCATCCAGCTCATCACATTCTAACTTAGCTCTGTCATCGAAAACGAAGCCCCCAACGCCATGCTGGCATTGTGGAGCATGGCATTTTGTTAGATTCTGCCCGTACAAGCTCCATCGTTGCAGAACCTGTAACTCCATCGGTCATAAGGATGGGTATTGCAAACGCCAGAAGCTGCAGCAGCCTTCACATCGGTACAAAAACGTTAAGAAGCCTGCTTCACGACCTAGCAAAAATTCACTGAGTTTGCTTGCATCGTGTCATAGCTCTACCCCAGGTAAGAGGAAATTTATTACTCTAAATATTAATGGGTATATGTTTAGATTGCAAGTAGACACTGCTTCAGATATTACGATTATATCCCATAAATCTTGGATTAGAATGGGCAGGCCATGCATGGAGCCAACTACACAGAGGGCGCGTACAGCATGTGGTAATTATTTGCGCATGTTGGGACAGTTGAAGTGTGTTATATCCTTTCAGGATATAACGTTCACTGGGGTATGTTATGTTACGACAACTGATTTAAATTTGCTGGGATTAGATTGGTTTGACCAACTGCGCTTAGCCGACGTTCCATTAAGCACTGTATGCCAACTGGTACATCAAACCCTAGAGCCAGAGAACTACACGTCGAAGATATTGGCAGAGTTTCCATCTATCTTTCAACCTGGTCTGGGTTGCTGCTCTACAATGAAAGCTACTCTACGACTACAGCAAGGGGCTAAACCTGTTTTTCGTCCTAAGCGACCAGTGCCGTATGCAGCATTACCCAAAGTCGATGAAGAGCTCAATCGCCTACAGCAGCAAGGGGTTATCACGCCTGTTTCCTACTCTGCCTGGGCGGCACCGATTGTGGTTATCAAGAAGGCGAACGGCACAATACGCATATGCGCAGATTTTTCCACAGGCCTTAACGCAGCCCTTGAACAACATCATTATCCACTACCAGTTCCTGCAGACTTATTTACTATGCTAAACGGCGGAAAATTTTTCGCAAAGTTAGACCTTGCCGATGCTTATCTACAAGTGGAAGTGGCGGACGAGTGCAGAGAGCTACTGACAATTAATACTCATCGTGGGATGTTTCAATACAACCGTTTGCCATTTGGCGTCAAGACAGCGCCCTCCATCTTTCAGCAACTAATGGATACTATTTTAGCTGGCATCTCGGGGGTTGCTGCTTATCTCGATGATATCTTGATTGTCGCTACTTCGCCAGAAGAGCTTCATGAGCGTACGATAACAGTGCTACAACGCATCTGTGAGAATGGGTTCAGGCTCCGCCGTGAAAAATGTCAATTTTTCCTGAGGTCAGTAAAATACTTAGGATTCATTTTTGATGAAAGAGGACGCCGACCAGACCCAGAAAACATTCGTACTATTCAACAAATGCCAGCACCTACAGATGTCCCTTCACTCAGATCCTTCCTTGGAATGATCAATTACTACTCAGTTTTTGTTCCATCATTACATCAGATACGTCACCCACTAAACCATCTGCTTGGGAAGAACACACCTTGGATTTGGACCAAGGAATGCGATTTAGCCTTTCATAACCTGAAGTCTGTACTGAGCTCTAACATGCTGCTGACGCACTACGATCCAAAATTACCAATCATCGTAGCGGCCGACGCTTCAAGTCACGGGATAGGCGCAGTTATATCCCACGTATTTCCTAATGGAGGGGAAAAAGCAATAATGCATGCTGCCCGTGCACTAACTCAAGCGGAAAGGAAATATAGTCAGATAGAAAAGGAAGCGCTCGCCCTCGTTTTTGCTGTAAGGCGTTTCCACAAATTTTTGTATGGACGGCGATTTACACTGCTGACGGATCACAAGCCTCTGCTCACAATTTTCGGTCCGAAGTCCGGTATCCCACTTCATTCAGCAAATCGTCTGCAACGCTGGGCCCTAATCTTGTTGGGCTATGATTTTGATATTCAGCACAGGCGCACTCAGAATTTCGGTCAAGCAGACGCCTTGTCTCGACTAATCAGCGAGAACTCTATTGTGGAAGACGACACAGTCATTGCCTCACTATCCAAAGAAGACTACGCAGCATCCTACTTGACGAACGCAGTCCGTGCGTTGCCAGTATCGGTGTCAGACATTCAAATGGCCTCCAAGAACGATGCACTGATCAGAAAAGCTATGAAATATGTCATGAAAGGGTGGCCGCACATCGGTTTCGAGGGTGATATGAAGCAGCTTTACCACCGGCGAGATTCATTATGCATCGTGGATGATTGTCTAATGTTTGGAGAAAGGGTAGTTGTGCCAAAGTCCCTACGATCGAGAGTCCTAAAACAGTTTCATACTGGTCACCCTGGAACAAGACGAATGAAGTCCATAGCCCGCAGTTTTGCATACTGGCCGCTGATGGACCAACACATTGTCGACTTGGTGGGCAGGTGCACACAATGTCAGCAGGCAGCAAAGTTCAACTCTAGAGCACCACCATTAGCCTGGCCACAGCCTGAGTACCCGTGGTCACGAATACATATCGACTTTGCCGGCCCAGTCAACGGAGTTACCTACTTGGTCGCGGTGGATGCTTTCTCAAAATGGCCGGAGATTTTCCCCGTAGTGCCACCGACTGTTACGAAGACGCTACAGATCCTCATTGAGATTTTCTCCAGAAACGGCCTGCCAGATGTGATCGTTTCAGACAACGGGTCCCAGTTTACTTCAACCCAGTTTCAGGATTTCTGCCGACGGCTGGCCATCACACACTACCGTTCACCACCTTATCACCCGCAGTCCAATGGCCAGGCGGAGAGATTCGTGGATACCTTCAAGAGGGCGCTAATTAAGTCGAAAGGGGAGGAGACGCCCATCGAAGCATTACAAAACTTCTTATTCGTCTATCGAACGACTCCAAATGATGCATTGCCAGAGAAGAAGTCTCCAGCGGAAGCCCTTATGGGTAGGAAACTTAAGACAGTCCACAATCTGATGCTACCAAGCAGGACCGCATGCACAGAGACCAAGAAGTTGCCGATGTATGAGGTTGGGTGTCCGGTGTACGCTCGTGATTATAGACCCAACCACAGACCCTGGACGGAGGCCCGTGTGGTAGAAAGACGGGGTCATGTTATGTACGAAGTAGAGGTGAAGGGGGAGAGATGGACTAGACACTGGAATCAGCTGCGCGTTCGAATAACTGCAGATCGACCCAGTTCAAATCAAAATCTCCCGCTGGAAGTCCTTCTGGATACTTTCAATCTACCCCCATCTCAAGTAGATGAAGCGGACCAAGAGCCAATCAACATAGGTGTCAGAAGACGGTCACTCAGACAGCGGCGACCAACAGTCAAATTGCAAGTGAACCCCAAGAACGTTCGCTATTAAAACGGGGGAGGTGTTGGGGATGTTAGATCCCCAGAATTCTCTTAGTAACCTGTTATTTTTGTGATTTATTTGTGTAAATTTAAATTTCTTATTTTCGCGCCAGAAATTCCCCTTTTCACCTTCAGTTCGTGTTACCCACTTAGTGAGACGCTAAATCTTATTGGTTCGTTGTTTATTTTAGTACGCTATTTGTAACATTTCAAGGACGCTCTCTTTTTTTTTGTATATATACGCATGAGATGTGTGAATGTTTGTTCGTTGCCGGCTGCCTGTGGAATTAAACGTTTTCTTGCTGACCTTTGGACTTCTCTCTCTAGTTAGCTGGGCTGGGGCGCTGCAAATAGCTTAGCTTCCAGGTTGCTGTGTTGCTGGTTATACGTTCGTTAGCAGAAACCCAACAGTTTGTTAACGTTAAGTTTTACAAATTTATTCATTTAATCAAATACACAAATCATTCTGTCAATTAGGTAGGAACATAAAACTGATACAAGATTAAAAGAAACTTGCAATTTCAAAAAGTAACTTTTGGGATTATGGCAAGCAATGAAGTATAAATGAATTCAGAGTGAATTATGCGTTTGTTCACAATTATATTAGAAAATTTATGTGATGATATGATTAAACTGGTTGCTTACTGTGGTCTGATTAATGTCATGTTTTTATAGTTAATTTTACCGCTCACAAAAGATCACCAAACAAAGTGAAATCTAATCACTGGTCTAAGCAACCAGATACCGCCTACACTAAGTTATGATGATGACTGGTTGGATTAGTTGAAATAAATCACTACCGCAAGGTAAAAATGCAAACATGTGTGGATTGGTGATGACTGTAGTATTTACTCTTAACAAATATAGTTCATATACTAAGATGTTATGATATCCACTCAGTGACTACTGACCACCTCTAGTAACTTGGCTTCGATAGTTTAAACGATGTTAAATATATTACTGATTTTTAAGATTTTAACCAGTGAATGAAATTCGTTCATAATAAATTAATCATTAATAAATGCAACGATTTATTCTATCATCTTTAATTAATTTAACAATGAAGTTAATTATAACAATAATTAAGTCGGTAATTAGCTAAATAGTTTAATTTTATGTTAAAGTAACTAAAAGTAATGGTATTAAACAACAATAAATCAATTGTAATTGAACATTGAAATATATAACCATAGATGATAGACCTGGATTTATTCAACACGTGATTTTACAAAAAACTCTTCAAAGAAACAAACTACAGGGAAATATTAAATGCACATTAAAATTTCAAATGTTTTCAAATAATAATAGAAAATAGTTCAGTTTAGATCGGTATTTTTTATACATTGGTATTTTAATAGAATAAATATGCCATAGATTGATGTTGGCAAGATACCATTGAAAATCATGGAGCACTAGACAGCTGTTTCGTTCTAGTGTGAATCTCCTCAGCACTACGCACTATAGATTCCGCACCAGGGGCATCAGGTTGACGGCGAATGTCTAACCCTCTGTATTACTAGGTCGGCATCCAATCGTAGAATTCTCACTTCCATCAATTTGTGATATATATATCGTGCTGATCAGTCGCTGTCAGTGGTGATAACTGTCTCATTCCCAACAAGTCTGAACCCCACCAGTTACGACTTCTCACTACAGTTTCAGGAGCATGGTGGAATTAGTCACCAGTGAGCTAATTATTGTAGTTCAGTTGAGATAGTTATTTTTTATGGATTGGTACTGTAATTGATTGAACATTTCACATATTCATGTTCACAGGGTGGATGGTCGTCGCACTACATATCACAAATCGATGGAAGTGGGAATTCTACCATTGGGTGCCGATTCAGTGGTGTAAAGGGGTGGGTACTCACCAACCTGAAACCTCCTGGTGCGGAATCTAGGGTGCGTAGTGCCGAGGAGTTCCACACTAGAAAGAAACAGCTATCCAGCACTCCCTGGTTTTGATTAGTACTCTCCCAACATTAATCTGTGACACAACCAATCGAAACAATAGAAAATAAAATTTTATAAATTCTGTTATGTAGTTAACAATGTATATGTTATGTTATTATTAATGAGATGAAAAAATGACTCAAAATAAAATGTTTAGTGAGATATTTAGCTTTAACATGATTATGTAATAAGGCACAGAATTGTAAAACAGATAAATTTACTAGTAGATAATTTGATTTCTTGAAAATATGGTAGTTGTGGGAAGATATATCCTTATTATATAATTTAACAAATCACTTAACGAAATGGATGATCAGAAACGAAACAATTAACTAATCAGGTTTATTAACTTTTCCAGTTGAGTATGAGTTACTTTTAAGGAGTATACGTAATATAGTTACCATCAATTTAAAGTTAAAGTTAACATTCAATCAGAAAACACGAAGTCTTATACGTTGATCACTGAGTAGTTAAGACTCAGCATGAGCTAGGCTTTTTCACATCAGCCTCTGAACATAAAAACATTTTATTTAACTGAAACATAGAAAGTTTACTCAAGTTATTTTATAGTAAGAGTGTTTAAAATGACGTGGGTGGAGTTTCATACATTTTTATATCAGTTGTTCTGTATATTTTAGTATGCATGTGCAAATGTGTTTATTACAAAATTGCCTTTAAGTAGAATGTAGCAAAGTGTCACACTGAACACCTGGCGAGGTGAGCTTCAAGGTGGCAGGAATCAACAAGTATTCGGAATACGTAGAAGGCAAGAGAGAAGCAGGGTAAACCAGTCTAGAGCCATCTTGTATCAAAGTATGTTAACAACTTCCAAATAGATCTTAGAATTGGTATTAAATATGAAAACGGCTGACTGAACAGGAGGATGTTTAATGTGGTGAAAATACAGAAGGTTATAAATGATGCAAGCACATCTCACAGCCATCTGTTTGCATGGTGTTTCTGTTTCTCGATCTATGTTTACTCTAGACTGGTTTCTCCTGCTTCACTTTTGCCTCGTGTGCATTCTGGATGCCTCTTTCTTCTTGCCACTTTGAAGCTCAACTCATTGGCTGTTCCTGTTGCACCTTCCATGGGACGTTCTGCTATTTGCTACTTATAGGCGACCTTGTGAGTACTATCCACCACACTTGCTCCCACATAGAATTATTACACTCCCAGACGTGCCAATTTCATCAGTCAAGTCGCAACCGGCTGTTCCAAAGAATATTATTCTGTCTATTCCTGATCATTTCTGATATCACGAATTGGTCTGAATCAGACCACCATTGATCACCTGGGAGCACAGAGCAGCTGCTTCGTCCTATTATGGGACTCTTTAGCAATGTGCATCCACGACCCCGTCGGGCATCGAGCCTAGGACCCTCTGGCTTCTTCATTCCACTGAACCTACATTTAAAGCTGACTACCGTTTAGACATTTCACTCTTTCTTGATGATGTGCACAGGTCAGTGTCTTAAGATGACAAAATACAACACTCCCCACTCGAAGAGTAATTTATGTGTTCCTAGTCCTCCACGTCTTATAGCATTTCATTTTCTACATGTCACCAGATCCCCCAATAAAAAGGGCTTTAACCGATCTCTCGTTGCCGTTCCTATCTCTTTACATGCGTTCCTTGTTTCCACTATATAAACACTAATAATTATTGAAATAATCGTATTTAAGTAAGATGTAAGATATTTCATCAAAGATTTTCTTTGGGACGATCGAATTTACAGTAGATGTACATGGTATTTATGGAAATTAACTAGAAATATTAGTCTAATGTTTCTTATTTTGCTTTATGAGAACTAATGTTTTAGTGGCAAGCATTAAAATCCCACCATTTATCTTATACTTATCAATATCATTTTCGTCTTGTTTATAGTGCTGACCAAGTTGCCGGCGCAAATGACTTTATATCATGTGTACAATGTTATTATGTTCAGTAACGGAAGTGTCATTCGTGTTCTACTCCATGTAATAAATAAATGCATTTTATGTCATATGTGCTTAACGACCGCTAACCCGACTTTCTCTAAATCATGTTATTAGATTGTATGTGGTTAAAGTGTAAGCAGTTGGTTACGTTGTAGAGGTCGTGGTTAACCCCTCCCCACACCCACTAACATAATGATCTTTGTACTGTATATTTCTTTGTTGGTACTTGTGTATAATGTTAAACTGAACTGTAGTACTAAATTTTGGCACGTGGTGTAATTTACAACGTTAGGTTCCTTGGATCCAAATATATATCTGTCCCATTTTTATTCTGTACTTCTTGATCGTGTGAGCACATGGCGACTGTCGTGTGTGAGCGAGTCATAGTGACTGATGAAGGCGGAATTACTTATATTATATATATAGTTGCTGAACCTTACAAGGTTATCAGTGTAGCACCACACACAGACTTCAATAACTTAATTAGGTAAGCTTTTAATTATAGTCATATATTAATCTACAGTTTCTTATATCTCTTACGAAAACAACACTATTTGGTAATTTGACTAACTAAGAGTTGAATAACTGACAAGTCATAAAATTTGCCTTATTAAAACTAATTTTTATATGAATGCTAGATTATGACATTCTAAGTGGTTCAAGTAAGTTAGCAGGAAATTCATAATCTACGTCTTATGAAGCCTGCCACTAACTAACAAGGTGTATTTTGGCAAACTGATGGTACTTATTGTATATGAAGTGATTTATTTGTTCACTATTCACTTTTATATACGACTAAGGTGTACCTTTGATTAGCCATTTATGTTCGTTTTAAAACTAAAATTTTGAAATTAATCATTTTATTCTGAAAAGAAAATGCAATCATATCACCATAAAGTAGAGTAATAGCTCAGTTATTAGAACATTCTGTGATATTAGAATAAGCTTGCATTTTCCCATTGATTTGTAATGGACAGAAACTGGTCAGTCTCTGTTGCTATGTGTGCATCCTGAAAATCAAAATTGAAATGCAAGTACATACAGCCGATGAATCCCAAATAGAACGAAACGCGCGTCATGGATTCCGCTTGCCAGTCACAATCCAACTTAAATATTCTGTGATATCATATGTTTGAATCCCTCTCTACTTACTTTAGATTAGATAACTAAGAGTTGAATAACTGACAAGTCATAAAATTTGCCTTATTAAAACTAATTTTTATATGAATGCTAGATTATGACATTCTAAGTGGTTCAAGTAAGTTAGCAGGAAATTCATAATCTACGTCTTATGAAGCCTGCCACTAACTAACAAGGTGTATTTTGGCAAACTGATGGTACTTATTGTATATGAAGTGATTTATTTGTTCACTATTCACTTTTATATACGACTAAGGTGTACCTTTGATTAGCCATTTATGTTCGTTTTAAAACTAAAATTTTGAAATTAATCATTTTATTCTGAAAAGAAAATGCAATCATATCACCATAAAGTAGAGTAATAGCTCAGTTATTAGAACATTCTGTGATATTAGAATAAGCTTGCATTTTCCCATTGATTTGTAATGGACAGAAACTGGTCAGTCTCTGTTGCTATGTGTGCATCCTGAAAATCAAAATTGAAATGCAAGTACATACAGCCGATGAATCCCAAATAGAACGAAACGCGCGTCATGGATTCCGCTTGCCAGTCACAATCCAACTTAAATATTCTGTGATATCATATGTTTGAATCCCTCTCTACTTACTTTAGATTAGATAACTAGAGTACCCTTATCACAAGTGAACCAGTAGACTGCAAGCTGTGATCAGTAGTATACTCATAGACGCTTAACTAAATCAAGCGGTAATCGCCGTAATGAAACTTAGACAGTTAGCTGTCTTTTATAATAATAGCACTTACATGTATGCTTATCAACTACGTATACATTTACTTATCAGTCAGTTTGATCATAATACAACAAACAATCGTAAGGGTTAACTTGAATTATGTTCCTTTCTACCGTTTTTTTAAATAAGTAAGCACATCAGCATATATAAGAAAGTGCTAACATTATTTGAAGAAATTTAATTAATTCATTAGTAAGACGTTATTTGACAAGGCATCATGATATTTCATCTCACTTAACCTGATTAGTCTGCTTCACTTCTATTCCATTCATTTAGACAGCTATAATTATTATGATTGACATTGCCATATCATAGATCTGTTTCTTGTATTACACTGTAGTTATCCAGTAAATTATCACTATATATAATCATTTTGTAATTATTACCTGTATTATGAGGATTGAAATATTTTTACTTAAACAAGGATTGTGTGAAATAATTAGCCGTTACTGTTTTGATTATTCTAATCATATGTAATTATCTGAAAGCTTACTTACTTACTTACTTACTTACTTACCTTATTTAATCTGGTTTGCGTTTTTTTAGCAAGCTTGGGTTTTACGGGATGGGGGTGCTAGCCCCATGTCCAACCCTCCTCCTTCACCCGGGCTTGGGACTGGCAGTAGTTCTAGGAGAGCTACAGGCGGAGTTATCAGTAAGCTGGATATGATATTTTATTTAAAACACATATTTAGTCTACATAATGTATTCAAATCAATCCTGACAATAAGCGTCTATTCTAGTTCCTTTTCTCACTGCCAACAAGTGAAAATACAAAACAGGTATTTGCCTGCTGAATATATTTACAAGCAGATAAAAAAGTTAATATGAATTATGCTTCAAGACATTTTACATAATTTCGTTGCCTTTATCACAATTAGCTTAATTGTTTCCGAAAGTAAATCATGTCTCCTACTATGAAATGCTTTGTCGTGGATAATATAAAGACTTAAGGTTTTCGTTAAGGCAGTTAAACAATTTTTCAGACAACATATATTATGTACACATTTTGTAATATTCAATAAAAGTACAGAAATGACTCATTTATGATTGTTGGGACGGCTTCCAGAAACCTCAACGAAGCTTCTAGAACCCTTGAAAAAGCCAGAGACATTCCCTCCAATCACTGATAGACAGAACCTTTTATAATCTCAACGTGCCGCGTTCTGATTGGGTAATAGTTGAAACTTCTTAGTTCTGATTGGATGGATTATAATACTGATTTTGTTGTTTTAAAAAACTACAAATATACAACTAATTTGTACAGAACTAACTCTCCATTTTACTAGGATAAAGTTTTCTGCCTTCTTGTCTTCTATCTTTTGAATTTGCGACTAGGAGGGTCCAAGGCTTTCGAGTGCTAAAGTTATTTACGGCTAGTCAAGATATCACGCACGAGATATAACAATGATATATGTTATAGATAAATTGTATTGTTAGTAGGATAAATGCTACTAAAATCAACAGTATATATTTTACTGTTTCGTGCTAATCTCTTTTATTTTTCTATCACCAACGTTATTATTCAGTGTTGATAGTCTATTTCATTAGATAAACTATTCCTAAAATCTGTCTTCATCTAATTGCATGTTCTAACATTTGATAGATCAATTTATAACTTTCTAGGTAATAACTTAAACAATAGACTAGACACTATTTAACAAAAGATTATTACAGTGAATAATTATACATCAAATATACACTCAATGTTACTATGACTAGCTGTCAAGTAATTTGGTCTTAGAAGATTCCTTGTACTAGAAAGTTATTAAAACCCAATTTTAATTTTATTTTATGTAAGAAGTACTAATGAAACTACGGGTACAATACTCACAATTTAATATTTATTTCATTTCTTATGAGATAACAGAAAAGTAAAAGTTGGATAGATTGGTAGAAATAAATTACACTTTAGTCTATTACCTTTTACTTACAAGTAAATCTTTCCATTCAGTTCTATCACAATGTTTTAAATTATTAATTCATTTAATTACTTAATCAAAATATTTCAATTTCAGAGGTTCTGTAATATTTCAACAACTAAACTTATTTTGTTTATTTTGAAAATTATACTATTAGTTCATATATAACGAGAATGCATTCTCATTTGATTTGTCATAGACTGAAACTAGTCAGTCTCAGTCACTACATGTACAATATATCACAAGGATTGTTACTACCAAGCAGAATTTAGGATTCTCATTTCGTTCTATTTGGAACTTGTCAACTAGATGTACTCACATCCTAGCGTTAATGTTTACACCGGAACTTGAACCCATAGAACGAAACGCGCGTCCTAGAATCCGCAACTCAACTTATATAATATTAGTTCATATTCTTACATGTAGATCAACAGAATAATGCTTTTTTGAATTATATTTATAAATTTAATAAAATATGACTTATTAAATTTGGTCGCCAACATTATAATGGCAGATACTGTTTTTTAACTGATCAAATGATACAGGAAATCCCGTTTGTTTAGCTACTGTATTCATGCGTCATGCCAGTATACATTTATAAACATTTTGAATAGAAGTACATTGTTATTTATATAACAATCTAATTCATTCAATCTAGTCTTATATTAGTATTCATTTCATATTTTACTATTGTGAAAAGACCAATTGGGAAAGCAATAATTTGCATAGTGAAAACAAAGTATGTCATACAATATTACATAACTTACTTCCAAGCATCAATTTCCAAATCCTCTGCGTTCTCTAGAATGTGTCGTTTATTAGTTTGCTTCGCTTGATTTTCCTCGATTCTCCTCTGTATTTTAATCATGCTTTACTTCTTGCCACCTCGCAACTCGTCTTGTATGCTGTTTAATGATTCTTCCTAATTCCCTTTGACGCTCTGCTACCTACTACTTATTGATGACTTTATAAGTAGTATCCACCACACTATACTTTAAGTTTGATTACATTTTTTCTTGCAATAATTTAAATAAAAAAGGTCTAAGTATAGTTACCATGATAACTTTGTGATATATTTACAGTGATAATGAAATTAATAACAAAAAAATGGTTGGAAGGCGAGGGGGTACTGATTAATAATGTTGAAAATACAAAATTGTTCAGAAAAATATTTACATAGGATTAAAACGTGAAGGTGTTCGAAAGTATAAATACATAAGTGAATGAATCGACAAATTGGAAAGATAGCTACCAGTAGCTTTAGGTATATGTAAAACACATACGAACAAATTGTTTGTTAAGTTACATGGGATTTAATAAATCACTTTAAAGACAATTTTTTGCATCCACCTGATGTTAAGCATCAATTAGATATGCAAGTATGGAGAAATTCATTAGTCATAATTGCCCCTAACTGAACTATGCTACAACTCCAAACCTGACTAGTGGGTTCGTGAGAAATTTATATGACTTATTTCCTTATCTTGGTTATAGTAATGGTCAGTTTCCAAATGGTTTACATGTGATGCATTATACTCACACCCTGAATATATATCATTATTATGTTATTATTGATAATATAAATAACAGAAATACTATTCTCACTTTTAAAGACTTAAAAATTTCAGTTAACGTTTTCGCTTACATAACGATGACATTCACTTCATTTTTCAGTAACTGTCGCGATCATTGCAGTTCTTATCATAACTTCATTGATTCTTGAAGTACATATTGTGTGATTTACCGCTTTATCAATTCACTCACTTGTGAATTTATACTTTCCAGTGTCATAATTATCTCATCAACCTTCATGTCGTAATCATACGTGCATATATTTAAAAGCACTTTTGAATTTATGAATGCATCATCTAACACTCCACTGTTTGTTTGTTAGTGATTCTATTATCAATATAAAATAGTGTATTTATATACACATATTGACTTTGATGTAAAACTACTTGAAAATAATTATCTTTCCACTTCACTTTGTCTTTGTGTTGTCGAAGTACACTTTTGTTTCATCATTTATTTTGTTACTACCAGGTTACCTAGTATGGTTATGTAGGAATCAATTAAAGTTCAATTCTATACACTTCAATAAGCATAATTATTCCGGTTCATCTAGTAACATACCAAATATATTACATGCTTTCTTATTGCATATTCAGGACAAATTCTTTAAGTAAGTCCTTCTTATAGTGATCACGAATGATCTTGTATTCTCGACAGTGATGTTTTTTTTCCTTTATTTAACATTGAATTCCACCGGCTCCATACGTTGCCATGAATACTTTGCTGTGTATCTCTTTCCTCACAAAAACGTTTTTTACAGTTCAGTCCAGCTTGGTGAAATACTTGTAAACCTCAAGCACTTTATGCAAAGATAGTTACCTGTAGAAGATCAACACATTGTACAAAAAGAATTCTGTTAAAACAGCTTTATCTTAGTACTCCATTATGTTCATATACAACAGTTGCTAAGGGTCATAATATTAATGATTTAAATCATTAAATAACTGAATGAAAACTAAGTAAAATCCACCAACTCTGAGTTATAGGACTTTGAGCTGTTTTTTTACGAATAGATTGATCTTTAATTGACTATAATCTAACTACGCTGACAAGCGATACTTAACTAAAGCATTTCATATTTTGATAAATACTACTGCACTTAACTGAATCGAAGGCCTTTCTGTTCATCTTACTGAAAACATCTATTAAAACAACTGCATTTAAACTACAGTGATCGCCATGTTATATATTAAAATGATAGAAGTGGGAATTACACGATTAAACTCCAAGTGACCCAGTGGTTTAGAGGGTTAAACGATCTTCGTGAGAATTGGAGTTTCTGGCACTGATTCCATGGAGGAAACGAGGGTGCGCACTGTCGGAAAGTCCCATACTAGAACGAAACGGCTGTCCAATACTCCTTGGTTTTTAGTAGTTCTTAAATGACAACAATCTGTAATGAATCCAAGTGTCTAAATAATTAAATTTCATCTTTAACATTCCTGCAAATTATTGCAATTTTCCTCACTTCACATATTACATTAATTATACCACTGACAGTAAGCAAACATACAATCAAGTAGCACATTAAAACACTTTCACTCACAATGACAAGATTTCAACACGTTTAGAACTGTGGTTTGATTTTATTTTCATAATAATCTACACTATGTTACGCGCTGTCAAGGAGTTCCATACTAGGATGAAACAGCTTTCCAGTGTTCCCTGGTTTTCAGTAATACCCTACTAACATCAATCTGTAAGGAATCCAATTAACGAAACATAATACCCATCCCTACAAAATCATCTTAATTTAATTTACACTTGTATTAATTCAATCTGGTTATTTATTCACTGATGAAACGGCATACATTAAATAGTAAAATGTTAGAAACTGAATTTTTATTAATTAGAATACTACATATGTAGCACTTAATCTTATTTGTGGTATAAAGTTGACGATCTATTATGAAATCACAATCAAATATTCTTTTGTAAAAACATACAAATACTTAACCTTTCACGAAGAACAGATCAGAAAAATTTTGACTTTTAATGTTATAACTCGTTCTTGATAGTTTAACTAACCGCTGATAACTTCAGCACTCGAACGCCTTAAACCTTCCCAATCGAATTTCAGACGATAATTAAACGAAAATCTTTATCCTAATAAAAGAAAATATTTAGATATTTACAACTTTATTAAGCAATAAAGTCGTCGTTAAAATGCATCTAATCTGGACTAAGAAGTTTTTGCTATAACCGAATCAGAACACGCCAAGTCTATAGTATGGAAAGTTCTGCTGATCTTTGATTGGACAAAATGTCTCCAGCCTCTTCAACAATTCTAAAGGTAATCTCAACATACAGTTCCTAAATATAAAATCATTAAAATATATCAAATCACTATCTCTTTGTGATGACATAATTCTTAGTGTACATTTAATAGTAAAAAATATTTCGATAAAATCACAGTTCTACTTTTTTTATCTCCCTACTACCTGTTTTAAATGTACAAGTTGTTTATTGTCACATAGTTGAACAATTTCATTAAAGAAAAAGCAAAACTACTTTTATTTTTCATTTTATACAATGAATATAGAATAGAAGTTAATCACAATATGACGTTCTCAAATTTTTGTTTATTTATTTCATTGAACATGATGAAAAGAAAGTAAATACACGAATTATTTGTAATCCGCACTAATCGACAATGACTAGTACATCGTGATGTTTTGTTTACTAATGGAATTATGAAGTAATATTCCAGGTATTGGATAAAATAAGATTTCACTTGACTTCGTCACAAATTGATATTGGTTAGTTACCACTGAAAACCATGGAATAATGGATAATAGTTTGGTTATAAAATGGGAATCCGCAGCAGTCCCTCCTCCCCAAGTAGATTCCAGCCAGAGAATTCAGATTGCCGAATGCCTAACTTCTTGAACAACCAGGCTAGCAGGTACCCAATGATAGAATTCCCACTTCCATCATTTTATCATACAGCGCGATGATCATCCACGGTGTATGGTGATGACTGTGTTAATCATTGATATTCACGAATTTCCTACGAGACTTGAAACGCCTTGGTTAGATTGCTTAGAGGAATCGAACGTGCATACTGTTAAGGTATTCCACACATGGTAAAACATCTGTCCAATGATCCCTAGTTTACAGTGGTACCCAATAGAAATCAATCTATGACGAATACAAAACAATTAAACTTGATATTCAATAACTTTTAAAAACTAGAAGTACTTTCAAATACATAAACATTGATACTGAAGATACAAATAACATCGATTTGGAAAAAGAACTGTTTGTGACAATCATGAAAGTTCTAAAGGATTAACACATTAAAGAATGGTGCATTTACATTTCCTTTCCCCCCACCCACACCCAGTAACTAAGCCATATTCACTGTTTTAAATGACAATAAAGTAATGAATATTTACTAACTAAAGTCTCTTTAAAATGGTTTTCGAACTGTATAGTTTATATTTATCATTTTGAAATGTTCTAAAAACTGTTTTTTGTTATATTTACACGGAATACATTTGCTATGCTATTGATTTCGTTTGTAAGTAGTTTCACAGTATACGAATGTATGTGAAAATTAGAAAAAAATTATTTTTCTTCAGTTTAAATAAAAAATATTTGATTAAATATGTCACAGATTGATGTTGGCAGGGTACCATTAAAAACCAGGGAGCACTGGACAGCTGTTTCGTTCTAGTGTGAAACTCTTCAGCAGTGCGCACCCCACATTCTGTACCAGAGGCTTCAGGTTGACGACGAACGCCTGATCATCTGCACGACTGGGTCGGCATCCAATCGCAGAATTCCCACTTCCATCAATTTTTGATATATAGTGCGACGATCAACCATCGACACTAGTGATAACTGTCTCACATCCGACATGTATGGACTCCACCAGTCACGACTTCTCACTAGAACTTTAGGAAAGTGTTGGAGTTAGTCACTAGTGAGCTCATTATTATAGTTCAATTGGAATGGTTAATTTTGTTGAGATTGGTTATTTATTTGATTGAATATATCACAGATTGATGTTGGCAGGGTACCACTGGAAACCAAGGAGCACTAGATAGCTGTTTCGTTCTAATAGCAAAAATGTCATAATACACAAATGAAGGAGATTTATTTAAATAATGATGAACAGTAATGTATGTAAAGATGGTGTTTTGTCAACATATAAAATGAGATTAGCTGTTTAAAATGAAAACAAACAAAAGCTGCATTGAACAGCTATTTCATTGTACATCAACAATTTCTCAGCACAATTCACTTGTCTATAACTATTGCTATGAATGATAAACTTAGTAAAAACGATACTAATATTAAGTAGTAACTAGTACCAATAAGTGTTAGGGTTTCAAAATCTTTAAAAATACACTTGTTCATTTAATCAACTTGTATTGCATTTTTTTATAAGCTTGATTGCAGACTGTCATCACAATGATGTGAGTTAATGTAAAACATACTCCCGAGTACATTTGACAATATTTAATTGTATTATTAAGAATGCTGATAATTCCAGTTTGATGAATAATCACCATGGTTATACACACAAATATGCATGAGTAAAATGTTTGTAGTCCATCTGCCAGGCTGTCTGTAGAATTTAACGTTTCTTGTTGACGGTAGATTTCTTCCTCTAGTTAGCTAGTCTGGGGGGAGCTGTGAAATAGCTTAGCTCACCTGTTCTTATGTCACTGGTCATACGTTCGTTAGCAGGTATTGAGGTGTCTTCTTAATTCACAAAGCCTTAACAATAACTGATTGTTTTATTAAAATGAATATAACAATGATTATGTTAATTAGTAAATTATGAAATTGATATCATCATCGTGTTGGTGATTTAATAAAATAATTACATTAAATAGGTATCTACTACTACAAATAATCTATTGCATTCATCAATGAAAATCTTATATAAGTGAATATTATAGAACAGAACTATTAGTTAACTATGTAAATGTACATTTTAATAAATTGCATACAAAGACATTAATCAACATATTATGATTATAGTTCAATTGGAATGGTGGGAATTCTACCATTGGATGCCGACCCAGTGGTGCAGATGGTTAGGCGTTCGCGTCAACCTGAAGCCCCTGGTGCGGAATCGTGGGTGTGCACTGCTGAAGAGTTTCACACTAGAACGAAACAGCTGTCCAGTGCTCCCTGGTTTTCAATGGTACCCTGTCAACATCAATCTGTGATATATCCAATCAAATATTATGATTAATTAAAACAAAATTATTAAATGTAAAAGAGGGATAGAACTTTAGAAGTAGCATTTAGAGATTGGCATCGAATGATACATCATTAAAATAAACATAAAATTCACCTCAACAGTATGCACATTAATTTACAGTTACAAAACAATAGGAATCGAATTGCTACCAATCACTACGATAATAAAAATGACTACTTTTTACCACGATATTATGTCTTTTCTTGAAATGTGGTTTAAGACACTAAAATTATATATCGAATAACCATGTCGTTGTAATTAAATAATAATGTAGGTATAAGCTACTTTCATGTCGTTGTAGTTAAGAAAAACATCAGGAAACGAATGATTTTGACCTAGATTAAATCATATATTATTACGAAATTATATTATATTATATTACGAAATGTGCTACAAGTATAAACATAGTTTACTGTTTTAACATGAGTATCTACATTAGACGATAAAATTATAGGTCTGAGGTACTACTCCATATCGTAAGACACATCAAGTGACTCACAGACTTAACTACAATGGTAAATATATGTATTATAATTTTCATTAGGAACAAATGAGGAAAGTGATTTTTGTTTAACTTTGATCAAATAGTGACATTTCACGTTTCTGTTTCGGTTAATGATTAATACTACTAATAGTGAATAGTAAATTAATTTACAACAGGAAGCGTGTGACTAGTAAATCAAGAGTAATACATCGTTATTTGTGAAATTTAGAAACAAACTTTTGTTATATATTTGAATTAAGCTCCTTTAATTTTTATACTGTGTGTGACAAACACGTCCAGTCCCAAGATGACAATGCACTGGGAATGTGAAACTAACAATAAAGAACAATTGAAAAATTTATTGAAATGAAGTGAATTGAGAGAAAACATATTAATTAATAAAAGAATAATAGGAACGAAGATGTGTTTCTTTTCAGTCAGCTTTCATAAAAACTTCATAATAATTATTATATTAATTTCAACAATAATAATATTAATAAACTGGTACTATGCTATGATTCAAGTCATGAGGGAATGAAGCCTTATTGAATGTGTAAACATTGACTGACAAGTGACAATAACAGCCAGTCTAATTCTAGGTCTACAGAACATGATGCTAGTCACTCGTAGGAAAAATCACTGATTTCACTTTTGATAAAAGTGAACTATGAAATATCACTGTCAGTTAAGTGTTGGTGTGTGAGATAAAAATGCTGCTAATTTAAAAATTTTGAAAATATGGATACCAATCTCTCCCACTTTACATAAAAGGCGTATACATAAACTATTCTCTAAATTTGACGGGATCCACTGTATGATTTATAATGGTACTTTTTGCACCCACTTGATGTTGCCCAACAGTTAAGTGTTCAGACATAGAGTTATTTATTAGTCTTAGTTTTTCTTTAATTATCCAGTTGTATAATATGCAGATATTATTCGAAGAATTTGACTCTTTGTTTGTCCACTGTAACTGGCTGGCAAGCCTGTATATATATTTGCAGAGTGCTGAAATGTGAATATTCATCTAAACAATACTGATTAGTTGTGATTCAATCACTTATTAGTATCTTAATTAAATGGTTGACTTTGATTCATAAGCTTAAAGTAACATTAGTGAAATTCATTTTGTTAAAATGGTTCCAAACAGCGGAACAAAGTATCTTAGTGGAAATCTAAGATTGAATCTTATTATAAAATTTATTATAAATAAATTGTCAAGTCCTGATTTATTACAGTCATCATTTGGTACCTGATATTGTGAAGAAATATATTATGGAAATACGCTTATGTTACCAATTCCACTGATTGTTTTGGTTCTATGTCAAAATGTTACTAACTCAAACTTAGGTAAGTAGTTTGTTTATCAAGTGAATTTTGCTTTAACTTATTATTGTTTGTGTATATAACTTGAAAACAGTTTATCAGATTTTGTGGGATCACTTATTTTTCATATTAGCCAGTACTATTTTATAAAATTGAAATAGATAATGTGTTATTCATGTTGTTAAATACTCATTATGGATATCATAAAAGTATTTATAATGTAATTAAAAGATGTATTAGGTAGCGGTTAGATACCATCACTGTTATATGTCATTGACACATAGGGTGTTTTCGGTTACTCAACTGAAGGATAAGTTACCTAGTTTTGCCACTTCTGTGTGTGTTTATGAATTTAGCTACTCCTGTGGAAACAGTTACATTACGCGTACTACCAAACGAGCATCTTCCTTCTTCGTTTGGAAAGAGGATGATGAAATCCATACGTTGTTCTACTTTGTCACACTTGGCAGACAGTGAACATGCAATAAATAGAACTAAAGCACTCAGAATGGAATACCGCCTGCCATCAAAGTTCTCTGATGCAATGCGATCTCATCTACCATACATTGCCAGTCGTAGGAATTCAAGTTGAAAACCCAACTCTATGCGCTCAAAAAAAATGTTTAACACCTCTATCCCTTCAGTGGCCTTATAAATAAATAAACTGTAACATAATTTTAAGGACAAAATAAATAACTTATTGATTATAGTAGAATATAATTATTATCTAAATCTAAAGTATAAATTCAATTAACTATGTAAACAAATGTAGACAGTTTGATTGAATGGAACTAACAATATGCAGTGAATTGAACAACTTACCGAATAATCTACAAAGTATAAAAGAGTCATTTATAAAATGTACATAGTTATTCATAAATAAAATGTTGTATAATAAGTAAGAATATTAACTATCATTACACAACAACACTTTAATATCAATTGAACAAAGTTAAAAGATAACCAGAAAAAACAATTAATAATTTTCTTAAAATAACATAAATTGTCAACATTAATTACCTATAGAAGATGTTTTCAATCCTTCAGGAAAAATATTCATCAGTTCATAGTAATTAGTTTAGGTAGAAAATGATAATTTCAACATATAATGATCAGATTGATGTTGGCAGGGTACCATTGACAACAAGGGAGCACTGGACAGCTGTTTCGTTCTAATGTGGAACACCTCAGCAGTGCGCACCCCAGATTCTTCACCAAGGGGGTGCACACTGCACACACACTGGGGTGCGCACTGCTGTGGAGTTCCACACTAGAACGAAACAGCTGTCCAGTGCTCCCTTGTTGTCAATGGTACCCTGCCAACATCAATCTGTGATATATTAAATCAAATAAAATAACCATCCCAATTGAAATATAATCATCAATTATTGTTTGTAAAATGTTCATCAGATTGAAGATTAAACAGTTTTATGTATGTTGAGAAAGAATTGTAGTTTCAGAGGACGACTTTGGCTAAACTGCCTACTCTTAACTGGATAGCTTTCGTCGTTATTAGAGCTAACTTTTGAAAAAAATGACCTATAACATTTTTCAAGTAAATGACTATTCGCACGTCCAAATGACTTAGAATTTGACTGGCTATTGTTGACACTTGTCAGCCATTTCTTGTAGATTTATTTTGATACACCTTACCTAGATGAGTGTATGGTAGTTGTTGACATATTAAAAAAGATACAATCTATCAGCCAACTATGAAACCGGTAAACAACCAGATTACTGTAAATTTAAGTCAAAAGGATGCTAAGGATTTGTGAATTAAGAAAAACCTCGACGCCAGCTGACGAACGTATGACCAGCGACACAACAATAGGTGAGCTGAGCTCAGGTGAGCGCCCTAGCTTAGCTAACTAGAGGAAGAAATCCAGCGTCAGTAGAAAGAGTTTGATCCTAAAGGCAGCCTGGTAGACGGAATGAAAAAACACTTAGCTCATGCGTATATATGCAATAAAGAGAAGTGTCCTTGGAAATATCACAGCAGCGAACTAAAATAAACACCGAATCAATAAGATTTAGCGTCTTACTAAGTGGAAAACACAAACTGAAGGTGAAAAGTGCACGTTTTGGCGCGAAAACGATAAATTTGAAATTACACAAATAAATCCCAGAAATAATAGGTTTACTAAAAGAATTCTGTGGAACAAACATCCTTAACAATGAAAAATGAATTATATTAAATGTATAAAACGTGCCTGATTAATATCATTGGTAACTACTCAAATTTCAGATCTACATGAAATGCTTCTAGTCACTTATGGATAACATGTATCTGATCACTTCTGTCAAACGTTATCCCTGTAAAGTTATCTAGAACAACGATGTGAGTTCCGCAACTAACCCATCTAATTTAGAGAATTCATTAAAACAAAGCTTTAGGTATCATATAGTAAATTAACTGTATTTACGAATTAGATTATGTTTAGTGTTCGATGATTATGTTTTTTACTTATACGGGTTATTTCTAAACATTCTATCGGTTTACAGAAATGTAAGATGCTTTGCAAAATGTAATTACCAAAAAGTGAAATTTTTTGTTTTCATATTGCGATAAATGAAAATATAATCAAGTTTATGAATTTATGAAATATGATCCGTGTTAGTTACATAAACTGTAAGTTGATGATATACAAATAGGTAATTCAGAAAATGTAAGCTACCAATAAATGTATGAGTGAAATACCTACAGCATGTGTAGACCTGTATGAATAAATTCAGTAGAAATATGTATTTATAATGCTATAGTAAGATATCCTTGCATGTATAATTAAGCCACGTTTGCGCAGGATAATCAGTAGGAGATGAAATGATACAATTTACACCAAAAGTAGTAGAAGTACTCATTAAACATCTTAAGTACATAAAATAAGACATGAGAAGAATAATCAAATTCATAAGATCAGTAGTTAAAACTAATTACATCACTTAAGATCTAAAAGAGATGGTAAAAGTGAAATGGTTATGCATAAAGTATAACTGACTGTTGAATAGACCAATCAAGTTTAGGTTTAATAAAAATGAAATATTAATATTAATCTCATTCTAATATGGGTATATAATTTCACTTTGATAATAAAATTTGATGAATTCAAATGAAACCATCTATTACATCATTTATTCAAATGATTAATCTGTGATAAGAATGTAATTTAATATAGATGATATGATAAATAAAGGTAAATTTAGTTAGTGTATGTTTATGTATTCCAATGACTCGTTGAAGAAACAGACCACACAGAATAGTTGAATATTGGAAATGTTTATTTTTGTTACCTTTCTAAGATATTACAAATACGTTATATCTTAGAAATGATTTTCTTACAAGATCTATGTATCATATCACTAGGTTGAATTAAAAGAAGTGATTGGGAAAGATGTATATTACTAATATTCTCGAAGTTATTGCTTCAATTAACAGTTGATATATTCATCTCACAATGTTTTTTTTGTATTATACAAATATAAGAGATTGATTGTGAGCTAACACTGATAACCAAAATTACACATTATTCTGCATTAACATATCTGGCCTATCATCAATAATAAGTAAGTAACATACGTTATGCAATACAGAATAATCATCAGCTTTTCAGTCATATTTTGAAGACTATGAACTTATACTGATGTATTTCCAACACTTGTATGTGTGGCTCCTAATGAAGGTGTATTATTAATTACTATCGCTTGTAGACTCTTATTTGCCTATTGACTATGAGCATATTTGTTATGACTTGTAACAAATAGAAAAGAAAGTAAGATTATATTGTTTTGTTGGAAAATTTTATTACAACGGTGTTTACTATTTATTAATACTTATAGGCATTCAGTAGCAACAATAACAATGAACTTCCATAAGACATCTGATCATATTGGGTCACTTGAGAATAGTATGAATGTATTCCTATAATCATATTATACGTTGAATTAATAACAATAGAGTTTAGTAAACAAAACAAGTGTATACTGTTATCATTAGATTATCAAAAATAATGAAAAGACAAAACAATACTAGGTATATACACGAGACAATTTCCTGTGAAACATTCCTAGTTGTCACTGTTGAAGATGCATTGATGGTTATTCATGGTATTTATAATTTTGGAAACAATAAGAAATGATTTTAATTGAATATGTCACAGATCGGTGTTAGCTGGGTACCATTTTAAACCAGGGAGCACTGGACAGCTGTTTCGTTCTAGTGCGAAACTCCTCAGCAGTTCGCACCCCAGACTCCACACCAGGCGCTTCAGGTTGACGGTGAACGCCTAACCATCTGCACCACTGGAAAGAAGCAGTCGTTAATTTCATTAGTCGTTACCGTGGAGTAAGATGGCCACTTCAAGTTTGACTGCAACATAAACATTCGTTTCCCATTTGGTGAGAAACTTGCTTTACCAACCTTTAACATAATAAATGTTCACAATGTGATTTATAATATAGCCAAATTACTTTTATAACACATGATTGTGTCTAGTCATCAGTAAGAGTTGTGATACACAAAATATAAACGTTTCGGCCAATATAATAAATATAGAAACAAAAACCATCCCAGTTAAACTATAATAATAAGCTCACTAATGACTAACTCCAGGATGTTCCTGAAGCTCTAGTGAGAAGTCGTGACTGGTGGAGTTTATACTTGCCGCGTGTGAGACAGTTATCAACAACAACAATGGATGACCGTTGCACTATACGTCACAAATTGATGGAAGTGGGAATTCTACCGTCGGATGCCGATCCAGTGGTGCAGATGGTTAGGCGTTTACCGTCAACCTGAAGCTCCTGGTGCGGAGTCTGGAGTGCTCACTGCTGAGGAGTTTCACACTAGAACGAAACAGCTGTCCAGTGCTCCCTGGTTCTCAATGGCACCCTGCCAACATCGATCTGTGACATTTTCAATTAAAATAAATACCCATCTCAATTGAACTATAATAAGAAATTAGTTAACAACTAAGTAAAATCCATACTCTAAGATTGAATGTGTAGTTATTTCTAAGTCTACTTCGGTTTAATAAATCAAAAAATAACTGTACTCTATGTGTAGATGTGTTGATTCTCATTAAAACCATTTACAAACACAATACCACATCTGTATTAATATTCTTCCACTTATTATGTATTTACAGTTATCAAATATTCAATCATATCAATCGATAAAATCTACAAGTAAATGAATAATGCATTTCCATATATAATCGACTTGTATCCGTCAAACTGTCAATGTAAAATTTTTAGTCAGTTTACTGGGTCAGATGACATTTTCACTGTTGATTATACCAGAATTCTTAAGTTGATTTGTTTTTTTTGGACTATTATTGTCTTATTCAATATGCGTATGCATGTGTGTATATTTAAGTTTATTGACATTATCTAACGTAAACGATATCTATTTATGTTACCCTAGTTACTAACGGAAGAGAATAGAGAATACGTATAAATATGCATTGCGAATTCATCTTTTATTGTCATGATGATGAAACTAATTTATCATAATTGCATGTTTATAAGAGGTAAATTTCATTTTGTCTTTCAATCGGTGTTGAAATAATGTCAATGTTATATTTGAGAGTTTTTACTTAGTTAACCTACTTAATGTTCAATTGATGACAAACATAAAGGAAAACAATAGACAAATTAAATAGAAAAGCTTTTAGTATCATTTTGATTTCAATAGTATTGTCATATTAATATTTTTGTCTACAACTAAATGAATAAAATGAAAATAGATCAATATTGCTCATCGATAATCGATACGTTATAAATTCGTTGCGTAACCAGTAAACAGATAATCAATAATGTATATTTGCCAACTATTTCATAATCATTTAATAACAGAAAATTTAAGTCAAATGGATAGTTACAAAATAGTATCAAAAGATTTAACAATTTCGTAGCTTCTTGTAATCCTCTCTAAATAGTCAAAAGTTTAATTAATTCATTATTATGCAATTTTATTCGATTGATTCATTAATAGACTATCAATTACCTATTTTTTTCGATAACTAATTGGTGTATACAATTACATTTTGCATACAATTAACACAATGAAACTATTCCCATGTGTATAAGTATTAAGGTCTATATGTTTGAGAGTAATCAATTCTAAACCTCATCTTTATGAAACTATACTTGATACTAATTAACTGAATAGAGTAATTTTATGATGTTTTCTTATATTTTTTAGGTATTCATATATAATTTTTTGATCTTCTGGAAGTAATGATTTGTTAGCTTTTATGGATTATTCAATAGAATTTATAAATGGCAAAATAAACCAAGAGTTGTATACATTATTTTCAATACATTGGTTTACTTGAAAAAAAAAGGCTTAACTGTTTACAAATCTAGTTGTTGTGATTAACAACTACTTCAACGACTTAAAATTCACACTAAGAAATTACTTAAATATTGACTAGCATTGTTGAACGTATTAGCTATTAGAATCAAAATTTAAAAAAAATTAAAGACTTATGTGCATTGGTGTTATGACGTGATGAAAAGAAGGACGAGGATGATGGTTGGTTGATGCGTACACCAATACGATGTGTGCCTAGTTAAGAATATGCGATTGACCTAAGCCCATTCACCCCCCTAGGCCGACAATAGGACAACCAGAATTGAGAACAGGAAGACTGAGAGAACGAGAACGAAAAACCGGAGAACCAGACCAAGGTCCAAGGTCCTATTATATTTTAATCATGCATTTATATATACATAAAATCAGACCACACTGTGAACCAATCAAGAATTTAACATTTGTACAGAACAAAAGAAATAATGGTAGTGAATGGGGAGAACTTGTACACAATAAAGTAGATGTAGTTCATAATAATAAACAATATACCAAGAGCAAAATATGCGAAACAAGAGAACCGGGCAAGGGGAATGTAACAGTCATAGAAATAAAATGTTAACACTGTCCACAGTTATAATAAATGAAATAATGTTCTAAATCACAGTTCCCGAAGATAGCCAAATCTTCATTAGGTGCCCGGCATATCAATTGGAAGCTAAGTTATACAGACTAAATTCTTAATTACAATAACAAGAATTCAATAACTCATAAAATCATCTGTATATAGATTACATTCAAAGTGAGATAAAATACGTTGTTGTAAATGTATCATATAGGGAAATGAGAAATACAGATATAGCATTTCTTAAAAATAACGGTTGTTCATGCTTTTCCACTAAAGAATGTTTGTCAAACCAACCAATAGGTGTTAAAATCAACCTATTATTGATGAATGAAATATCAAAAGTTATAACCACAATATTAAGACCTTTATTAATGGCTATAGTACTCATGCTAGGTAAAACACTTCAATCAATCATATTCAGAATGTAAAATTAAATAATAATTGAGGTTAAATCGACTATTATCTCCGAAATATACTTCACCTAACAAGATGATTACTTCAAAAATGTAAGTTTAATCAGCATTTTCGTCTCAGTAAAATGTACTTGGACTTCAGATGTCACGACTCATTTAGGCCTATATCAATAACGGTAAAGAGTTAGGGAAAAACATTCTATTAGAAAGATGTTTAAGTTTTGAATGTAGATATTACAAGAAAAACCAGAGGATTTTTAAGACTAATCACTTGGACTAATAATCATATTGGTATTGATACAATTTACTGACTAATTAGAAAAAATCACGAACAACCAGAAAGTCAATGATTACATCATAGTACAATCGAATTAGGTAAATGGACAACGCCAACAAAGTAATAAACAACTGATAATCACATTTCAGATCAAAAAAGTCAGCTGGTCGTCAACTGCAGCAAAATTCTAGTAGTACACTTTTATGTACAGTTTGTTCTGATGATAATATCAAGTTTAACAAGTAAACAACTCAAATCGAATAGACTAATTTCTATATCAAAATAATCAAAGTCCACTAAAAATGGTCAATGAGTCGCGGAGAGCCTCCTCTCTATCTAAAACAAACAGAGCTTAGAAAAATTAATACAACGTGTATGCGTAATGACCGATTTCGATAACAAATATCATATTTATCTATCCAAATCGTTAGACTTCTAGTCACTGATAACAAACTGGGTAAGTTAACATAAATGAATGAATGAAACATGTGTATTTGTCTATTTGCTACCTCTCTCCAGTGCTTTATACTGTGGTTTTTTTAACCAATAAAATGAAATGTTTGCAGCTTTCGAAACCGCGAAGTAAGAAACACGAAATGAGTTTTACTAGACTGATGAAATATTTTTATTGTAGTAATAAATTGTTGATAAAGTACTAACAATCAACATAATGAGTGCATAGTTAGCAAAAATGTTATACGTGTACATAAATATTTTAATATAGAATCAGGTATAACTGTGCTACTAATGGTCATTGATATGTCTTTCGCTTGGTTACTGGTAGTACCGCATACAATTTCAGCACTTGAATACCTTGAACTCTCCAAGTCCCAAATAAGAAGATAGAAAAAAAAGCAGGAAGAAATGATTATTCAAGTAAGTGTTAATTATGTACAAAATACTAGAGTATTTATAATTTTCTGTAAAAATGAAATCATCATTACAATTCAACCACTCCGCATGTAGTAGTTCACAGTTATTATCTAATTAGAATGCTCCACACCAAGATTCTGGAAAGTTCTATCGAACGGTGATTGTACGAAATGTCTTCAGCTCTTTTAAGGCTTTTATAAGCTACGTCAAGGTTTCTGGGAGCATATTAGCTAACATTCTAGAAGGGTACCTTCAATTCTTTGCAGTAGTGTTTATAAGTTACCTGAATTATAAGCAGTGTCTTTCTGGTAAGTTTTAAGTATCTACATACTGAACGTATAGTATTTCACCTGTGTTCCATTTCAAATTATATTTAAAATGAAAGGATTCAACATCACAAGTAGAGAGATGAACCATTGGTTCAATAGTATTTTTCTGTTATTCAAGATAAAACCAACTCACTTAGTCTATCTTTATGTTTCCTGCGAATGATTAACATACTGTCTCATAGTAACGTATAGTTTAAACTAGAACATTATGCACACAAATTATGTTATTTTTACAATTTTGTAAAATCTGATTTATATCATTCCTAAAATAATGGTATCATGAGAAAAATTTAATAAAAAATGCATCTTACTTTACATTGTACTATCTTTCCGGTTGAAAGTAAAGATAAATATATTCTTCATTATATGTCACAACTTCATGTTCATTATATCTTTTACCTTAGCCGCTTAAATATGTTATCACTTATTTCTATAAAAGTAACTTGCAGGATTCAGAATTCTTAGAAAATATCTGTACAAGTACTGATTTGTTTAAGAATATGTACTTCATTATTCTACTAATTGAAATATGCAAACATATTTACAGTCAAATGGAACTGATTTGAGTAAAGTTGAATATTAAGTTGTTTATTTTCGTAACAGATTGATGTCATTTTGGTGATATTAAAACTACGCAGTACTAGATAGCTGTTTGGTCTTAGTATGAGACACCACCGCAGCATTCACTCATGTAAGTGGATTAACTAATTAAAATGTAAACAAAATTGAAATATAATAACTACTACTACTACTGATATTAATAATAATAACACTGGAACTAAGCTTAAGGCCATAATAAATACAATAATAAGACATAGTTCTTTTGTGCACAAAGTTTTAATGGGTATTATAAATATCATGAAGAAATGCCAGGACCCGAAGATTATAGTCGAAGTCGATGGGTTTCTGATTTGCACTGTCAAGCTTGCGTTGGCGAAATCTGGAATCATATTTTCTCAGAGTTGTATTAATGAATATCTTAAATGTTTCTGGAAGGCTCCTAGACAAAATCGCACATATTCTTATGCTAAAATTCGAACGAATTGAATGAAATCAATTAAATTCTGATTAACAGAACTAGATGGGGACATATGTTTAAAGAGTTATTCCCTATACGAACTTTCATCTAACGAACACAAACCTTTTGTAAAATATGTTATAGATGCTGCCAATAAACAATTTTAGAAAGCTAAAATAATGCATTTTGAATGACTAAAACCAATGGAAAGTGAGGATGCATTTCCTAACAATGATAAAAAATATGTTTTCATTCATCTCTTAAGCCTCCTATCACCTACAGGCTGTCTCTTGGCTTAAAATTCTACTTAAGCTCCTTTATAACAAACAAACTTCATAAACAAGTAAATTCCAAGAATTTAGTAGACCAAATTCATGATCATGTTCCAGTTTGTTCTGATGAATTACAATACTTGAAAACCACTATCCTTTATGTCTATCATCGATGTATGAACATTAAACATAATCACAACATATTACTAACTAAATGATAACATCATCATGAGTAAACCTGATGAACGGATTGTTGTGGTGCTACTAAGCCTCCAAGATAATTTTAATAAAATGTTGTCGATTTTAACGGATATTGGTAAATTTTCCAAGGTTAGTGGAGAAGTGGACAAAACATTACTGAATGTAAAACATCTCATTAATCTTTTAAAACAATTGAAGAATAACACAGTTACAACGACGGAGTTATGTGATCATCTACGTTCCTTAAGTTCGACATTCCAATCCCTATTTGAGTTATCTGGAGTATACAAGGTTGGATTACCACTGTGTCTGATTCTGGATAAGTCAAACGTGCTTTACCATCGAGTCGCCTATTGACTAGTAAATATGTTAGAACCAATGAGAAAGTAAGTGTCACACTTTTCTGTCCAAGGTACATTAAATTTTACTAATAATGCTAAGAAAAAGTGTGTTTTCCCTCGATATTACCTCGTTGTTTATAAACCTACAATTGACAAAAATGATGCGCTCTACTTTCAATCATAATGATTCACATGACAGATGTCGGGTGGCCAACTAATAACATGAAAGAACGACCGTTACGATACACTCTAAACGGAAAATTCATTTGTAATAACGAGTTATATCAACAAATAGATGGGATCGCAATGAGATCTCCATCGACCATACTCTTAGCATATTTCTTCATGTATAAACTTGAAAACAGTCAGATGAGTTCAGTCATAAAGCTATTTGACGAATGCAAAGGATATGGACTATACGTTTACCATATATGACGAGAATGATGATTTACAAGACATCTGATATTCCTCAAATACCTACCATTTATCCCTAGAATTTGTAATAAAATGTGGATCAAATTCACCATTCGCATTTCACGATGCACTTCTGAAAAGACGGAGTGACCGGACGCTAAAAAGACCCGTCTACAGAAAACAAACATCGGATGGCTAGCTAATTAACTTTCATAGCTGGGTATCATAAAATAGAAAAAGGAAACTCATTTACTCATTTTACCATCGCATAGGAAAAATATCCAGTGATGAATTTACTGTTAAAGAACTTGGATTAGTCAGGAAAACTCTACCAGGTAATCGATATTCAACATGTTATATATAAGAATATAAAAGAAACTAGAAATAAAATGTCCATTGGCTAGATCTCTATAGAGTATTTATTTATGAATTTACAATGTAAAACGGAGCAAGTTTCCAAGATACTTAGAAGCGGTTTATCTTTCAATAGAACGTTTTATGTTGCTAAACTACATCTAACTTTTACCAGCAGGAAATTGCTCTCGATATCGTTGAAAAATATGCTCCCACCCCTGGTAGTTTATATGTGCATTTATTAGTTCATTTGCTCCTGTGGAGCATGGCACATTCTCCCAAACCAGCATTCGCTTTTAGCACAATACGAGAACATATAGCAGCTTGGCTCTCTAATATTGACAGTGGAGCAGTTAAAAATTCCATCCTTGAGTAGTTAATTTATTATCGTCATTCAGCTAATTCACATGTTGATTTTAAGGTTGTTTACAGAATTAATGTCAATTTACATCGATTTTTTAGTATTCAACTTCTTGAAATATCTAAAGCCCTGGTTATTCATGATAAGAACCCTGAACTTTGTGTATAAATTTTAGGTAACTCAAAAGATATTCATCTATGTTTTGAACAAGTACAGTACTACAGTTGACAAATATCTTTAAAATCATCAAATAAACAGCCAACCACATATATTTGTCAAGTGAACATATTTATAACATCTCAGAACAATTATTGTTTTATAGAAACGATGATCTTTCGTTTTGAGACACAAGGTAAGATCTTTATTTTATTTAGTTTGACGTTGTGCGATATGTCATAATTTCTTATTGATAAGAAAGGAATCTGTGTAGACATGTAGCTATATAGGTTTGATTTGGGAAAGTAATTATAATCCAGGCATTTTTTGAGAAGATTCAACCTCGCTGCCATTTCAGATGTTCTACAACGTATCAACATCAAATAATTTCGCAACATGTAAATATGGATAGGGATACATCTTTTGTAAACTCTATGGAATTAATTTCCTTCGTAAATCTGAATAAAACTAAAATGATAACTAACTTATTATTAAGGAACAACTAGTTAAAACCTACCATAGAGATACAGAGATTTACACATAAAACATTTTGAAATGGAATAGAGGTATTTTCCCATAGATTTAAATCTCATATTCTAAGTAAAATCAACATAACTGAACCAAGTGGTTGCTGTTACTTTGGGTGTTGCTTTGAGTATTTCTACTAAGTTTCATAATTATACAAGTCATAACTTGATATCACGAGTTAACTTGGGTTAGACAACCACTGGAAAACAGAAAGCAGTGAACAGATGACTAATTCTAGCATGGGACTCCTCTGTTCTACATATCGACGACGGTATCAGGGATTCGAATGTAGAGTTTTCTGTTTTTTATAGCAAACGCTTGACTGTAAAACCACGTAGCTGACACTCAATGATTGATATCTCTAACTTCAGTCAATCAGTGATATATGTCGACTGGATAGCAATCAGTAAGGTGACTTAGATGATTCTTGATATAGAATTCGAATGTATCACAACACTACATAACACTCAATCACAATTTAAATTATAAGAAAATATTTCATTGTTATTAATTATAATGATATAACGCATAGGTAAACTATTTATGAATAACTTCACTAACGGCATAATATTGCCAAATTCATAAATTTCTACCTAATGAATTTAAACAGATAAGTACAATATAAAGGTAAGCTAAACTAAAAGAAACTGTTTTGAATTAGTAAACTTCAGAGAATTTTTTCTAAAAGAAAAACAAAAATAAATAATGTTGACAAAATTATGCACAAGAATGATTTTAATTAACAATTTAAGAAGTAAACAGACAAAGATACAACTTCTTCCCTAAAAGCATTGAATGAATTTTGTAGAGAATACCTTCACAATACATATATATATATATGTATATACATATATGATGATGGATACATACAAACAATTAGGGAGTGTTGCTGTATCTTTTGTGGGTTAAATGAATTAATTCAATAGGACAAGGAAGGAGAAAAGTGGTGAGGCGAGAAAGCTGGTTTGATTTTATATTCTTATAAGTTTGTTTTATTAAATTTAAGCAGTAAATAAACATACATCACCTATACTTAAGTCAACATACTAACAAGACAGTTATGAAACGAAAGCAATTTGTTTTTATATATATTTTTTTTATTTTCATAACAAATTTGACTAAACTGTAATTTATTATTTAAAATGGGAATTAAGTAGTAAAATATACAATATGGAGATTTTGTATGGTTGAAATTATAGCATTGTGTTTCATACTATCAAATTAGTAATGTATGCATTTATTGTTGAAATACAAGATTAACTAACTATAAAGCGTATATAAGACAATAAGATAATTTAATGAAATAGATTAGTGCTGAATTCATAGAAAACAATAAGTTCTGTTTCATGAATACGACATAAGATGATGATTTTACAAGCTGAAAGGAATTTAGTTCAAATTATTATGTAATAGAGTTATAATAAATTAACCTCATTTGAATATCGGTTCTGCTTTACTGCTAGTTAAATGTAAACAGATTGATTTAGTACTACTTAAGGATTTCATACATTTAATTTCCTTACGTTAGTACTACAGGTTAGATCCGTTCATACGGCTGACAGATATGCATATGTTGATAAGTGATTTTATGATTCGAATTCTGTATGTAGTATTAATCCTTTACTATGGATGATTTCTACTTTATATCTACAAAAGCTTACAATAATCTCAATGTATATAAGTTTAAAACAAAGACGTTAGACTTAAGAATATTATTTTCGATAAATGCTCATCATTTGCATCTTATAACTAATATCCTATACCCAAAGATAGTTCACTATTATATAACTATGTTAAACAATCATCTGTATACAATATATGTATTATGCACAAACATCATAAGTTGTTTAAAGAATAATAAATTTGTCACAATGCACTAGTTTAATGCTAAGCAACCAACCAAATACTCCAAGACATTTGATCATAATATATAACATGATACGACTTTAACTAGACAACTATTTAATGATCTCATAATTTTGTTTTGTTCAGTATCATCTTTAGAGTATCTCCTTTAAATTGAACGTTCATGAAAATCGTCCTCCTGTACACAACACATTTGTGTGTATATATATGCTATAAAAATACGCTCATATAAACTTTTTTGCCTATTTTATTTATTTATCACTTTGAAATATTCACAGAGATCAAAGAAGTAGATAAAATGCTCATCTACAGCATTACCTATCTACATTAATCAGTCCTGAAATGATAATCACCTTTAGTCGGGAATAAGAACAGATCAAATATTGTTGGATTGTGTTCAAGAAATTCTTCATTTTACCGACGATTTTACTAGACAGAAATATGTTCACTATGTACTGAACATATAAAATATGTATTATTTATACAAGAGTTAATAAACTGTTAACTAATTCACATCCACATGGACTGGGCAGTATATGAACTTCCATAGTTATTGTCCTGTGCAGTATAAAAAGAATCAAGTAAAAGCTTTATTTAATAGGATAAATCGTATTTGTACTTATGACACTATTGAAGAAAATGAAAATCTGCTGACAAAAGCGTTAATGCTGAACGGATATCCAAAGAAGTTCATAAATCGATGGAAATGTTGCAGTATGGTGAAACCTACTTTTTTTCTAGCACCCAAAAAATCAGTCTATATCACGTTACCCTTCAGAGGTGACTCAAATAGCTTTGTGTTAAAACAAAGGCTTAAGTCAGTTGTTAACAAAATATTTTATGCTACTAAGGTAGTTGTAGTAGAAAAGTATAGGTCATTGATTCACAATAAGCCTAAACATCAAATCAACGAATGCATCACATCCCACAGTATCTATCAGTTTACGTGTATGTATGGACACACATACATAGGGAGGAGCAATCTTGATCTGTATGCATGGGTAGCTGAACACATACCTAAATGGCTCCAAAACAAATGGACTCGATAGGAAAAATAAAAGTACAGGATAAACAACCTTCATCGTCTATCGCTAAACCCTTAGTTGAGACAGGCCACATAGTTGATATCATTTCATCTTTTGTGGTGTTGCATAAAACTGTTTAAGAACTTATACTAAAGTTTGTTGAAGCCTTAGCTATACGAAAGTTCAACCGCCACCCCCCACCCTTGTGTGTTCAAAAAAATTTGTAATTTCCCTCAACCTACCTTGGTAGAGAGTGACTTACATTGTTATCTTTATTATCTTTGTATACTTAGCTTATACTCTTAATTATCTAGTGACCTTTATTTTTTCATATATAAATGCCTTAACAAGTGTATGTGTGATCAGATTGTTGGAAATGTATTGCGTAAATATATCACATAACTCCGAATTCACATATTATCAAGGACATAGATTGTAATTTTAAAAATATCAAGTCTCTGACTGAATTAAATAATAACTGTGCATCTGAACAGCTTCCATGTAACTACTTAATAGTGTTAAATTAAATATCTGATTTACATGCCTATTGACATAGTTCAGTAATAATGTTGATTGAATAACCTTTAAAATATTTATTGACTTCTCTCCAATGTATTGAAAAGAAAGACACTCGAATAATTTGAAGAATGAATACCACTTTAATTTATTGAGTTTATATGCTAGTTACTAAAATACAGTTACGAATGTAAATTTTCTGAGTAGAATTCAGCATATTTCATGGTCTAAATTTTATTTCTAGATGGTAACTAATGATAGAAAGTTGTATTCTTTTTTTAAATAAGAAAAACAAAACTATCGTTGCAATGAAAAGAAAAAATGCATATAAGATATTATTATTTGATAAGTAACTTCAGTCTACCAATATTCTATCTCAGTTGATTATATTTGTAAGCTTGTACACTAGTCAAGTAGAATATCATAAGCATCAATACATAATTGTGGTCATGTAATGGTCTTGTTGATCTCTGTTAAATGATGAAGATAAAATCACTTATGTAAATTAATCATGTATTACAAACTACTGATATACTAAAATGTCGTACTATCACAAAAATTTCATCTCACTCATTATGTAAAAACATAACATTTAGTAAGATTGTATACATCAGGAATTTATTTTCCTTCTAATGACTTTTAATATGTTAATGCTATGACGTCAAGAAAAAAGAGGGTCTTGGTTGGTTGTAGCGAACACCAATGGAGTGTGCTTAGTTGATAATGAGCGACTGACCTAAACTCACTCACCTCCAGGCTGACAATGGGAGAACTAAAATTGAGAACCGGGGACCGAGAACTGAGAACCGAGGACCGGGTAAGGGGAAGGTAAAAGTCATAGAAATACAAAGTTTACACTATCCACATTTATAATAATTGATATAATGTTCTAAAGCACAGTTCTCAAAGATAGTAAATCTTCATTAGGTGTCCGGTATATCAGTTAATATGTTAGGATACGAATGTCTCTTCTAATCTAGCCTGATTTATTTATTATCATGATAATTGTCTATTCATACCAATTGATATCACATGTACATAGATTGATCATTAAGTAAATGCACCATCCGACACAACTTACTATGTCAAGTAAAGTAGGCAAATAACCATATTACAGCAAGATGAATGAAATTCAATCAGTACTATACATGACTAGACGAAAACCATATTTGGCACCATTCAGTACAACTACCTCACACCTATTAAGGCTTTCTTATGAGCCGTATAGCATAGTCACTAAGAATGACACACGAGGAGTTGATGCATAATGGCTTATAGTTGTAATCTCAATCAACATGCGACACTTGGCTTATCATACATCACCGTTTGTGGCTAGTTGCCTAATTCAAAAGGTCACATCTTTACACTAGAATTCGTGAATTACGTAGTGGTCATATCCTGCTTCTTAATATTTGGTGTCATTGATATTATTAAATATGAAACTATGTAACACATATATTTTAAAGTTTTTTCCCTTTATTGAATTTAAAGGAAGAACTACAATATTTGAAGGATACTTTGGAACCATTGTGTTTTGCTGCATTCTCTTCTAGCAATTTATCGTTGTTAGTGTATCACGCAAATATATTTTTGTGAATTAAACGATGTACACCGTTTATTAAGAGACAGACAAGAATGTATTAAAGATGGAATGAAGGGTTCCTAACAGAGTATTTACAGATGAAGTGAGTGATAATTCTTGAAAATGTGTACTTTAAAGTGGCCAAGAAATTTTGAAATAAACCCCTTAATAAGGCCCAAATTGTAATGCTCAGGAGGTAAACTTTAAAAAGAATGCAAAACAGTAGAGAGGTACGTCGAGAAAATGGGTATCCATGCATGCTTATAAGGAAATGCAGTTACTTATCACTAAAGAACGGAGGTTAATAAACAAGATAAAATCTTGTATTCATCCAATTAATATTTAAGGGTGATGGAGTATCAATAAAATTAATCAACTACTAGAAGACGACGTGCATCACACAATCCCTTCTGAAAAAAAGGAGCCCAATATATGAAACAAGATGTTTACATATCAAACATGAATAGGCAAGTGTATACCATATATTAACTCCAAATATATTTACCAATTCACGTTTACTTGCAAAAGTAAATAGACGACAACGTTCGTAGATTATTAAGTACATCTCAATGAACTTATGTTTCAGTGTACCAAATAGTTTCACGGCATTTACCAGACGTGAGATATGAACTAAACAAGATGAGTGCTTGTAAAATAATTAACAAGAAAAACAAATCTAGAATATAAGGATTTTCTAAAGCCTTCACAATTAGAAGGCTAAAATTTAACCTTCGTATCCAGAAGAAATCAGTGACTAATCTTCAACTGCCTTTGTAACTAATACAAATTATTATTATTATTTGTTATCATTCAATCATTTATTAATGGAGGGAATTCGCTCGTTAGTTTTATTATTTAATTCACTTAGAACCGTCTGGTAATTTATCTTCTTAGATTAATGAACCCCCTCTTCAATTGATGTAACCAATGCATATCACATAGTTTCTAGAACTATCCCTCTGTTGAAAAGTCTTCATTTATTCCTGAATTGGACCAAGTCTACCCTTGGTGAACGAAGCAAATCGGTTAATTTACAATGAATTACTTACAAAATACACTAACTACAATTAATTGTTTGAAGAATATGCTTTGATGTACTATGAATTCAATGTATTCAGTAAACGTTATCATTTCGGTTTCAACTGTATAAGCATATCTGCTGCATAATTTCAAGAAAAAATCTGTGTATTTGTAAATCAACAAAAAATGTAGTAACATGACATTTCCCACACTCCATATGATACAAATAGTTATAAATTACTGATAACTAAAATCTATGTTTATGTTATTAGAGACATCATCATGTTGATTTATGTTCTGAACTACATTTATGCCTACAATAGAAAATGCATGTTACTATGCAAGCAGTAATATAACGACACCCTTTGTTATTGTTTTTTTCTTACAAATGACTATTGAAGTCTATTACATTCATAAATAACCTAATAAGGAATTTATGTAAAGATTTATACTGTATTTAACAATGTATTGGAATGTATCTATGTGACAATGTGAAATTTTTGATAAAATAATGAATGATACTTAAAACTAATGTTATGTCCGAGCAAAGAATCGAAATTACAATCTATCAAGCCTATTCTTTGTGGCATCGAGACTTTTAATGTTAAAGTGAATGTGTTAGTCATTTATCAACTACGATATAAGTATCGCCTAGGTTGTATACTTTACATGTATTCATTAACTGTCGTCATATCTGTTTTTCTTCCTGATTTATTGTAGTCTTCTTATGACGCTGTTTTTCGAAGCATGTACACAACTTCCCTTTATCATATTTTGTAATTTCTGTTACGCTTTTGTCCAGCACGCATTAAACATCTTGGATTTAATTCACATTTACTAGTGTTTGTTCTCACTATCCATTATTCTGAGGAAGGGTTTGGTCGTTCAGGCACAGTGTCAACCGATGAAATTTCCCCAAGTCAATCAGGTAGTAGTCATGACGAAAGCCCTATTTAGCTAGTTTACCCTTGGTAACTACAAAGGTCATTTCAGTAAAATGATATGTTGGAGGCCGACGTTTATCCAACTGCAGACTAGTCTGCCCATTTTGTTTTACTATGAAATATTCCGCATATAATTAAAAATCTACTAACAATGCCTGGATTTGCTATATTACTGAACTGACTGTATCTTCTAGAAGGATGCGAAAATATTATTTTGTAGAGTAACTTAGAAACACTAATTCTTGTAGATTTTTATTCACATTATGGATGAACTAATTTTTAATAAGTATGCTTCCTGATAAACTTTGGTGTAACATATGTTTAGACGTAAAAATGATAATTCTGTAACCTTGACTTTTGGTTGCCGCTTTATACGTCTGCTGTCGTGCTTCACTGAGGTCGGTCAAATATATGTATTTGACCTACTAGTTGTTCTCAGTCAAGTGCCTGGTGACACAATAAAGAATTATTACTTGTTTCCTATTATAGTGCTCATAGTGATATATCATGGATTCACTTAGTACTGTTGTTTAGGGTATCTTCGTCTCTGATTAAATTTACATAGTTCCGATACTGCTTGGAATGCAACATCCACTGTTTATTGAACGTGACAATATCTGTGAAATATTACGTGATTGTAACTCGTAGCTCTCACCAAGTAAACTCTCTCCTGGTTGATGTATTTGTGATGACTAGTATTTCAAATTTGGTTTTGACTGTTTGAATTCACCTATCGTATATAAGTATTCCTCGCTGGCAACAATATGGCTTAAATATAATTCCAAACCATTTTTACCAATAAAACATAAGATAAGAATCTGTTATCTGAATTAACAAAATTGTTAATTGTATTTAATCAAATCAAATGAAATGCTACAAATTCCTTGAAACACATAAAATCAGGATGAACAAAATAGATAACTATAATCTCTAATAACAGCTAATATTATCATGGATAAGAAGTAGCTAACAAAAGGTATTACATCAATGAAATAAGAAATTCTATGTCTACTTATTCTTGATCTTTTGAATTGAGAACATGAGATAAATTACATTTTAAACTACACTTCTATTAAATAAACATAATGATAGTTTGTGATTTTCTTATAAACATTCGTTAACATTTAAACGAAAGTTTTTACAAAAAGATTTGACGCCGAAAATGTAGACTTTTAAATAACTATAATACTCAGACAATGCTTTGTTGAATAAACAGACGAGTAACTTCTGAATGAATGTATGCATGAGCAAACATGAGTAGACAAGATAGAATAGATAGACTACACCTAACTACATCTTGGCGACTGTTGATTAGTAAAAATGCTCACCCATTAATATCCACTTCATCTATATCACTAGTTACAATAACAATAACTGCAGATGTTCTTTATTCAATTATAGTAATAGAATTACCTTAAATTACCCTAATTTTTGTTAATCATCATCTACGTCAATATATTTAATTTATCCATATGAATCTTTAGTTTTACATCAAACTGTTTAATACTACCCAAATTATTATCAAAAGCATAATTTGTTCACACACATAAACAAATACACTTAGAGATGTTACATACTGGACATATTTTTAAATAAGATTGATTTACTCATACAGAACACATTAATTGAACGTGATTGAATAAAAGTTTAGTTTATTGATCCTATGGGGTTATTTAGTAGTGCGCATTCACGACCTCATCAACATCTGGTGGTAATACCTGGAGTAATAGTAATAAAATGTGACCAGTGGAGTCCAACCATATCTGGTGTAAGGCAGTTAACCACCGCTGCCAATGGATGAGGTCGAGTGAATATATCGTAAACCAAGTGAATTGCCAAAATCAACCATTGGGAGTCGGCTCAGTGGTCTATCAGTTGTGTTTATAGTGAACTCCTATGGGGATCGTAGATCAGCACTTGTGGTTGATCCTAAACTACGACGAAATAGTTGTCCATTACTTTATGGTTCTGAATCTTTGTTTAACTTACACCAATATGTGATATCAAATTAAAATTTATGTTAGATTTTATAATATTCTCATAACTACTTTTGTTTTCATTATCTTGTTATACATAAATAGGAACATTTTTAATAAGTTTTTCAAACACTTGCTCATTTTAATTTAAACAAACCAATTAAAAATATCATGTGAATAAAACGAACAAGAAATACCCATTTTTAATTAATAAACTTCAAGTTGTTAAAAGATTTCATAAATATGAATAGAATGTATTTGTAAATAATCTCAGCGGATGAAATTAAAGAAAAATTCCAACGTTACGCTCGGCAATCTGGTCCGAGCTTCTTCAGGGAAATAACCAAGATCAAAACTATCCATACACTCGGCGCCCAAGTTTTGTAATTATATTTTCGTTCTTTGTTGGACGAAAATACCTATAAAATATTTCACAAATAGTTGTACAAAGGATAAATGTTTCTTTTATTGAACTAAAAACAATGCTGTCAATAAAATATGTAACACACAGTAAATGTCACCACTATGAAATACCTAATTGATAATCTGAATGATTTTTGAATGTTGATCTATATATGAAAACACAATGATACAATGTAGTCGACTTATAACTTCTCACGCGATATGAAGATTGCTTCAAACTCTTCCCCCCTCCCACTTGAATATGTAGAAGGAGAGAATTTCTTCCAATAAAATAGTGTGTTTACATACAAAACATAATACATAAAATATCTTGATTAAATGTAGTAAATGAATAGTCGACATAGAAACTGTATGTCACTTGTTCTTCAATCAAAAAAGATCTGTCTGTTTCACTTATAATATTACATTCACTCAGTATATACAAAAGTTGATAAAATACTTGACAATTCGTCTTAGAAACAAAAGCAAAACTATATATTATGCAAAAAGCGTTCATTATTAGATTTAAGCAACATACATAACTTCAGATTTATAAATCGATTAACCTTCATTATACAGTGATGCATTTTTGGGAAAAATGATAATTTGTTTAAATGTTATCAAAATAGGTCTTCCAATGTTCCTTAGAGAATGTATTTTTGTCTCGTTCATAAGTTATTTAGTTGACTTTGGTCACGTACGAACTGGATTTTACACTTGTACTAACTTAGCTAATAAAGCTCATTTATCTTACGAAAGAAAAACTAATTACTCTACTAAGTGAATCAAGGTGTCTTTGTGGAGATCGGTATTAAGTTTAGTTTATTGGATTCTTCACCTCCATTTAGTTACAATAATCAGTTCACTTGTAACTAATTTCAGGATGTCACTGAAGTTCTCGTGAGAAGTCGTGACTAGTGAAGTTCAGAATTGCCGGGAGTGAGACAGTTATCACCAATGACAGTCGATGATTGCCACGTTATGTCACAAATTGAAATGGGAAGTCTGCCATCAAATGCGTCGCCCATTGGTGCGGAGAGTTAGATGTTCGCAAACATAAAGGGCCTGGGTTCGATTTCCTGGCTAAATCGAGGGTGTGCACTGTCGAATTATCTCATACTAAAACTAAACAGTTGTCCAGTGTCTCATGGTTCTCACTAGTTCTCTATTAATAATAATCTGTGATGAGTGTAATCAACCATACTCTACTAATTATTCACATCTTGCATACGCTAAATATACTCATGTAGTTTTCAGAAATAAACGTTATAAAACGATACAATATTCTTAAACTGTAACGTTTAGTTTCTGCATTTAAGAAATAATCTAATCATCGTAAAATTTACTTTTCAAGACTTTTCATTTCAATTATTAACATAATATAAAAAGAAAAACTACACTGAGATTATGGCTATCTAACTTGAAAATGCTTATTTTCGTTAAAAGAAAATTTTGTTATACTACTACTAGTAAAACGAAATGAGACAAATGTTAGGTTAATTTAAGTTGGATTGTGACTGGCAAGCGGAATCCAGGACACATATTACGTCCTATTTAAGACCCATCGGCTGGATGTACTTGAATCCCAAAGTTGATATTCACACTGAGATTCGAGCTCAGTTCGTTTCGTGCCAAACGCCACCGCGTTCACTACTAGACTACTGAGTTAAGATAGTCACACTTATGCAATAGATATATATGTAATTTGAATAAGCTTGTATCAACAGGAAGATACAAGCTTATTTTAATTGATGTTATGTTATTGAATTATATCTTGTCAAATGAAAGTAAAACTTTCATAAAATCTGATATAGTTCACATATAAAATGGGCTAAATTTATCAATAAACGTTCGTTATGGTCGGATGTTGTGGAGATAGTTAATTGCCGATTTTGATATCGCGAATTGATCTAAATTAGACAACCATCGGTCACTTGGAAGCACTGGACAGCTGTTTCGTCCTAGTATGGGACTTCCCACCAGTGGGCATCCATGACCGCATCAGGGACTGAAACCAGGACCCTCCGGATCCGCGGCGAATGCTTTACCATTAGACCACTGAGCGGACTCCTAAGGGTTAATACTTTCGATTCAGTCAATTCGCAATATGTTTGCGTGACTTTACTCTTGCTATCAGTGGATAACTGCTTTACAACACCCAACTATAACCAATATATCAGCTCACTAGTGACTAGCTCCATGAGGTAATTTTGGAAGTTCTAGTATGAAGACATGACTGGTGGAGTTCAGCCATGTCGAGTGTGAGGCAGTTACCCACCGATGGCAAGGATGAGGTCGCGCGAACTTATTACGAATTGACTAACTTAGAAATATCAACCGGTAGGAACTGACTCAGTGATCTAAAAGCAAAACATTTGCAACGGAGCCAGAGGGTTCGGGATCTGTTCTCAGACAAGGTTGTGGATTCGTACTGCTAGAGTTCCATAATGAAATGAAACGGCCGTCCGGTGCTTCAGAGTAATCAATGGTTGTGCAATTCAGATCAATTCGTGATATCATAATTGACAATAAATATTCGTTGGAAGCGTCTATCTATCAGAAATCAGCTGATCATCTTGTCAAAGAATTGAAATGGGCAGGTCAAATTTACGTTCAATTTTTCATAATCTATTATGTTCAATGTGTTCAAACATTGCAAAACAGCAGAAATGAACTAATCATTTTCGTTTTTTTCCATTAGATGATTATTAGAATTTTACTATTACTGTTAAGAAAGTGTTCATATAAGCACCGACCAGTTCTTATTTTGTATTTTAGTATCCGAAAAATATGCTAGCTTTAGCAAATTTTAGAAGAACAATGTTATATTATAAGATTTACAGTGATGGTAGTATACTTATGATTCACGATTGTCGAGCAAATTATAGTACAACACATTTATATTAATACTTTAAGTGTAACTAACAAAACTTGGCAAGGTATTTCTCTGAAAAAGGATATTAAATTCATCAATATATGATTCAATCTAAAGATTACAGTAGAGAAGTTAAATAAATAATTAGTTATCCATTAACCTTTTACGTCTAAATCTAAAGCATAAAAAAGGTTCATTAACACTATACTAATTTAAAAGTACATCCAACTCGCGATTAAAATAAAAAAACGCAAATCACATTGGAATCGACGTATATGGAAACCAGTGTTAAGTTCAAAATGGCTCATTTAATTAGCCAATACCTATGGGGCTTGGTATTGTCAAGATAATTTAAACATTCCTACATATAGATGCTTTGTTATTTATCCAGAAAGTGATTAATGAAGTTTTCCATCATGTTATACAAACACATAAGTTTGGGGAATTTTTATCACTAATTCATTACTTCATAATATTTCTTTAATTTGGGTTAAATGTAATCAGATTAATGTTATTTTGTTCTTATAAAAACCAAGTAGTCATTCAACAGGTTTAAAACTGTTATATATTTACAAAATGATAAATTAGTGAAGATATTTCATAGTACAATAAGGTTCATCACTTATCAGATATGTACAATAAGCAACATTTTGAAATGTCTGACGTTTGATTTTGTACATCACTTTTAATTTCATTATAATGGAACTTGTCAAACAAATTGTAGTCCTTTCACAAAATGTAAAGCAACATGTTTACATGATTCTATACAAATTACTAAGGCTTAAAAATACATAGGATATATATTCAATCAGAGTAGCATTTAATGCTCTAGGAGACATGAATTATCGTATTCCGAGATGAATACTTCAACTTTTTGTGCTATTATTTATGCTCTCATTGATTTGAAAAGCTGAGAACGCAAGTTAACAGCCCTAACCCTAACCTTTGTGTTAATGTTTATCATAAGATACAGTTGTTCAATTCGATGCACTAGTTGAAAAAATATCGGTGGATAAAAGACGAGAAAGTAGGACACTTAATACTTACCATAAATCGATAGATCCATCCTGAATACGATATATTTATTCTTAATTCGTTCATTTTCTAATGCAAACTCTAACCTGTTCTTGCAATAACTAATGTTTAAGTTTTACGAATTAAGTAGCCCAAGTTCAATGCTTGAACAGTTTAGCTAATATCAGCGTTGACTTTGATCAAAGACAAGTTTTTAAAACTGTCTCATAGATACTCGCACAGTTTATTGTAAAATTTTGGTTTTACACTATTAAAAGTAACAGCTTTGATGAAACTTAATTGACTGGATGATTTTTGGGTATTGATTATTATCGGATGTCAACTTCATCTCAATTATTAGGATGACAAATGATATCACTGCTGAAAAGACGATGATCATTTAAACTAAACTGCCGCGTATATACTCAACAATGTGAAAGTTATTCTCACTTTTCTGTACTTTCAATGTAATTTAGAAGACATGGTGGTCAGTTCAGCAATGCCTGGTCAACTATAATTCTAAATATTTACTTGGGTAACACCATAATTTGTATTTTTAGTTATTGATTACTTTATGAGCAGCACTCATCGTTACTTAATTAATCTGTCCATTTTACGATTGTGTTTACACAACTTTTGGCTCCAACCCATCATCATCTAAAATCTTGTCACCACATGTTTACGAGATTTGCTTCCAGAAATACACAGTTGCTTTGACTACTTATTTATAATCCTTTCACAACCACTGCTTTTTTCGAAATTCATCACAGTTAACAGGATATAAAGTAGAGACAGTGACTTTAAATCGTGATTATTACTATTGTTATTCAGGTTGTAAGGTAAATGAAGAGAAACCCTGAAATAAATAAATTCATTTTATTCTACTACCTTAGTTGTTGTTTCTTAATTAAGGTATTATCATTGTTGGAAATGAATTTAGGTCACATAAACATGAAATCAGTTGGAAAAACATGCAAATTCTATGTCAGAAAGGTTTTCAAAATGTCAAAGAGTTATCAGATGGATTGTATTCCCGCTAATCAGTTCAATCTATGAACTCATATAGAAGAGGTCAGTCAACTATAACATTAGAAGTCAAACAAAAACAATCAATAGGAATTAAAAACAAATAAAGATAATAAAACCTATGAAGGTAATCAATTTTTGTTAGAGGTTAACAGTATAAATTGACTCAAAACTTGTGATATGACTAGAAATCCCCGTCTTCTCCATGATGTATGCCCTGATGATGTTATCCACAATAACAATGAATGCCGCAAAAATAAACAATAAATATCAAAGTACATAATACCTCACTTCATCACGTTAAAAATATCCGTTTTCACAATTTAATGAATCAAACTTGTACACTGTTTAATTACAAAACTTTTAAGTGAACATGAATTAGACAGAATAATTTAGATTTAGTATCTCAAACTTTCTGGTTAGCAATTTTTAGCAAGCAGCTAGGTCAGAATCAGTAAGCCTAAACATATATAAGGGAAAGAGCAAGATCCTCAAATATAACACAGAGAGCACCAACCCAGTTGAACTTGATGGAGAAACTCTGGAAGAAGTGGATACTTACACGTACCTGGAAAGCCTCATCGACGAACAAAGAGGATCCGATGCAGATGTAAAGACAAGGATTGGCAAAGCCAGGGTAGCATTCTTACAGTGGAAGGACATATGGAGCTCAAAGCAACTGTCAACCAACCTCAAAGTCAGACTCTTCAATTCGAACGTGAAGACAGTTCTGCTGTATGGAGCTGAAACATGGCGAACTACTGCAAACATCCCCAGAAGGATACAAGTATTTATGAACAACTATCTATGCAAGATACTGAGTGTCCGTTCTCCGGAAACCATCATCAACAGCTTACTATGGGAGAAGACAAACCAACCTCTAACCGAAGAGGAAATTAGGAAATGACGTTGAAAATGTATAGGACATACATAGCGGGAATCATCAGACTGCATCACGTGACAAGCATTAACTTGGGATCCTGTTGGGAAGCGGAAAAGAAGAAGGCCGCATCGTGAATTGGAAGCAGATATTAAGAGGATGAACAGCAACTGGAAACAATTGGAAAGGATAGCTCAGGACAGAGATTCAATGGAGAATACTGGTGAGCGGCCTATGCCCCTCCGTGAGGGGTAAGGAGCATAAGTAAATTTGAAACGTTCACCTTAATATCTGTTGTTTACTTCTCAGTAAATTGTATGAAGTTAACCTTCAAATGTTAGACCTTAAATAAATCATGACTTAATACTGTAGTAAATGTTTTGTATTATCTCATTTCTTGTTTGCATACATTTAACAACTATAAGAATGATATCGATTGAAAGAAACCATAAAAGATTGTTTTAATATTTAATATGTTTCAATAAATCATCCATGATTCAGCTATGATTTCTACATATTTTCAATCTAATCAACTTATATAAACTTTTATAACAGTAAGATGTGTATTTGCCTCATTGTTAAATTAACTTGTATAGATAAGTAAAGGCTTGGTTTTACTAATGGTTATAAGTATATATTAGAGAGTTATCATTAAATATGCATAATTCTTGTAACGTTTATTCATCCTAAAGTGTATACACATAAATTCCTAGTAAGCTGAAAATGAATTTATTCAATTTGTTTATTCTTAGTCGAACTAATCATAGAACGGTTAGGGATTCCAAATCCCTCAAAATACGATCGTTCATTAAAGTAAGCGAAAGGTGTTGTATTGATTTTCTTGTAAGATTAATTAGTAAACTTGCATCACTTAATTGATTTTCAAATGTGAGTTATGTTAAACGTTGTTTGCTGGTCTCGTGTGATGTATTTTTGCTTCAAAGTATAATCTTCTTACAAGTCTAGTCTTTTGGAGTAGGTATGGGCTGAGAGGGAACAAATCGTGGTATTCGATTGAAACTATAGAGGGAATCAGACATAGAATCCGATTACTAAAGATAATTTAGCTGTATCGCATCGCGGACCGTACTAAATCAATAAGAACCCAAGTGTTTGTCTCATCAAAGAAAACATATCAACGACAAAGTAACGTATGAAAAGAAACAACGTTTATCAATTAAAACAATCATTTTATTCATCCAGTGTATATGATGATCTACATATAGATTATACTGTGTACTAATTTCATTCAGAAAGGTTTCATAAGACCATTTTTAAACTCAAGTACAAATCTTCTTCGATTACAATAATACTGGGAATATCACCTATGAATAAACGTTGAACAGTTTAAAAAACTATTAGTAAATCATATGACCAAACAGTTTTAATTCCATTAAAAAAAACAGCATTAAATTGCATGCTGTAAATTTTTCATGATAGTTGCGTTTAGTGTTCTGGCTTCATGGTAAATTATCATTTAATATTTTCTCTCATATAAACCGAAAGTACTTATTACGATGTTAATTTTTAGTGTTAGTTGATTGATATTTCTGAAACTCCAAAACAGGTTTCATCATGTTGTCGTCTAGTTCATGTTTTCAATGGTAATCACTAGGTCTTACTTGAGTGGGGTTCATACCAATGTAATATTAGAAGCACTAAATTTATAGATTAATGTGATTCGTCTGTAGCACTGCCGTCGTATTTAATAGTCTGTAAAATATTTTACTTAAACAATAATAAAAACAAGGAGTCTCTCAGATTCTAGTATTCAAGCGTGACAAAAATATATTAACCTTGTCAGTAATATTAAATGGATTCCGTTATGTCAATATAAATCACTTATATAAACAATACTAAAGAAACTCCTCGAACTCTACAACAAACATCTGACAAAAATATGAATAGATAATATAAGGTAAAAAGTGTAAACAGTCTAGAAAAATAAATCCTACATTATTTAGTAATCACAGTACTCAATAGCTAAGTAACGTAAACTTAAGAATAATGTAGTAGATTCTCGAGGTTCTGACAAGATGTCATGGATACATGTCATAAACATTAACATAAATCTAATAATAATAATCTAGAAAATCAGTATTCCATTAATTTTATATAAATGTATATCGAAAATAAGCGAATATATTTCCTTGCTTGGTAACTTTCTCATATCAATACTTTGAAATGAATAAGAATTGACAGTATTCACAATAAGTATAAAAATCTAAACTGTTAATATGTTTACACTTCACTTCACACTAGTTAAAAATCTGACAATCAACATTTGGCTACTCATCCCTATTTTCATCATTTCAACTATTTATTACCATCTATCTATTCATATTTGCATTAATTCTCTAATTATATTTAATGCTTCAAAAACTTAGAATATTTATAGTTTTCTTAGATATTTCACCTACATATACTAATCTATATGATGTGTTTACATACAATTAAATCAAGCAATAAACAATATTTTGGCATCATTTACACGTTATGCATCATATAAAATCATAAATATTTCATTCATATAACAACAATATGTTAATGATTTTAATCATTTAAGTAGTATTAACCATCACAAACAATAAATGTAGGCAGTGTTACAAAAATAAATTTAGAAATTAATGAATAAGGAATTTTCTAGAAAACATGGTTCAGTTTACACTAACGCTACAGTGATGAGTTATAAAGTACACAAGTTTATTCCTTAGAATGTAAACCACTGATTAGTTGGATGTATATTCACATTGATTGATTTTTTTATTCAAATAAAACTAATTCAGTTAAAGTGATAAGTAAAAATATCAACTGTTGTAAGTCCCTCTTAACCTTGATTTCTCAATTTTCTATCTTATTCTATACGTAAAATCAATACCAAAATGTATAATATGAATTCATTATTTGTATTCTTTAGCATTAAGAAAATTAAAAAGAAATGACATATGTGAAAAAACAAAACAAAATGATATCCTAGTTATATACCTGTTATTAAATGTATCAATGTTTCAATGGAAATAAAATTATCAATGAAGCTAACAACTAAAGTTGTAACTTCCTATGGAGGATAGATAAATTTTAATCGAATCGTTATTATGAGCTTCTATGAAATATGTTTCTACAGATACCTCAATCAACCACTTCAATGAAAAGAAAATTATAACTTCGAATGAGATAACGTATTCAAGATGATGCATAAATAATATTATTAAGTGAAAATAACTGAAGATACTAAGTTAAGAAACATCGCTTTTAATTTTACATGATAATCACTTTTGAAATAGTCAAAGTGTATGCAATGTGGGCGAAAGTATCTGCCTTTTTTATTTATCTTCATTAGACATTTTACACGGAAAATCAATATTAACTTAACCATATACAGCTTAGACAATAATTCACATGAGGATCTACCTTTAGATAAACTTGGGTGCAGTTAGACGATCTAAAAAATGGCAGAGGATCCAACTTCCTTATCCCACATACGGAAACCAATATAAGCGAAGACATTCAGTGTAACAGTAGTATCTGCAGCAGTAAGCCTCAACATAAAACAGAAAAACACAAAATCCTTAGACACAATACAACGAGCACTAACTCCATCGCACACAGCAAAGCTCTGGAAGATGTGAAGACTTTTACATACCTTAGCGGTATCATCGATAAACAAGGAGGATGTTAGGGCGCGCAATGAGAAGAGGAGAGCAGCAATTCTATAACTGAAAAACGTCTAAAACTCAGTACAGCTAATCCCAAAGTCAAAATATTCAATGCAAACGTCATGACAGCTCTATTGTAAGGAGGTGAAATTTGGAGAAACATAGAAATGATAATTCAAAAGAAGGAGGTATTTATGAACAGTTCTTTGCACAAGATTCTCCCGACCTGTAGACCAGACACCATCAGTAAAGATTGTAGCAGAGAACAAACCAACCGAAATCCGGCTGAGGAAAAAATTAAGAAAAAACGCTGGAGGCTAATAGGATACATTACAAAAATAACCAAACTGAGTCACACAGCAAGTCCTAACTTGGAATCTTCAAAGTCATCGTAAAAGAGGGAGGCAATTTGCTCAAGATTAATAAAGATAAAAGTGCATTATGCAAAGATAATGCCAAAAAGTGAAATATGTGAGAGAATGAAACAAAAAATGAACGATTTAGAATTATTGGCTCATTGTAACAACATTCGTGATATACAAACAGATATAAATGATTGATTATAACTCAAACTACTGGTCAATAAAAAGTAGTATGATGTGATAAACTAAAACAAACAATCGGTCGAAAAAATTCAAATGCTCACAGAAAATATATAGCTTGTGGTTATCAATTTACGTGTAAGCCGAACTCCCATAAACAGGAAAAATTACTTGTTACCTGTATATTAGATTTTCTGGACGTGTTAAATTAGCTGAGAAGTAAAAACAAACGAACTAGTAGAAGTGCATAATATACAGCTGACTTCAATTAACAGATACATTGTTGAAACAATTTATTAGACAGACAGTCATTTCAGTATTGTTTAAAAATTACCCCCCCCCCCACCTAATGAACACTATAAGCCTGCAATCGTGAATTTAATAATCAACAACTATAAATTACAAAGATATTTTTTTAGCTTGCGTTGAATTTGAATGTTAAACTTCCGGTCTACAAAACCAATCATGAGAAAGGAAACATACTTAACACTATAAAGTCGAAGTGAATTAATAAACGGAAACTATGTGTACTCAGCACAGCGCCTTCAATTGATTTAAACGACATTAATGTGTGTGGATTTCCCAACATTTCTAATTGTGTTAGCATAAAAGGCATAAAATAAAAGAAATTTAGCACACTGATTAATCTAGCTGTTTAGTGTGTATGGTCAAATTTGAAACACTTTACATTATTCCCATTTGTCTCAGTAAAACGAACTCAACAAAGAAATTAACAAAACTTACAACACAAATGATTATCCTTCCTACTAATTTTTTTTTTTAAATTGATAATAACAAACTGTAAAGTAAGTAAACAAATTGGAATGATATAATGAAACACAAATTCGAAACCGAATTGAAAAAAAAAACAACTGGAAATAATACTAAAAAAAGATAGTAGTATATGCAGAAGAACATCGACAAGTAAAAAAAAATATAAATATGCAAACAAGTATTTTGGAACTGTTAAACAATTCATATATGTAGTATATCACAGTCAACGACAATTTATTGATAACAATAAGTTGAGGAGGGGGGATGACACAAAAATAAAAAAAATGGAAACGAAAAAAATAGTTAACTATCTTTGAAGTACAAAAGTAATGCTTGTTATTATTTTCATCGTATACTTTGGTATTTTTCTATTATGATAGAAGAAAATCTATTTCTTCTCTTAATGAATCTCCTATTTTTCCAGCTAAATTGCAATAATACATAGCAGCATCATGGTGACCAAGTTTTGTTAGGAATGAACCAAATTCCATAAATATCGACTCATAAAATGATTCTGGAAGATTAAAATAGAAATTAGTATGAAAATAGAAAAATGTAAGCTATATGTAACAGTAGTCATTAACAAACAATTCTATGCAAATATTATATACAAGAAAAACTAGAAACTAAAAATCAAGTGGTCACCCTCTCCACCTATGTATAACTAAACATCAGCTACCTGATAAACATCATGACATCTTCACTGGTATTAATGTATGCAGACAATTATGAACATGAATTCGACTAAAAGAATGTTAAAATATTGGACAGATGGAACATAGGGAAAATGAGGGAAACTTTAGAAGCCAGGCATTCAAGTTACTCAATCAATAAAAAAAAAGATTAACACTTACAGATATCGGGGGAAAATAAATACAAATTCGGTGAGATTTTCACGACCAAACTATGCCTCTAAGAAGACGTAATACTTTCAAAATCCTTCTCTAGAGCTACAAATCTCCATCAACTGAATGATATAACTAATAATGTGATATCCAAGATGATATAATTACATGTAACTAAGATATAGATAAGTCTGAATAACACTGTATCAGATTTAAGTGTACATATGATCAGTTTTGCGTTGAATTTGATAAGATGAACTGTATAATATCTATAGTAAATTTGATGGAAGGTCACATACATTTTAGAGAATTGAATGAGTTAAAACCAAAGATGATTAGTGGGATAATTATGAAGTGAATGAAAAATAATAAGCGAATGTTGTATAAAACAATAGAAACAACTAGACAACCAAAATAAAAAAAACACTAATAACTGATTTAATAACAAGACTGATTGTTTTAAAGGATTGTAAAATGTTGGTAGGGTGACCGCTACCGATTAGGTGACAAGTTATTGTATTATTCAGAAGTGTGGGACTCTTTAAATCTTAAATTTTTTGGAACGTGCTCGGAGATACGAATATGTACTCTTATCTCAGTTCTTTCAATATATGTGTCTTAGCACACACAAATGAATTGATATATGCTAGTGGAGGTATTTTAAAAAAAGAACTTTTCAATTTTTGTTGATTCAACGAGCACTTCGCTTTATTTAAGATTACAAGCCTTGCCGGTGGATAAGTACGTTTAATTGTTGAAGCCATTCTGTGATTAATGGGTCCCATCTTTTCACTACCTTTGAAGACAAAGTGGATGAAACTAGCTTTCCTTTCAACTGTATCGTGTGTGACAGGTCCATTTGATGATTTGGAATACTTATTTATAAACCATTCTGGGAACCCATTTTCACGTAGACATTTTCTAATGGTATCGATTTATGTTTATAGTCTTTCACGAAAGCAGTTTTTGAGTTCGATCAAATAAGGTCCGTACAATCTCTTTTTTTATGGCTTAGTGAGCAGAAACTATTATAGTTTAGATACATTTCAGCTCGTGTATTTTTCCAACGAATATATACTTGTAATTTTCCATCCAGGATTCTTTGAAATCCACTATCTAGAAAGTGAATTTTTTATTATTTTCATACTTCATCGCGAATGCAATCTTCTGATGTGCTTTATTCAATAAATTAAATATGAAGAATGTTCCAGATTGTTGCAAATAACGAATGCATAATCCATATATCTACAGTAGAATCTTTTCATTAATTGAATTCCCTAGTTTCGACTGTTCAACATTTCCAGTAAATAAATCAGCTGGAACAAAGCCAAAAGGGTTACTCATGGGAACTTCATCAATTTGTACAATACATTGTGTTGTTTTGCTGAAATTGTATGCGTTTGGTACACATGAGTGAAAGCTGCACGAATTCACTGGTTGGTAAGCGAAGAAGATCAGGATATTGGCTCATTAATGGTTTCTTCTAAAGGGATCTTTGTAAAAGTGAAGAGATGTCGAAAGATACCATAAATTTATCAGAAACATTTAATCCTTCTAACTGTTGTGCAAATTTAAAGTTATATTTCAAACTATACGATGTCAATTTTTTTCGAATAGGTTCCAGATATTTTATAAACCATCAGGCAAGTATTAGGATGAGTTGACTATAGATAGTATTGGTCTCATCGGGATGTTTGGCTTGTGTATCTTAAGTAATCCACATAAATAAGGTAATTCAGATCCTTTTAGCTTCACTTCACTATAAGTAGTACTGTCGATTAAATCCTTTTCTATTATATCTCCAAACATTTTTAGTAATTGTTTTTCAGTAGCATCAGTCATATCTTTGTGAGATCTGTCGATCAGAAATTTTTCAGGATCATTTAAATTTGATGTTACTTTATTTACACATATTTCATTGTCTGTAATGATCACCCTAGATCCTTTGTTTGGTTGAAGTAGCACTACTGTTTCATCATTCATAAGTCTTCATAACGTCGTCTAATGATCCTTAGTTAGAATTTTTGATTGTGGAATTGGTGTTGTGATTAAACGTATCAAACTAATGTAGTAATGGTTGACACATTAGCTTAAGAGAAATATGTTTGGTACTAGTTTGATTTTTTGAATAAGTTAGCTATGAACCAAAACTATGCGAAATGATTTTTAAGTGAAATATATGAATAAAAAATATTTCCAGTTATCGACAAGAGGAATAAAATCACTTACCTGTTTCTTTGGTTGACTTTAGTACTCCTAATTCATAGCAAGCTTCCAAATATCTGACTGCCAACTGATACTGGTTAAGGTTAGAAAGTAACTTTAAAACAGCATTATGATCTTCTAAATACACATATATGAAGACAGCCAAATCCTGTATAAATGTTTGTATAAAAAATTGCATCACAGAAATAAAATCAAAATAACTAATCTAACATGATTAAACTTATAGCAAAGCGTAAAAATAGAAAGGTTCTGCACAATGGATATATATGCTATAATTTGGTTTAACTGCCTTGTAATCTAAACAGTGACATTAGCCTATAAGATTATTGACTGCTATTCCGATTTATAATGGTGAGTGTAAACTATCTGGTATAGGTCTGCATGATAACTGTGGCGAATAGTTGGAGAGGGTGGGTAACATACTTCAGAATCGGTCATAGTTGAAAAGGTGCATTCCCCCCCCTTCATTTTCTTCAACAGTCTAGGTTCTACTATTCTTTCATATACACCTTTGTTTCATTTCTTATTGTTGAACAGTATTGTGGCATTAATCGTGTCAACTTAATCCTGTTGTGCTTATATGGTATTGCAATATGAGACGACGCCTATGTCCCCAGGTCCTAACATTGTTTTTAAGTGACTGATGGGTCTTTCGAATTAAGATATCATCGTGATAAGAACAAACGGGAACAATAACACTAAATTTAGTGAAGCTATTCTTTGCGCCCCCACTCTGATAACGAGAACAAGAATACGGGCCTGAACAAGAAAAGTCGAATTCCACAAGCAGCCCGGGAGACGAATAACAAGCAATCAACTTGTGTGTATACATACAACGAAGAATGTCTTTGAAAGTGTACTAAAAGAGAAAACGAACTAATAAAATTTAAGGTCCTTCGAGGTGGGAAACAGAATGAACATAATAATAGGCACTTTTGGAGATAAAATTAGAAATTTAAATTTACAAAAATAATAGGTTTATTAAGTGATTATTGGGATTCTAGCATCCTCAACACCGAATGAGAGTAAAACACAAAATAATGTATACTACAGTCATTTGTCACAGTACTGTGTAACATAGAATAACAGAGCAAAAACATTATTCTAGCATAACTTAGGATTGATTTAAGACCAATATTAAGAGGAACAGTATGCTCAAATGTTACATGAATGAACACCTATTTTCTTATTAAAGAAATTTACGTAGTAAACTAACTAATTGATGATACTAATATTAATGAACACGTGTATGTAACAAGATTCTTTAAAAAATTATAAATAAAGGCTATAATTCAACGATTCACTACAAATATACACAAGGTTCGACCGGTTATCCAAAACCAATAATAAAATACGTTCATTAATTGTTTTTTTGTAAAAGACACTGTTTACAGAGTAGATCTATTCACGTACACATTTTACTTCCTGATGAAGCAGGAAAGCGACTCAATAAGACATTATGAAAACGTGTGAATAATGAACTCTGTGTTATATTGGATTAATTCACAATTTAAAATTATGCATATAAATGAGATGAATGTGTTCTGTAGGTATTCAAAGCAATCAATAGCTACTCAGAAAATATCATTAAATCTGATAATCATTAATTCTATAATTATTTCACTATTTCGGGTTAACTACAATGATCTCTAAAAATATATATAACTTAACTGATATAGAACTCAGAGAAAGATGATGTCTAGACAAGTAAGAGTGAAGTTCTACAATTCTATAATAGTAGATGTAATAGTATAATATTTGAACAATCAGAGATAATTAAAATTATATCTTAGTAAAAATTATTAATTTTCAAAATAAATAAAATTTACTAAATATAAATGTAAAATTAATACAATATATATATCAAGGTATTTTATATTGTACACATATAAAGAAACATTTTAGTTGAATAACAAAAATAAAACAAATTTGAACATACTCTTCGATTAACCTTTGGTGAAGCTAAATAAGATGCCCAACGTCTCATCACCTTATCATGTTCTTCATTTGACAGTGTACACTGAAATTAAGCAAAAAAAAAAAAGAATAAAAACAAGAAATGATAAAATAAACCTAAAGATAAACTTAATAAAACTCTAATGATAATTTAATAATGAAAAAAACACTAAGCATTTTAAGATTTACAAAAAATCACTTACAACAAAAAAGTATAAGTCAATGTATCAATAAAGCCTAGGAGAAATAATCATAAACTAAAAGAAACATTAATGTAACTTTTATTACTAAACAAGAGACAAGAATGAACTAATTAGTTCATGTACAAATTTATTGTTAAAAGTGAATGAAGAAGAAAACATGTAAATGTTTTCGTAGAATCAATTTGTATAAATTCTATGTGTATTAATTAAATGATCTGTTCATGATTTATTGATAAACATTCTAATTGTAATCCTTTATTTAATGTAGTATTGAGACACTACTTACAGTTCATAAATTGATCGATACCATTCTATCACTCTCAGCAACTAATCAGTGTAAATATCTCCGTTTAATATGAGATTAGCCATGATTAAAACAGATGGTTGATAATGGTCTCAGATTGTAAAATTGAGTAACCCGAGTTCGAATCATCAAGACTGTAGATGGGTCTTTCTGATGAGTGGTTAGCTAGCAAGAAGCTAAGGTCAACGGTTTACTATCAACAATTTCTGGCACTACAAATCCAGGATAATAAAACGTATTTGTTGGCCTCTCTGATGTTCCGATTAGTGCTTTGAACACAGCTAAATTTTGCTAAGATTACCAATCGTTGGTGCATCGAATAACAGCATTAGCGGACTCATTGATAGATGACATATATTATAATCCCAACATGTTTGTTTTGTGTAAGACAGGTGCATTTTCAAGACAACATTTAGAGTATCCATGTTGGTGGCGAAAAATGGTCTCTTGTTGATTGTTACCCTAGCTGATGCCAATTCGTGACAGAAAGCAACTTCAGAAGGAAGTGTTGATTTGAATGAGAAATAGCTAATATCATTAATACACGGCTAAAGATGACAGAATATAAAAAGAGATCGATATAAACTGATAGCAAGTTTGACAATTATTTACTTTGGCTAACCAAATAGAACGGTCCCATTGATCGAACGACTCCAAGTAACGACATGCATCAACTTGTAAACCAATCAGACATAATAAACTAATACCATCATTAATTAATCCATTGGAAAGCAAATTTGTAGCAACCAATTTTACAATACTCAAATAATTATCCTCTGCTAACTGATTTACAACAGCATCCGACCTTGATAACTGAGATGTTCTTGCAACATTTACAGTATACAAACAAGCACGATACATATTCATTGAATAATTGTTTGAATCAGCAGGTAATTCTAACAGTAAAGAAACTGCACGATCTTGTTGACCTATATTAGAAAAATAAAGTAAACATGAATATAAAACTGACGAAAATAAATGGAACTAATAACTAAAATCAACACTAGTTCGTTTTAGAGGCAGTATGAATGCAGAACTACTAGTATTGCGTAATGATCTTTTTAAAATCAATATAATGTAATGAGAAAATGCAATTATTTCTTTTATCCACGTGAAAACGATGTTGAGTATCTGTGTTGTTTACTGATACAAAGTAGCTCCATTGCGACACCAAGTTAGCGAAATCATGGATTTTAACGTGTTAAAAATAAAGTAAGGATTTATTTGATAAACCAACCAGGTTTTCCAGAGTTTGTTATTCCCTAGCACCAGATAAACGTCGAATGATTATAGAGGCTAATATTTTAGACGCCATGTCAGTCAAACTAAGGTTATCACAAGTAGTTTTCTGTTCCAATATGTGAATTAAAATGATCAGCGATCTAGATCAGTTACATGGGATAATGTTCAGTTCCCAGACCACTATTGTCGGCCGCCGAAAAGTATGTCTGTGTTCTAAAATCTGACGAATGGTGAATATCTGGTCTATACAACCGCGACAAGGTCTGAAACCAGCCTGATTTTCTCGTATCTGGAGATCACAAGTCGCAGTTAAGCGTCTGATAATTATAGAAGCTAGTATTTTAGACACCATATTAGTCAAACTAATTCCTCTATGGTTATTACAGGACGATTTTGACCCTTTTTCATATACTAGGACGATTAACGATCAACACCAGTCACACGGAATTATGTCAAGTCCCCAAACCTTAGTCAAAATATCAGTCAGTCTGGTTGTCAATGTGGGACCACCATCCTTAAACACCTCTGGGGATAATCCGTCTGGACCCGCTGCTTTGCCTCGCTTAGATTAACTATAGCTTTTTCGACTTCGACAAGAGTCGGGGGACCTAAGTCAACTTTCCATTCTGGCTGTCTCGAAATAGTGGGAAGTTTTAGAGTAGCTGAAGGCCAACTAAATAAATGTCTACCATACACCAATAGATTGACCTGTTTTACTTTCACAATATTTGATTTATTATTCTGTACAATTAGAATTGGTGTTGATTCGGTTATTTGTTTTCCAAATGTAGTGACTTACATTAAGTGGTGAAATGTTAGAAATTCAATTCCTGACTCTAATATAATTCAAATATAATAATATAATTTTACCAATTAGTAATCTTTGTACTATGAAATCAAACCTCGATACTGATACTCGCAAAATCCTAAGTTGTATATGCAAACTTTATACGGGACCTTTATGTCTGGAAGTAGACAATTTACTTTATTATCTATAATACTGTTACTTGGATTTTTATCACCTAGACTATGTATTTATGGAAATGTTAAAATGACTGCCGACGAATGATTATACGGTAGAGAAAGACTCTGGAGAGCAATTTATTTTCACACACAGTAAATTACTGCTGTAAACGAAAGTAAATCAGTCAGTGTAGAAACTAAAAACTAAGGACTGGATAAAACAGAAAAAACAATTCACAATCACTTATTTGTTTGAAATTGACAGTGATTACTAGGTGATATGTCAGATCACTAAATATTTGACAATATTTCTATCGTGTCAGATTTCGTTAAAATTAAAGAAGTCAGATCAATACTTACCAAGCATAATTAGTGCATCAACGCAATCTATAATTTCAGTTGGCGAATTATGAGATTTTTCCATAAATGATATGAACTTTTCAACATTTTGACGATATAAATTACAGTCGGCTAAAAAATCCCATGATAAGTCTAAAAAGTATCGAGACCATACGTGGTTATCAGCTGTTTGTGAATTATTATGAATAGATCTTTCGTATAATAAACGATTAGCAACTAGTCGCCAAAATTTCACTTCATATACATCACCGAATAATTGAGCAGTCCATAAACAACGTTCAACAATAGTAGAATCAGATGGATTCATAAAACTGGTAAATAATTTATGTCTAAAATGTAAGTGAACAAAGAAAGTGGTAAACTGTCAACAATTGTATGGTGTGAAACTTACTAAACAGACTCAGCAGATATGAAGTATTAACTGGTTACTATCATACTACAGAGAAATTATGATCTTAAAACTAAAAGCCATAATAGACAATAATCACAAGTCATTGCTACTGCTAGACGAATTTAAAGAACTAAGTAGCACAATAAGTGTAAGACAATCTGAAACATAATATTAATACTAATGTACGTGGGACTGAGAACTGCGGAAATTCTTAAAGTGATTTGTGTTGCTTGGGTGCTTTATCCATACATCTTCGTACCTATGAGTATTTCTCATTAGCTTCCTTTATCTTTATGATCTGTTATACATCAGCTTGAACTGATAAACACTGGTTTCATCACCTTCTAATTCTGTTATATGTTAACACTGGATTAATGTTTATTCTACTGAGTTTACTGAATGCAATTGATTGTTCGTAGCAGTTGACATGAACAAGATATTTGATTATGAACAAGGTTATCTTGAATGCTGTTAGATATATGATAACTTGAGACTGCACACTTGTGCCGTGTTTTTCGTTCATTATGTCGGAAAGACAGTAAGTGTCTATACAAATACTTAAGATTATCTACCAAATCATCATAATTACAGTGAAAAAAAAGAATAAACGCATGAATGAACTAAAAAAGGTAAGAATACATGAGTGTTTTGGTTAATATGATGTACATGAATAGAATGCTATACTTATACTACATTATTACGTACACAAAACCTATACCTCGAACGAAGTGGACATACATAAACAATGTTATGTTAGTAGAACCCATTACAAACCTAAAACCTATAGAGAAAGGAAAATAAACGACAAAGAAACGAGTATAACAACAGGGTCATCAATATTAAAGATGACCAGTGTTAAGATTTCTTCAGTAACCTGACAGTAAAGGATTAATTCGATTATGAAGAAGAGGAAAGTTACTGAAGCACTAGACTAATGAGACATGTTTTCATATATTTGTTCAAAACATTTGTGTCACTAAATTCTATAATCTTTTTTTCAGTCAAAACTTTGTTGCTCGGTAAATGTTGGGTTTATTAGAGAGCATACGAGTAGGTAAAAAATATAAATAGAAACTATAACCAATGATTCCATAACAAAAATTAATACAAACATTGATAGTATACATCCCAATCGATATTCAAGAAAAAACTATCTATAAGCCTTTAGTCCTAAAGAGGGAAATTTAATTACCACACTGTAGCACATGTTGGTAACATGTTGCTGGTATGCATTACGCAACGCTTTAAGATGGTTAGTAATCAAAGCCAAAAAGCACTAGACAGCTGTCTCGTTTTAGTGTTGGACTCCCCAGTAGTCGTTACTAACGACTCCAACACAGATCGGACCTGAAACCTTCAAGTTATGCGGTGAACAGTTGTCTGGTTCTAAATAGTGCTCAACTAAGATCAATCTGTAATAAATGCAAACAATAAATTAAAACCAATATCCACAAAACCACTTCAACTTAATTATATATAACATATTGCAACTTAATATAAAATACTACATCTCGTAGTAAATAGCCAATTTACAATACAAACCTTTTATTAGTAAAATAACTGAGTCATAGTCACAATAAATTGTAGTAAAATGTGGTAATCATTCGATATACTCTCAATTTATAATCTACGATGAACATGAAATCCAAGAGATTGCAGCCATTGATTCAATTTGTAGTTTTAGTATGGGAAAACGTTAATAATTAAAGGCCAAATGTAGCCATCCACTATTAATCTTTAATTAACGATGGCACCCAAAGTAAAATAAGAACAAAAGACAAGTCTTTATTAGACACTCTGAGACAAATGTTGTTCTGCATTTTATAGGTACCACGGAATTAAAAATCAATGGTCGGCCGAACACCTTTACCTATCATTCATTGTATTCAATCGGAAGTTAAAAAACGGTTACTAGTTTTTCATCTCGAAAGTTGTCCGTTCATAAAAAGACAAAGAAAACTCTGTGCTGCATTCTTGTTCACAAAGAGAGTTGTACAAAAGAGTATCTGGTGCGTATCATTTTACTCAACATAACTAAATTTATAAGACTAAAGTTTAAGAAAGGTAAACGAGGAAAGCTCATAATATAGATACCTTGATTTGAGGCCCCATAGGAATATATTTACAGAATTCTGAATCTTTGCAAAACCAGGAGCAAGTAGAGAACAGTTTGTTAGGGAAAAAGAGCTTCTGTCAGAGTCGTCAGTAGTAGCTTTATTGGTCTGATCACTCGTTACTTCTGATTGACTGACTAGATCAATATCTGGAGATTTTGGAGTTGATGTTATTATTGAAGAATTAGGAGTGATATCAATGAGTAAATTATCATTCTTAAGTGAAGATATGTTTTGAAACGTTCTAGACCATGGTTGATGTTGTAAGAGATGTCGAATATTTAATGCAGTGATGGATGGGAGTAATGATGGGACTAAAACAGGATCTAAAGGAAAATAAAGTGAGTTTAATTAGATGCACAGTGAACTTTAGTAAAAAAAAACGAACAACAACAACCAAATAAGTAAATGCTTAATATAACACTGTGCTTCAGTTAGCCATCTGAACAATTTACAAAATTTTTAAAATACATTTGTGTAATGAACAATAAAATTCAAGACATGTACTTTACGGTTTAATAAGCTTATTGAGTACTTGAATTTGAAGATAAATGTACATGTGCTACGTAATGATTGAAATAAATACTTGAATAACACAAGAAAGAAATCAATGGCAAGAAGCAGTCGTTAATTCCATTAGTCGTTACCGTGGAGTAAGATGATAACTTCAAGTTTGACTGCAACATAAACATTTGTTTCTCATTTGGTGAGAAACTTGCTTTACCAACCTGTAACATAATAAATGTTTACAATGTGATTTATAATATAACCAAATTAATTTTCTAACACATGGTTGTGTCTAGTAATGAGTAAGAGTTGTAATACACAAAATATAAACATTTCAGCCAAAATAATAAATATAGAAACAAAAACCATCCCAGTTAAACTATAATAATAAGCTCACTAACGACTAAATCCAGGATGTTCCTGAAGCTCTAGTGAGAAGTCGTGACTGATGGAGTCCATACTTGTCGCGTATGAGACAGTTATCACCAATAACAATGGATGACCGTCGCGCTATATGTCACAAATTGATGGAAGTGGGAATTCTACCGTCGGATGCCGATCCAGTGGTGCAGATGGTTAAGCGTTCACTGTCAACCTGAAGCCCCTGGTGTGGAGTCTGGAGTGCTCACTGCTGAGGAGTTTCACACTAGAACGAAACAGCTGTCCAGTGCTCCCTGGTTTTCAATGGTACCCTGCCAACATCAATCTGTGACATATTCAGTCAAATATAGAAAAAATAACCACTTTAAAACCATGTGTGATATGGATTAAAGTGGAGCATATAAGTGTTGATACGGTCGCTGCCATATTTGACACTTACGTCAGAGTCATTTTGACCTATATGGTAAGTAATGTAAGAAATTACACGGTTTTTGGTATGTAATACATATATATATATATATATATATATATATATATATATATATTAGTTTCTATGTTGTTTTCTAAAGACTGAATAGTCAATAAGCTACAATAGCCCCAACTAATTATTGTCCATGGTTACGCACTTTAATGTGATTAAAAATTCTTTGTATAACAGTCCCAAGCTCATTTATAAAATAAGCAAATAAATAAATAATGGATATATAAGTCTAAATGTAATTACCTTGAATGTCAGGTTTATCTGGAAGTGCACTTTGGATGTGAAATTTCGAAATCGGATCCTGTAAAGTAGCTCCGCGAGTAAATGTAGTCCCAAGGTTTACAGTCTGATTCGAATAATTAACAACTGTCATATCATAATTGGCTTGACCAGCTTGTATAAGTCGTAGAGCACCATCTCCAGTTAAAATAATGCATAAAGCCCTGTCCGATGATGTTGTAACAACAGAAAGCCAATCAGCGCTAACTAAAGACCGGTAAACTGATCCACTGTATTCAATCATACACAGGAGCAACATCTGAAAAAAAGCGAACATACGAAAAACCATTATATAATATTAGATTCCACATGAATTTATAATATTTATGAATATTATAAATCACATTTAGGAGATTATGCTCGATATATACATAAGTACTGTCAAAATAAAATGAATATGAAACCACTAATATTTGCAATTTAATACAATATTGCTCTATAACAATGACAGCACAGTTAATAACCTTCACTCAGGAGAATATATTATCAATACGAAGAAACTAGTACAATATCAACTTAAAAAAGGAATCGCAATTTTGTTCCGTCTATTTCTGTTTGTTTTATGTTCCAATGCTATATTAAGCTGATAAAAAATATGACAATACACACCAATTTACTATTGTAAAATAGGTTATGTTAAACAATATCGAATAGTGACCAATACCACGTCTGTCGAACTCTCCGTGTTAAATGAAGTATATCAATCAAGCTGAAATACTGCAATTAATCTAGATGGTTTGACATCGAAAGTACAATGATTCATCGTAACATGCTGTGGATGGTTGGTAGAAGTGGAAATACCAGACATTAGTCACTACTTGGTGATTTATTAACGTGAACAAAATTTAAGAAAACAAAGAATGTTAAAGATAACGGCTGCCTTCGATAAATTCGTCTACAGACACTAAAGTTATAAATCTGTTAATATTGGTTTACAAAAGACAGTATCATAAGGTATATAAATATAGGTCATGTGGTTGAGTTAGTGTCATGCAAGCTGAAGACTGTAAATAAGACAAAACCGTGGGTATACAATAATAACATTTCACGTTAACCACAGGTCCACAAAGAGTAAACGCATACACACTAGAGCAATTAAACATCACTTATTCAACTTACTTGTCTTGGTTCCCAAACGCATACTGAATCAAACTGTAAACTAAGTAGACGAGTAAGAGTCGACAAACCTGGTGTAAAGCATAAACGTCGAATATTCATCGAAGGATGTACGGTAGGAATATTTGCTTCCAACATTATATCTGGATCAACATATTGTTCATTAAAAGTACCAAGAGCTTGATCTAAATAATTTGACTGGGACTTTGAACAAGTTGTTCTAAAGAGTGTTCTTTTAGTATGTAAATCTCGAACAGCTACAAAACCATCACATGTTCCAAAAGCTACTAAATCGGAGAACCAAGCGACTGAATTGATTCGATTTAAACTAACACTTGGTAAGCCATTTAAACTAAAAATTGAACAATAAGAAGCATGAAATAAAATACGTTTGTAATCACTTAACGAACAGACAACCAATAAAGCATATTCACTATACAATCATTTACAGCTTGAAAACATCTAACTGTTGGATTTTCTAGTACACTAATAGGATAGAAACCGATAGAAGAAAATTGAAGAAACATTATTAAATGAATAGAAATGTAGTGTAATTCAATAAATATAGTGTGCATAAACTAGGTTAATAATTGCTTGTTGATAGTGTGAAATAGGCAAACAACACTAACTTGACTAACATTGCGGGGTTAAAATTTCAATCATCTACTAAAACTCCAGTTACCAAACATGCTCGGCATGTTTTTAAACAAAAATAATTTCACCTTCTACGGTAATATATATATATATATTAAAATGGTAGTGTGATGACTATTGGTAATTATTTGTTAATTGAAGTAATAGACTTTCAATAATTAATTTGACAGCTCGAATACCATTCATCTACCATGATTAAGTAAAAAAGGGATTTTTGTCATATTTCGTACATAAAAGCTTATCATTAAGAGCTAAGTACATGAACTTGTAAATAATGATCATAATTCGTAATATTTTGGCATATTAGTTACGACAACACAAAACACTTCATCTGAAGTTTACATCATGGACATGCACTGAAAACCAGGAAGTACTGGATAGCTGTTTCATCCTAGTATGAAATAGCTTGTGCTTTAAATACTTAAATCTAAACTATTCATTCATATAGATAATAAGTTCATGGTAGTCAAATATGCAAACATAAAATCGATTACTTAATAGTGAATATTTTGTAAAATTATGTCTAAAGATATAAAAGAAATAGGATATATCGAGTAGTTCACTGAATATAATATATGATAGGCAATTTAATGAGCAAAGACAATGTTATCTATAGCACACTGTAGACTCAACAATTTCAAGACATGAGTCTTCAAGAAATACAGCAGAATATGCAAGTATGCTTCTATATGTAGTGATAAGTTTAATAATTTACTTTCTACTAGTAATTTCAACACCTAACTTACATCAACATACTTCAATATTCGTAGATCGCGCTCGTTTTGGTGATAGTTTATATTGGCTTTCATATAAACCAAATAACACAGTAATTGTTCGAATTAGCGGTATAAATTTGGTTGCAATTGCACACAACATACCTACTGAGTCTTGCCAATAATAATAAGTTTATGAAATTGCTATCATAAAAAGTTCTTTCTGAGGCAAATTTGACTTTAGTATAACTTTATAATTAAATATGATACATCTAAAAGGCAGAAATTAAAACATATGATCTGGTATATTTTATAACTGGTCAAAGTTTCTATCATGCAAGCACATATTATAAGAGTAATAGTAGAAAAAGGGAAAATGGAAGTGAAGAACACCAAGCCAATATATATACGTTCTCATTTATCAAATACAGATTCATGTGCTCAGCTTTAAGTTACACCCTAAGAGTGAGGACTAATGATCTACTCAGTTACTTAAACTGAAGTGAGGTGGAGATTGGATATGTAACTTAGTAGATGAAAGTAGAACGTTTTGAAAATCAAGCCATCGCTTTAAGCAAACAGTATAAACACTAAGGTAACGGTAATAAAACGAATAAACTTGCTTCATTTTGATTGCCTTTAGTAACATCATCTTAAGTTTGCAATTAAGTATTTCTTTTTCCTAATAGGACTCAACTACTAGAAAGCCTTTAATCTTGAATAGAATTTCAGACAAAGCATACTAAGAAGCCAAAGAATCGCAGACACATTGTGGCTTAAAATTCTGGCTATGATAGACAAAGTATATCATGATAATCAGAAGGATGAGATAAATAATGCATATCGCTCAACCATCACAGATATATAGGTACACAGTTTCATTAACTTATTTATCAGAAATGCTAAATTTAACTTCTGTGCTACTGACTGAACGGTTTTACTGTGTGATATCGACATTTAAAATGAACATGTAACAAAACAGTAAGTTATGCATTTTACATTGTATTCGAAACTGAAGTACTATCCACAGAATCATTATTCACTGCAACTAAGCGAATAGTCCCATCAGAAGTGCACATAATGCATGATTCACGTGTACGAGAAGATTCCTTTGAATGAACATAATCCTCTGATGACCTAAATTAATATGCCAAACAAAATTTAAAAAAGAAACAATGAAAATGCACTGAAAGAGAATGAGTTAAAGAACGAAATTAGTATGAAATGGACTAATTTTTAAAACTAAATTGATTACTCAGTAAATAAATAGTAATCCAAAATCATTAAATAAAACTGCCACTTAAAATTATGTACAAAAAAAGTAAAGTCCATATCAGTCTGTCATAAACACCGTAGAGATTGGCACATATATGCGTTAGATCAACTTACCATACAACATTAGCACAACGAAATCAAATTAATAAGACTAATATTACAATATGGTTCAACAACAAAGAGAGAAAGAAAGGTGTGTATAGAAGAATAACGGAACTTAATTTCGACAAGAACATGAAAAGTGAATGCGCCTGTGCAACTGTAACCGACTCCAAATTATGTTACCCAACGTCTGTGACTGTTGATAGCTATTACTGTGGGGACTAACTAAGCAATCTGGGCCTATCAACGCGGCTTAGACCAATAGTCAGAACTTTATGGACTGATTTCTTGTATTGGTATGGCAGCATCTAACTGTTTTGAATGGTACTCCTATACTAGTCAACATCGTGCATCGAGGCAGGTAGTGGTTGGTTACATGTAATACATGCACCAACCACCTCAGTCCATGAAGATTTACAACCGTACCTTTCCCATATCTATGAGACAGATATTAACACTTAGTGACTAAAACGGATCAGTAGACTTTGTGTCAGGTAAATTTATTGGCGCGAAATTTTACCGAATTGGACACTGTGTCCAGACAGTCATACTTGTACAACGTGTATATATGTAATTAGAACAAGTTTGTATCATCCAGTTGATTCGTAATGGACTGAAACTGGTCAGACTCTGTTGCCATATGTGCATCCTGAGCGTATCGTCTGTTAGTAGAGTGGAAAATCATAAAACTATGTCAATAAATATGCATAAATCTAGTGTGCTTTATAATATATATATTTTTTATGATAACCTCATTTGGATACTAGGCATCCTTTGGTTTAAATACACTAAGGGATAAACAATTTGTTATTCTCCGCATAAGTGAACAAAAATCTAATATTATCTGGCCTCGAGTAAAGAATAGGTACACTGATCAATAATTTCCTTAAGTAACACGCTTTAAGTACAATTAATTGCACTTTCAGTTGAATACAACGTTTATTAATTACGTTCACCAATTAGTAATTTACTTCGTTTTGTTTCGTTTGTCTATTTTTATCTTTAGTTTAATGTATATATGCATAAAACTAGATGACCGTCAAGTCCGAATACTACTGGCAGAAAATCCTGTTCGCATCAATACGAAAAAACATCAATTCTTTAGGCAGATACAGCTGGATCAAGAAAGGATGAAATATCTGTGTACAAACAGAAGCTATTTAGTCAAACGTATTCAAAATAATCAATTAAACTGGAAAGAGATGTTAAAATTAAAACTCATTCACTACGGATCTGTGCTGAACCTATCAAAAGTGATAATAGCCACTACAATGGTCAGAAATTAAAATTTTCCTCACTTTCAAACACAAATTATTGTTACTAAGTCATTCACTTATAAATTAATGTTAATATCCTGTATGTGATTCTGAGGTGAAATAACGTGTTTGAGCATGGTGAATATGATAAATCGATTGGTTTGACTATATTGAAACACCAGCTTTAGTGGCTTCCATAAATTTGTGACAGAAGTCTCCTTACCGAATATTATCCCTTGACAAAGAAACTAGATGAAAAAGGTGGGGGAGAAGTATTTTTTCAGGAGATCAAACCACGGAACGCAGGATAGTTGTGTTAAATCATAGTAACTACCCAAACAGTGTAATAAAAACGGCATGATTCAATGACAGGCAGTAAAACGTTTGACGGTCAGTAGGATTTACCTATGACGGAATGAAATCTATCTTTACTCCATTCCTAGATGAACAATATCCTTTAAATATTCACATTAGTGTCGTTATTATTATTGTGACTTTTCCATTTGATTTTTCTAAACAATGTTATTTCGTTTTGAGTTGCTCATTTCCCAGTACACTATTACAGAAAGTACAATTATCATTAAAAAAACAAATCATAAAAAGTAGCATATTTACACATGAATGACTTCTGTTTAAACCAACCTAATAACAAACCTTGATATTAGTCACAAGGGTATTGAAGTTCATATGATAGTGTTCTAATAGATAAAATCTTTTGTAAGACTAACAAGATTATCGGGTTCAATTGCAGACACTATCTGTTGAAATTACAAGATATATATATATATATATATATATATATATATATATATATATATATATATATATGGCGATGACAACGTGATTTTCCCTTAGTTTCAATGAAAAGTTTTAGACCATGATTGTTAGGAAAATGCATACCATTTGAATAGAACGGAAAGTGTATCACATTGCACACTGACTGACTAAGAGATGGACTACCAGAATTTAAATCAGTAACTGAATGCTACTCTGATTATTTCCAGATCTGATGGTCTTCCAGTTCGTTGTTGTATGATACTATCAGTACATGTATACACTTAATATTAGTATATGGTTTAACAAGATATCTAATTATGAATACTATTATATAAAATAATCACAAACTGTTTCGATTTGTTGACATGACAATTAAAATTTTCGATACAATAGTATATTGTTTAAAAATTCCCATGTTTATTAAAAACAAAGACGTTTGGGTGAAGAATATACTTTTCGATAAATGCTCATCAGGTTCTACATTTATTAGTTCAAACATATTAGTCACAAAAATAGCCAGTTCCGAGGTAGATACAACAATATTATGTTTTTCGGTATGGAGGAAAACACGTGGGTTCCTATTGATTTTTGTACGGTTCGTGATAAGATATAGCTAATAGGTATAGAGTAGCCGGATTACATGACTGATTCCCTCGATAGTCGATTTGATTAATGAGAAACGTTATCCCTGATACTTGTGCGTCAGTCGGATACCACAACTTGTTCCTTCTCAACCCACAGCTATTCCAAAAGACTAGACTTGTGGAGCCAAAATGTGAGATGAGACTAGTGAACAATATTTATATAGTGTATGCATTTTTATACCAAATAATTAACAGTGATTATTCATCAAGTGAAATCATCAACATTTTTATTAATACAATTAAATGTTGTTAAGCAGTACTCAAGAGTCGAAGTCACATTAAAATTAAATTAATGTGATGATAGTTTACAATCAAGCTTACAAAAATTCAATACAAATCCTTTCGATTGATTAAGTCAACTATTGTATTTTTGGGGATTTTGAATCCCCAACACAATAAAATTGGTTCTTTTTTAACGCAGATAATGAACTCACTTAGTATTCGACATTCTACGACTACGTTGATATTTACTTGGAGAATGACACCAGTCCTACAGATAGAAAACGAATACAAAAGACATGAGCTTTATTAAAACACTGGTAACAGAAATATAAAATACATAACTAGAAAACTTCTATCAATCATGAACAACGTGAAACCTACTAGATATGCGCATAGGTCTAAGTTACCATACTACGCAATGGGATAAAATTTCTAAAAACAACACTGCAATATAATACAACAAGTATGAATAAATCAAAAGTGAATGTGAAATAATGGAACTTAAAATCCAAAAGACAAGGAGTGAATACGTTTGTGACACTGATTGATTCTGAGATATCACCCAGTATCTTCAGTCACTAGTCACGATTACTAGGTGAACCCCAATCAGGTTGTCTGCACTTACCAACATTGCTCGAACCAACAGTCAAAGACTTCATAGACTAATGCCATATTTTAGTTTGACCGATTTGACAGTGTCCAGACATTAAAAGTTGTAACATGAAATTAGAACGCCGCTTCAGGAAACCCGAAATAGCACTTAGTGAACTCAAGTGGCACGCGTTGGAAATAAAAATTGAGGAAATTTGATTGTGAATAGGGCGATCTCGAGTGCTGTTAGAAGTATGAGGGCGGTCATCACATCCTAGTTGCCTACACCGTGAAATGGTACCTGAAAGAGACCTATTTAACCCCGTTTTTTTGTAAACACAAGCCGGCATCACTAAAATGGTGGATGGCTGAGGGAAATACTTGAGTGTCGTTATAGCTCTGTACAGCCGGGAGTAAGACTTTGCCCACGAACCATAAGTTTGTTGCTTTTGGTCTTATCGCTTTTCAAATGACCAGTCTGGCATGTTAAGACCATAGTTCCTGTCAGTATAGCCCGATCGAACCATCATGATAAGCAAACCCGATCACTACGTAAAGGTAGCAACGATTAGATTGTGAAAATATGGCTGTTATGTAAGTGTTAGAGATATAAAGTGACTCACTAAGTCATGATAGTGAGAATAAATGAAGCTGAGCTATGTCACTTTTGTTCTCTAACCAGTGATCACAATTATCACGTGGACGACAACAAGGAAACCAACTCCACATAGTTAGTATAACCGACAAAAGACTTAGTGAATTGATTCACTAATAAATTCCTTCCAATATTCGTCTAGGCCAGCCACTACTGAGTATCCTGGAGAGCCAGGGAGTTAGGTATGTACAATGCATGTTACGACCTCCTCGACCGATGGATATTCACCATCTCATTGACCGATTTATCATTTTTACATGTTATTCTATGCTTAATGTCAGCACTAGCTACTTATTGGTCCTGTTATACCCCACGATCACTCCCTATAACCAAATTAACCATCGACGTAAACGTATCATGAAGAAATCGTTTGAAATTAAAGAAAGATAAACAAATCACAAATATTCTTGCATTGCTACTTGCGACACCCAAAATATTATGCATTTTGTCAATATCATCACTAAACAAATGTGCATCGTTAGCATAATCTAAGTTGGTGAGTGCATCTCAAAGCAAGAACCAGATAAAAATAAGATTATAAAAAGAAGGGGAAAGTGGATAAAATGAGCGCAACCAGAATCGGCAAAATCTGACAGTTAGTTGTAAACTATTAGTCTAGTAACTGTATTTGAGTGAAGAGCATTTTGTAGACGTGCATAGGTTTTGTTATAGTTATCAATCTCAAACACTGCTACAAGACTTTTAAACGAACAGAGTTAAGTGAGGTCCTCAAGTCACGGAATCTGACTGAATTAAGACAGCGTTTCTGTGGAGATTATTCAGTTAGAGGACAGTTTACATTACAAACCAGCTTCAGATAGGTAACCACCTAGGATCAGGAAGCATTTAGTAAATGCTTCGATCTAGTCCGAGATTCATCAAAAGCGCACACCTACAACCTTGCCATGAATTGAATCAGGAAAATTTCGTGTTACATATGAACCACTGTATAGAAACACAGTAGCCCTCATTTCTACATTTACTTGTGTCATTTAGAAGCTATCCTCTCGTATCATAGGTGATGTGTTTTACTGCCTAGTCAACTAAACTTAAGGAGTCACCGACGCTCGAAGTAACTGACAGCCAACTGGTATATCACAGAACAAAATGTTGTTTTACTTACTCCGGTTTCAGCAATTAGATATTATTAGTAGCTCTTAGACTGAATTAGTGGTTCAGAGCCGATTACATAAACTCGTACTTGGCAAATAAGTCACCGATCACGGTTTCTCATTAGTACTTAAGGGATTTTTTTAAAGGGATAGATTATGAATTTACTAAAATATAAACTAAAATAAACTTTGCAAGAAACTCTCTTGTATACATGCAGTCGACTATCATGAAAGGAACTAATTAAGACTGACTACACATTTATTGCACAAAAATCAGCACAATTAGTTAAAATGTACCAAATATACGGGTAACGTACCAAAGCTACGGCTGTTGCGTCCTGTAGTAGAGGTAACTTCATTATTAAAGAGGAACTTTGTAGCTTCCAAATTTCTACAGAACTTTTACGAACTGCTATACCAACATACTGACTGAAAATATTTAAAACGTAGTTCAATTTAATTTCTATAGTTAAAATCAATATTTTATAAATCTAGAAAACCGCTCCACTAGTAATCCTGATTTTGAACTATTATGAGTACCACTGAAACTAGCAGTTATGAAAAAAAATCTAACACTGGACAAAATCATTAGTGATTAAAAATAGAAAAGATAATATGAAAACGACAAATAAACAGAAGTTTGATACTCCATATGGAACACAGGACTGAGCTCTGAGAAGTGATAAAATGATTGAGGCTTAACAATATTTAAATTAGGTTTTTCAGTAATTATTTAATTTCAATTGCTCTGATTGTTTAAAGTTTGATTAGTACATTTTAAAGACAAATATTTTAGTCTCACTTTCGGAACATGCACATGAATAGTTAAAGTTTATCAGTTATTCATACTGTAAATGTAATTAATATTCACGGCATAAAGATTCCTATGATACCGGTTGATTTGACTGATGACTGCCTTCGCAATAGTAACCATGTTTGTATTCGCCCCTGACTAATCAAGTATATAGAGATAGAAAAGTTTGTTCCTCAAAACACAAAACATGAAGCTAGAAACATGAATACTATTTAGTATTTGCTGATAACAATCATAACCTAGGAAACAACGATCTTTTACCTTAAGTGACTGACACAAAGAATGTCAATGGGTCCTTCCAAAAGACTGTCTTGAGCACTAGATTTAGATAAAAGTTGACCGACAGAACCACCAATTCCCATCCGAGAACTTCTCTTTCCAATCTTCTGACTTGAAACATCACGAAATACACGCATATAACCGGTTAATAAGTCTAGAGTAGTAACAAAGTTTCTTCCTGTTGGATTTGTCTTATTTAGTGTATTCTCAGTGAGATAACTTTGATGGGCATCTTTGGACAGCCAGCCATAGATAATTAAACCTAATGAATATTCGCTTGATGGTGATCTCAAAGAATTGTCACTATTCTGATTATCTTTATAAATTGACAGAGGTATTACTATCCATTCAATTCCTTTGATGGGGACCGATAGTACATGATATTCACGCCATATCATAGCCGATGACATATCCCAAATCTAGAAACAACAGTACAAATATGTATTTGCATTAAATTTTATAAGTGGCTGAAAAAATGACACTAAAGAAATCAAAATAATTATAACAATGATGAGGCTAACTAATTAAACACACAATACATTTTAAGCACACTCGAACACAGAGCGTAAACAAAAAAGAACCTTCAAAATATGAATATAATAAGATTCTTTTAGAAATAATCACTTTCAAATACCATCAGTTCTCAGTTAGGACTGGTTGAAGTTTAGGAAGTTATTTGAGTAAACTGATATCATGATTTTCTTTTTTGTGAGGCATTTATTGATGCACAATTGTAAGATATCAGTCAGTCAGACAGTTTCAACGTAGAACTTGGTACATGCGTACATCAGTTCAACTTGCCATGCCCTAATTAGTACATAGAGATTAAGTTGTCGGACCAAATCCCAGAGTAGGGAAGGTAGTAACAAAGTTAGTATTAATGGAAAGGAACATAGATCGGAGATAAGATTTGAGAAAATATGATTCAATAAAAAGAAAATTACGATAAGTCCAGAATACTAGGAGTCTATGAATATCCTATGTTCCCAATCGCCATGTTTTGCATCCATAAAGTAGAACGGATCGAACTGCTGCGCAGTAAACGCGTTCTTTGGTCAGTAGTCGGATGTCTCGCCTAAGGCACAAGTGACGCGAATTCCCAAAAGCTAATCGGGCCTTATGTATATGAGCCGAGATTTCAGCAGGCATCAGACAGTTAGGACTGATGAGGCTGCCAAGATAAGTTAAGCGGTCAACACATTCAACTGCCTCATTCCCTATCACTCACTTTGGTGCCGAATCGAAAAAATCCTGAAGTAACATTTTGCATTTGGATGAAGAGAATCTCATTCCAAACATGCTTATATTCATGTTTAAGGTAATAAAGAGATTCTGCATTTTATCAGCATCTTCGCCTACGAGAACTATATCATCTGCATATTCTAAGTCACCAAGTTTATCTCCTGGGAGGAGGTCAACTACAGAGAAATCAGACGATGACAATGTTAACTCTAAAAGTATGTCAATGATAAAATTAAACAAAAATGAGGGAAAGCGGACAACCTTGAAGAACACCACTTGAGGTAAACATTTCTGACGATAATCCGCCATAAGCTCTCACTCGATATGTGGTGTTCGAGTAGAGAGCTTGTATAAGGTTAATGTACTTCACTGGTTCGTCTTTCAATGACAGACATCGCCACATAACCTCACGATCGATAGAGCCAAACGCCGACTTAAGATCAAGGAATACAGCTATTGTTAGGCATGTAAATGTGTGCCTATATTCCAGAACCTGTCGAAGTGTGAATATTTAGTCTATACGACCACATCCAGGTCTGAAACCACCTTGATTTTCTCGAGTTTGCTCTTCACGAGCTATAGTTAGATGTCGAAGTATTATTGAAGCTAATATTTTAGACACTATATTCGTTAAACTGATTTCTGGGTAACTGTTACATGAGGGCTTCTGTCCTTTCTTAAAGACCAACCAGATGGGATTATGCCCAGTTCAAGATTCTAGCCAAGATTTCAGTTAATCTTGCTGCTAAAAGTGAACCACCATCCTTAAATATCTCAGGGGGTTAATCCATTAGGTCACGCTGCTCACCCTCGTATTAGACTCCCTATAGCCCTATCAACCTCACTTGAGGGGACCAATATAAATTTGTCAAGACACTGTATGCTGAAAATTTATATTGTACTAAGGATACTATTGAATAAAACTATTATTATTATTATTATTATTATTATTATTATTATTATTATTACCATTCAGATTGATTGGGGATGGTGGGCAGCTGAAATGAGGCTGAGGGCCAAGTAAACTGTCTCTTCGAATGTGTTTTACCCATAGGTCCAACCTTCTGGATTGACAGTGGATAATGCTCCCATCTTTATCTAAATTAGTTTCACTTACAGTCGGATTTCTGATACCCGTTTCCTTGATAAGTCTGAACAGTTGTCTACTGTTACCTATTGCCGCTGCCTTTTCCATCTCTTTAGCTTTCGCCACGCACCACTACTCATGATCATTGCGTAAGCTTCCAACCAGCTTGTGTCTAAATTGCATTCGCTCCTCATTGTGTTCAGAACCAGATGGGATGTGTTGTCGAACATCTATCAGTTCAGTAGATGCAGCTGAAATCCAATGAGTTTTCTTAACCTTTTGGTTTAGTTTACTAGTAGATAATATTGCTGTTTCAACAGCTTTTTTGATATCATTCCAAGCTGACTCGGGATGAGTACAGCTTACGTAGTTGACTAGTTGGTTTTCTAGTTGTTCCTGAAATGTATTATTGACTTTTTCATAATTAATTTGAACTCTGAGGGGAATCCTTGCCGTGGATCTTTTACATCCAGTAAGATGCAGATTAATACGCGCTCGCACCAAAGCATGATCTGAGTCTAAACATGCACTTCAAAATGAGCAGCAGTCTTCTATCGAGCCTCTCCAACGGTGGCTGATGGTAATGTAGTCTATTTGAGTAAAAGCGTTGAGTTGCTTGTGGAGGTCGCCATATCAACTGATGTCTTTCCTTATGTTTAAGGTTGGTGCTTGCGAGAAATAGACGGTTATCTGAACATAGTTGTAATAAACGAACGCCATTATCTGTTCGTTGTGCCTCGACACCATAGGATCTACCTAGGTGACTTTCGGTTACGCATAGTCTACCTAATTGGACACTAAAATCACCAGCCACTATCAATGCGCTTAGCTTTTTGAAGGAGGTCGGAAAGCTTTCTGTAAAATTCATCTTTTACTTCATCTGAGCTACAATCAGTGAGAGCGTAAGCAGAGACAACAGAGGCAATGGCGTGTGTCCCTATCTTTCCGAGTTCTTACCGTCCCGCTTAGACGGGCAGCGCATAGGCGACTGTCTATTAGAATCTAGTCAAAGAGAGCCTGTTCAACTTTTGAACTTAGTGCTATACCTACACCACCAAGCCCTCGAGTGGAAAAGGGTGGGGTCTCCGGAAAGACAACGGGTGAACCGGGTCGGTTCTTTATTTTGACAAGGTGAGGTCAAGCGAATGATAGTGCTTGGATCCTGTATACACGTTTCAGGGACGAAGCAGACATCGATGGAGCGGAAATCTAGGGTCATAGCTAAGGAGACTTGTTGTCCTATTTAGCATAAGGTTCGAGCGTTAAAAGCTCCGACAGTTTAGTGCGGGTTCTCAGGAGACTACAAATAACGTTTCATGAACTCGAACCATTAGCATTAGAGGCGTGAGGTGATAAAGTTATGCTGGAAGGATTAATCGTGGGTATAAGAGAGTTATTCATTACGTCAAGCAGGGATAGGATTCAATGCCTAGCAGTGTGATAGCTGCTCGAGCACTTACGTCTCCCCGACAACTCCGCCTGTAGCCCCCCTAGGGTTACTGCCGGTCCCAAGCCCGGGTAAAGGAGGAGGGTTGGGCATGGGGCTAGCACCCCCCCATCCCGTAAAACCCAAACTAGCTAAAAAAACGCAAACCAGATTAAACAACATAAACTATTTAAACTCTGCCCTGGGAGTGGAAGGATTCATGACGCCTCATGATGAAAGCCGAAATTCTTCGGAAGTCATGAGGCCAATACCCCCACCACTTCTAACAACCAGAGCAAATATTTTTGTAGGTACATGGAATGTTCGAACAATGTGGGAGAGCTGGAAGACAAGTCAAATAGCTGCAGAAATGAAGAGATACAACTTGACAATACTCGGAATCAGCGAAACCCATTGGACTCAAGCTGGACAGAAAACATTGGCTTCGGGAGAAATGCTACTATACTCCGGCCACGAAGAGGAAAATGCTCCTCACACTCAAGGAGTTGCTCTGATGCTGTCCATGGAGGCACGTAATGCACTTGTGGGATGGGAACCACATGGACCCAGGATCATCAAAGCATCTTTCAAAACAATGAAGAAAGGGATCACAATGAATATCATTCAATGTTATGCACCAACCAACGACGGCAACGACGAGGACAAATATCAGTTCTACGATAGACTGCAATCAATTATAGCAAAGTGTCGAGGAAAGGATCTGACAATCCTGATGGGGAACCTAAACGCCAAAGTCGGAATGGACAACACTGGATATGAAGAAATCACGGGACGACAAGGACTGGGAGACAGAAATGACAATGGTGAAAGATTTACAAACCTATGTGCCTTCAACAAATCGGTTGTAGGTGGTACAATATTCCTCCCACAAACGCATACAAAAGGCTACATGAGTCTTACCGGATCATACTACAGAGAATCAAATCGATCATATATGTATCAATAAAAAGTTTAGAAGATCAATGGAAGATGTAAGAACCAGGAGAGGAGCTGACATAGCTTCAGACCACCACCTGGTGGTTGCAAAAATGAAACTGAAGCTAAAGAAGCAGTGGACAACTGGAGTGGCAGCAGTACGACAGTTCAATACAGGCTTTCTCCGAGACACTGACAAACTCAATGAATTCAAAATATCTCTCAACAACAGGTTCCAAGCCTTACAAGATCTGCCGAAAGAAGAAACCATTATGGAGGATAACTGGAAAGGAATAAAAGAAGCACTAACGTCAACGTGTCAGGAGGTTCTAGGCTGCAAGAAGCACCATTATAAGGGATGGATCTCCACTGAGACATTGAGTAAAATTCAACAAAGGAGGAACAAGAAGATAGAAATCAACAACAGCCGAACAAGAGCAGAAAAAATCAAGGCTCAAGCTGAATACACAGAAGCAAATAAGCAGGTAAAGAAGAGCATTAGAGCCGACAAACGGAAATAAATCGAAGGCCTTGCAACGACAGTGGAGAAGGCTGCAAGAGAAGGAAATATGAAACAGCTATACGACACAACGAAGAAACTGGCAGATAAACATGGTAAACCAGAGCGACCGGTCAAAAACAAAGAAGGCAAGACACTCACTGAGATTCAAGAACAAAAGAATAGGTGGGTAGAACACTTTGAGGAACTTCTAAATAGGCCAGCTCCACTGAACCCACCGGACATCGAAGCAGCACCTACAGATCTCCCGATAGATGTCACTCCACCAACGATGGAAGAAATCAAGATGGCCATCAGACAAATCAAAAGTGGGAAAGCAGCAGGACCTGACAATATACCAGCTGAAGCACTCAAGTCAGATATCGACCTAACAGCAAGGATACTCCACCTTTTATTCAAAAAGATCTGGGAGGAAGAACAAGTGCCGGCAGACTGGAAAGAAGGACATCTTATCAAGATACCAAAGAAACGAGATTTGAGCAAATGTGACAACTACAGAGGAATCACGCTACTGTCGATACCAGGGAAAGTCTTTAACAGAGTATTGCTGAACAGAATGAAAGATTCAGTGGAGGCTCAACAAGCTGGTTTTCGTTAGGATCGGTCGTGCACGGACCAAATCGCAACACTACGGATCATCGTTGAACAATCAATTGAATGGAACTCGCCACTGTACATCAACTTCATTGATTATGAGAAGGCGTTTGACAGTGTAGATAGGAGAACACTATGGAAACTTCTTCGACACTACGGTGTACCAGAGAAACTCGTCAACATCATCCGGAACTCTTACGACGGAACACAGTGCAAAATTGTGCATGGAGGACAACTGACAAATGCATTTTCAGTAAGGACCGGAGTCAGACAAGGTTGACTGCTCTCACCTTTTCTCTTCCTCCTAGTGGTTGACTGGATCATGAAGACCTCCACATCTGAGGGAATGTACGGGATTCAATGGACAAGTAGGATGCAACTCAATGATTTGGACTTCGCAGATGATCTAGCTCTCTTAGCACATACACACCAACAGATGCAAGCGAAGACAACCAATGTAGCAGAAACCTCAGCATCAGTAGGCTTGAACATACATAAGGGTAAGAGCAAGATTCTTAAGTACAACACAGGGAGCACCAACCCAATTCAACTTGATGGATGAACTCTGGAATAAGTAAATACTTTCACATATCTGGGGAGCATCATCGATGAACAAGGAGGGTCCGATGCAGATGTAAAGACAAGGATTGGCAAAGCCAGAGCAGCATTCCTACAGTTGAAAAACATATGGGACTCAAAACAAATATCAACTAACCTCAAAGTCAGACTCTTCAATTCGAACGTGAAGACAGTCCTGGTGTATGAAGCTGAAACTTGGAGAATTACTGCAAACATCATCAGACGGATACAAGTATTTATAAACAACTGCCTACACAAGATACTGAATGTTCGTTGGCCGGAAATCATCAGCAACAACTTACTATGAAAAAGGACAAACCAACTTCCAGCCGAAGATGAAATTAGGAAAAGACGTTGGAAATGGATAGGACATACATTACGCAAACCATCAGACTGCATCACGAGGCAAGCATTAACATGGAATGCTGTTTGGAAACGGAAAAGAGGAAGGCCAAAGAACACACTGCGTCGAGAATCGGAAGCAGACATTAAAAGGATGAACAGCAACCGGAAACAATTGGAAAGGATTGCTCAGGACAGAGTTAAATGGAGAACACTGGTGAGCGGCCTATGCTCCTCAGCGAGGAGTAACGGGCATAAGTAAGTAAGTAAGTAAGTAAGTAAGTAAGTAAGTAAGTAAGTAAGTAAGTATAAGAGAGTTATTAAGATTTGATGGTGGGATTTGATCTCGAACAAGACGATCGCGTGTGCTGTTGGAGGTATGAGGGCTCTTGTTACTTCCTGACTGCCCACACCATGGAAGGATATTATTTCTTAAGGTACCTGAAAAGGGAACTGGATCAGCATTGGTCATAGCAACCTGCGAAGGCAACCGCAAAGCCAAAGGGACAACTGCATGAAGCTAATCACGCACGACCTTGTTGTGGGAAGTTTTTGAAGTGTTAGTCCCGTTCTTTAGAAGGTCTTACTGCCGGCGACGGAAATCCGTAGAGTAAGGTGAGGTGACCTATTCTAACCCCTCCCTTCCGCTGAGAAAGCAGCATCGCCGCAGGTGCTGGTTATCCGAGGAAACACCTTACTGCCATCATACCCCTCTGTAGTCAGCAGTACGACTTCGCCCTCAGATGATAGGTTGCTGCCTTTAGTTTCGTCGCTCTCCAGCAGACCCGCTCGGCATAGTAGGACCTAGAGGAACATGCATTCTAGCCAATATAGCTCGGTTGGGTCATCACGATAGGCAAGCCTGACAACCACGTCAAGGTAATAGCTATTGTTGGGAGGTAACAGCTATAGGTCGAGACTGTAGGAAATGAACATAGTGTTATCAATAAAATAAATACTTTTCAACGGGAAGATCCAAATACATTCTAATTATATATATATACATGCTGCACAAGTGTGGCTGTCTGGACTCAGTAGCCTGGTGGTAAGCACAATGGCGTTCGACACTAAACAAACTGAGTTACAGACATAAACACTGGGATACAGGTACATATGGCTGACGAGTCCCAAAGGAGACGAAACAAGTGTCCTGGATTCCGCTTGATAATCACAATCCAACTCAAATAAACAATCGAACAGTTACAATGACTACGGAATTTTTGTTGGCCTAACAATCATGCAAAAAAACATTAATACAAAACGAAACTATTTAAGGAAAATTCCTATTCCTAAACTTGATAAAACGTTCCAATATAATGAAACGACTGTCACCAACCTCACCGAAAACCACTATTTTTATTACTACGAATTACAGAATTCAAATATTTAACGAAGATTGAATTCCCTCAAATCAGGAATAGTCAATGAAGAGAATTTTGCAGTCAGTCGATATCGTGATAATATGATTCTAAATCATTTTATGGAAACATGGAAACAGAAAAAGAGGTACAAACGAGAAAATACGAGTTATGTGATGAGAGATGCATAATCAATTACCCTGCAATTTTGAGCGACAGAAATACTGATCAATATTTATGCGTAAGGAGGATTAATCAAGCAAGGAATATACAATTTTGTTTCAAACATAAGAATGTAATTTTTAAAACTTGTGTGTATCACGTGCCAACGCATTAAATTACGCTTAGCGATGACTATTATCTAGAATCCACTCTATATCTCAGCTATAATTCCGAAAACTTTTGAATGACACCATTATTACTTAAAGATAGAAAAGCTGAAGTTATCATTGCATGTTCACAACAAAAGGTAATAAACAGCCATACTCATTTAAATAAAAAACTGAGAAGAGTATAGACCACCGACAAATCTAAGTATCCGATAACTTCCCAGCAGTAAACGCAATCGACATTAAAACTAGGCAATCAATGAGTATTCATAAATATGCTTGAAATTGCATATTATCATTGTAGTCGCCACTGATCAAGTAATAGAACACATCTTCAGACATGCAAATTAAAATAACGTAAATAAATCATAACCAAGATGGAAAATCGAAAGTGAAAAAGTCACCTGAACATCACCACGATTATTTCCAACAGCCACTAATGGACCACAAATTGAGGCGATCATTTCAAATTTCATAATATTCGGAGGACATACGCTACATACTGTTAGTTCTGATCGATTTGGAGAGTACAGGCCATTTAATTCGAGATACAACCTTACTGGAGGCCTATAACCGAGAGCGAAAAAGAAAGTGTATAAAATAAGTGATATATATATAAACAATCTATCCAATGCTCAATTTATTTGAAATTATCAAAGTTAACCTTGGAAATGATATGTAGAAAGTAAGTGTATTAGGAGGCATATTGTTTTAGATATAGAACACCAATTTCTATACAAGTACTTGCACCAAACTGACCAAGCATTAACAACATACATTTAACGCCATGACAAATTACTTAATAAGAAGCTGTATTTCACAATTAAGCCTTAATATTTTCACTATAGTAGAAGCTATTTACTTTCATTTGTAATTCAACAGAAAAGAACAAACAACTCTAGGTAATTATGTGTCACACTTGCAAGAAAAAATAGCCTACTTAGATATTTAATAATGTCAATTATTCTTAATTGTCTTTCGCCTTACTTCTGGATTCGCATCAGTCCTGACGGTCTATTGTCTGACAAAATATCGGTTAATATACTGAATTTGCGTCACTTGTGGCGCAGGCAAAAATTCACTTACCGATCAAAGGACAGGTTTACTGCACAGCAGTCTGATCCATCCCAATTTATGGGCGAAGCATGGCTATTAAGGATAATGGACATTCGTAGGCTACTAGTATTCGATCACAGATGTCTCCGAAGCACTGATTGTGTTTTTTGGAACCACTGGGTAAGCAATACTCACTGATTAATGTTTCCTTAAATCTTATCGTTGGTCTCTAATTCTCTCCATTAATACTAACACTGTCACTACCTCCAATACTCTGCGATTACGTCAGACAATTTCATCTTTATCTGCTAATTGGGACATGGCAACTTGAACTGATGTACGCATGTGCCAAGCTCTACGTTATGACTGACTAACTGGATGGATATCCATTCAATTAAGCAAAACCCTTCAGTTTAGCTCGATTTATATGTTAATCATAAATACAAAATAAATACAAACTATTCTATCAGATCAGCTTAAATTCACCATTATGTGTTAAGAATAAGTTCTGCAGTAGCTATTTACAAATCATTACCGTCATCAAAGCTTTTCAATACACAGTGTCAATATGATTGTTTCGCAAGGAAAAGAGCTATACAACTTGTCCAAACAGGCGAGAATGACTACGAAAACGTTAACTCTAAAAACATGTCAATGACGTGCTTTGCGAGTTAATGTTTTCGTCATCTGACTTCTCAGGGACTGACCTTCCAGGAGATACACACGTTGACTTAGAATATACAGATGACAATTCTATTGGGTGAAGATGCTGACAAAATGCAATCTTCTGACCACCTTAAGCATGTTTAGAATGCGATTCTCCCCATCTAAATGCAAAATGTTGCTTCGGGATTGTCTTATGTCATCGCCGAAATTAGCGATAGGGAGTGAGTGTTGACCGCCTTACTTCTGGATTCGCATCAGTCCTGACGGTCTATTGTCTGACAAAATATCGGTTAATATACTGAATTTGCGTCACTTGTGGCGCAGGCAAAAATTCACTTACCGATCAAAGGACAGGTTTACTGCACAGCAGTCTGATCCATCCCAATTTATGGGCGAAGCATGGCTATTAAGGATAATGGACATTCGTAGGCTACTAGTATTCGATCACAGATGTCTCCGAAGCACTGATTGTGTTTTTTGGAACCACTGGGTAAGCAATACTCACTGATTAATGTTTCCTTAAATCTTATCGTTGGTCTCTAATTCTCTCCATTAATACTAACACTGTCACTACCTCCAATACTCTGCGATTACGTCAGACAATTTCATCTTTATCTGCTAATTGGGACATGGCAACTTGAACTGATGTACGCATGTGCCAAGCTCTACGTTATGACTGACTAACTGGATGGATATCCATTCAATTAAGCAAAACCCTTCAGTTTAGCTCGATTGTCAGATATCCAAAGATAACGCAGAGCGTCATAAAGAAACCCATAAATATAAGTTAATAAATAATACATCTCACTAACCATCAATATAAGCATGTACTAGACTATGAAACAAATCAATTATGTAAAGTCTCGTAATACTATCTGCAAGTACAAATCTTGGTAGGTAGAATAAAATGATAACCCGTTGCCAAACGATTAAGACTCGAGTACCTAAATAAATGAGGCGCAGTTCTACGAAAAGTAACTTATGCATATCTTTGATGGTAAAAAATAATCGCTTATCTATGTAAAGACGTTTCAGCTAGTGAAAACTAAAAATTAACAACTCATGTTAGATATATGGTGGCATTTTCAATGTCAAAGTCTAATTATTTATAGTATAAACACTCCTTACAATGAATACATCCCTTGCACTAAATATGCATACGTTAGTTTAAAATAAGTTTATCAACGTAACCGTATCATATCGATTTTGTGACTTCATTACGTACCCTATGAGTTTCAAAGATCTCGATAAACAGTTTCATCGATAACAAAATTGAAGCAGTCGCGAGATTTTACAACTCTAACTCCAATATCGGTTTTCAACAATCGACAAGTTGAGGCACACATCACAGATGGGCCCGAGTTAGACGACCACTGGAAACTAGGAAGCTCTGGACAGTTGATACGTCTTAGTATAAGGCTGACAGTCTGCACATACGTCTGTGTCAGGGACCAAATCTAGGATCTTCAAACTATGTGGTGAGTACTTAATCTTTAAGCAGCTGAAAAGAGGTCCGATGACTTATGTTTCTAAGTGCTCTCCAAGAAGCCTGAAGATGGGGACGTGGATGTGAACTGCTAAGTCTCCAAGTAGAAAGAGGTATGTCTTGAACTTTCTAGTTTCCAATCGAAATATAACCAAGATTTATCCGTGACACGAGACTTCCAAACAAACAAGACTCATCAATAATCGAGTAGTTTATGTTGTCATACTGATTGGGTAGACATCTTCTAGAATGTTATTAAACCCGAGCACATTCTACTTTACGAGGTAATTCCACTACCCAGTCCTATCTGACAAAATAAATAAATAAAATGGCTATTACACTCTACAACATTTCATGCTAGGATACTGAAATGGATTCATACGGAAATTAATGCATACATAAAATACCTTAACTCATTACTCACTTATCTACAACCGGTGTATGTGGTAGCAGATCCGAAAGGGTCCAAATCGGTTTAGATTTTTCGTCCCTCAAAACTGAACTTTGCACAGCTCGTAGTTTCCAGAACTTTTAGAACCAGTGGGAATTAAACAAACACTTACACGTAGATTAATATTCAATATAAAAGTAAAATCCTTAAGACAACTCCACTATCTCATGACATGACATATTAATCTTATATAGTAAATAATAGCTTGATGAATGCTGAGAAATGCGACGTCCAAAGTTTCTGGGTGAACCTAATCATATCAAAATACATAATAAAACCCACCGCGTTTATAGACTACAAACTAATATATTAATTTAACCATCTTAACATCAAAAATAACATGATTTCAGTCATGTAACCTTAATGTGGAACATAATCGGATATAAGTTACGAACTTAGTGTAGCATACCGAAACAATTTTGGGTACCTAAAGTTGTAATATAAAGTAAAGATACTGTGACTGGTATAACAGCGCTCTCAGTGAGATAAAGAAGTATAATCCCCTCATACTTGGTGACTTTACGATAAAACTGCAAACCTATCCTAACAGTAATACTCTTATCCCACATTGTTTAAATGCTAACTCCATTCACATAGCTCGGCTCACTATTTATATGAGAGTTATTGTTACTCCCTGGCTAACAAAATGAGTAGAGCAAAGTTCCGGCTTGAGACTTAATGAAGGAAAGCTGAGTGTCTTAACCACTACGGCACTGTATTCGATACGAATCAACTATCCGCCTAAAACAATAAACGTATGAACTCATGTTATAAATAGTTGTATTTATGTTCATCTAAATATCACGATAATGCCAAATCATTTTAAAATCATTAGTAAATATCCAAAGGAGACTAGTTAGGAAATAAACAGCAATCACGTGATAAGTAGAAATAAATTGTAGGACCTTACAAGGAATCAATGTAATTCAATACATTATGCCAGTAAACATAAATTAACAGAAGTGAAGTGAATATATAACATATGTAGTTAAAAATTACCTGCACACGCCCATCAAGTGAAAGTACAACAATATTCAACTCATTCATTCTATCAACAGAAAAATTGACATAATGTGATAATTTCGGACGCCTGTAAGATGTAGCGATTGCAACAAGAGCATAGGTACAGCCATTATCAAAGTGGAGATCAGAAGACTCTTTACGAGGTTTTTGTAATAAATGAGATGGGTGTAGAGAAGGGTCCACTGATAAGGCAAGACCACGATAGGCATATACACTTAAATTACCATTCTCATGAAGGCATATTATGATATCGCGCTGAGTGCACGAATAAACCTGTAAATCAGAAATATGTTTATAAATATAACTAATTATGTTCCTTAGTTCAATGTTCTACTGCTGGACTTTCTATATAAAACTAAATCTGAGTTCAACCTACCACATTACTAATTACTGGAGACAAAAAGTGCTGACAAATACACATTTATAGATTGTTATTTAATAAGTGACCATACATGTGATAAGTATGATGAATAGTAAACGAAATAATGTCAATAGATTAGTTTCTAAAAAATGTACTATTTAAAACTAGGTCACATCCACTTATGAATCAAATCTGCCATCTTCAAGATGAACAAAACTTTAAATGATGTTTCCCAGAATCATATCGAACACTAAAAATGAATTCAGTGGATATGCTTTCATACATATATCTTGTATGTAGCTAAAATAGGTATTTAGCATTTACACCGAACTAGTAATTTTGATCTAGGTGGGTTATGCTGAGATATGGGAAACATCTAAATTTATGGCTGTTAAAGAGAGCATTTCAAAAACTATAAATTTGAAAGATTACCCTCAAGATCGCTCATACTTATGAATTGAACTGACTTACGCGTAAGAAAGATGGCCAAGAATGATCTAAAGAAATAACATGAAATGGACGGGATACTCTCAGATTCATAATGACAATTTCTCTCCTAAAAACGAACAATGCACAATCCTTGTGATATCCATGGTAAATAACTTGCAAACATGTCCTTATAGACATTAATTTCCCAGTATCACCTGAGGAATCACATACCCTAAATATAAAGTATAATAAAAATGGCTTCAAATCAAAACAATGACATTTTTATTAAACTTGATTGTCTATAAATGATGATTCGGCTGGTAAAAAAACGTTGAGACTATACAAGAAGAGCGTGCAACATAGAGAAAATATTTTCTTTCAACAAAAACCTAGAAACAAAGATAAGTAATTTGTTCTTTCCAACAAACCGTAAATCATCATCAACAGACGTGGATGGATTATATTACGTATGCCCAGCAGCCGCCTGATTTGACATGCAATCTTGATCGATGGAAGAAGAAAATTAGGGGTAGTGACATCAGTTTATAAAATTACTAGGTACTGATTTGAGTAGTGATGATAGGTGTGGAATACGTAGTTCGGAATGTATATTAAGACAGTGGATTGTTGGTCCAGAAATGCTTTACGATAAACGAGGAAAACTGCATGTCTAGATGAACAAGGAATATATAATATTGCATCGACAACAAGTACACAAGTTTCATACAAGAGACTGTGGAATCAATCGTAGATAGAAGCAGCAAGGAAAACATTTATGTTACAATTTTATATTCACTAAATTGTGATACGTCGTGTGTCACTCCAAGTTAATCAGTTAATCAAGGATTAATTAGGCCGGACAGGATTTTGCGTGATAACCGCCATTGATCGGAAATGTTGGGTGATATGGCTTAAAACTGATATAACTGAGCAGATACGTTCATATTTTATCCTCCTCTAGGTCTTAAATTCTAATATTTTATCATGAATACTTTCACATCCATCCCACTTAAACCGTATTTTCAATGTTTGGTCTTTCTCATAATGATTGCCAGCCTGTTTGGTAATCATTTATTTAACTTCATCTCGTCGTGTATGTATGGTTGCTCGGGCTGAAGCATACTTTTTAGCAGGTTATGGATTAATTACGACTGGTTACTCCCAACTATAGTTCATTTCTCATGCTAAATAGTTAGAATTAAGTCCTTCTAAGAAGCTATGATACTAACATCCGAAATTAACACTGTCCAGCTAAATACTATCAACATGATTGTTACGTATGTGTAGAGTATATCACACATGTACATCAGTTATTCTTGCTAGATTTCATTTGTGACAGAAAATAAACAAGTAGACTGATGGCAGTAAAACTAAACATGAAGAGTAAATGAGACGACCAAAATTAATAACTGAAAAGCATAGGATTGTTCAGTGTAAAATAAGTTGGCGAATGAAGAAACCTGCACAACTATGACCAATTCCGGATTGTCAAACAAGGTCTTCAGCTAGAGTAATGATAATCTTGTGAATCTTTAACAAAATGCACGCATTTCTCGACAATGTTCAAGCTAACAGTAACTGGCCTTATTAACTAGTGCCGTTTATTTTTCGTTTGACTGCTCCTGATTCCCTTCTAGTTTACTCATATCCCAATAAAAATAGTGTCCAGGAATGGCATACCCGTAACATTACCACCTAAATTCCTTAAGCCCAAAGTTCTTAATCTAATCAAATTCTTGACCAATAATAAGTAGATTTAAAGCATTTAAATCATATAGAAGATTCAGATTCACATATGATACGACAAAGGATACACTACTCAAGAATGTTACTTTGGAACTAACAAATGATATATAATGATGTTATCCAGTGCAACTTAATGACCAGATATGTTCATAAATTAATAAATGGGCAATAGCATCAGCAAAGCAGCTGATATAATTACCCAGTCATTCAGTTAGAAATAATTAAAAACCATTTTCCGATACAATCCTCAGTCAACGAAATGCTATAAATACCTTTCGGAATTCCCAAAGCTGAGATTCAGTTCACTGTGAGCTAATTTTACAGGTACTGCTGCTAATCCTTTTTCACGTGAATTTGCTTCACTGATCAAGTACTTGACAGTATCTACAAGAAAGTGAATATACAATATCAACAAACCAGCCCCAGAAATGTTTAGTCTTGTGCCTTTGCCGAAAGTGCACGAAGTGACGCTGAAAATCTCGACTACAAACTGATCTTTTGAGTAAACTATAACGCTATATCAAATGAATGGTAAATAAGTTACAAATAATCCTTGAATTAGAGAATGGGTCCAAAGAAAACGAAATCACACCATCCCAAAAGGTGTATTTCCACAGCTTTGTTTTAGTTTGCGAGTTCCAAATAATAAATTTCCCATGAGAATGGAGGGCAGCCAACAAGTCACGTGAAACCCACTGGTTCGGTAACCACAATATTTCTGAAATAGTAAATCAACAGTGAAAACTAACCCAGGACGAGTGAATCTGTCTCTTGAAACTCTGAGGTAGAAGAGGCGGTAGCAGCATCCCAAACAATTATTACTCCAGATGAATCGAAACTGGCAAGCTTTAATTGAAAAGGGTTTTTATCATCATGATAGTAGTTCTCAGGAGCCCATAAAACATTTACCACATTGAAACAATGGCCCTGGAGAGACTGTATGACCTGTATTGAAGTTAAGTAAACCACTAAGAATCTGTTACTTTACTAGATAAGGGGTCAACTATAAGTATGTTAGTGAAACTAGCAAATGCAACAAGTCCTTTCCAACCGCTAAAAAGCAAGATTTAAATACTAAATAGCATGTTATTCACTAGTCAACAGCTATACAAGCTTCTGGGCTAACACCGAATGATATTACCCTCGGTCTCATGCCATCCAAGTTTTTACCAACCGATCATCACAACAGGTGTTCCGAAAGAGGTCATATAAAGCGCTATAGGAGTGACCTAAATATATGTAGCGGTATATAATCCCGTAAATAAATAGCTGCATAAGCTCTCGTCATTAATGCTGACCATGTTTGTTTTAGCGGACGCGACTAGTTGAAGTCGCTCGGTCACACATCACCACCAGATCACGACACAACGCGGAAAGCAACTCACTCTCTCTAGTTAGCTAACCTAGACGTTGCCACCCATTGATGTTCTACTGACGATCAAATATAACTTCTCTCCTATCTTTCACTGCCTTTTGATTTATTTTTATTCGTACGTGTGCGTTTAATCACTAGACATCGCTCTGATTATACGACAAACATAACTTGATCATATACTGACTTCACTTCATTGGTGAGCACGACGTGGTCTGGGCACGATCATAACTTTAAGTTCGTTTCTGTTTATAGGTTTTAACAGGTACTTTTGTGTAATTATTCTTTTTCGCATAGTTTTCACTGCACTTTGGCTTTTGCATATATTGGTACTTTAATGATGACTGATCAGACTCCTAAGGTTATTAAGATTGAATCCCTCACACTTCCAAACCTTCAGCCCTACCTCCTTTGGACAGAAAACATAGCAGCTTGATTCGCTACACAGAAGCTTGATTTTAAGGCCATGGCGTGACAGATCTGCATGTTCGATTCCTTGCCGTCTTCAGGTCACTTCTGTGTAAATTGAACAGGCACGTCTCCCTTTTTTAGGCCCAGACTGCGTAGAACCTTACGATCAACTCGAAAGTTTAATTCTTGTTCCAAATCATCCAACCTGAGAGCAGTCCAGCGACGAAAATGTTATCACCCACGGGAGAAGTGATTGGTAAACGCACTTCGACAAAGGCTTCTTCCGTCAACTCTTCCTATCACAACTGCAGCTACATGTACAGGCAGTCTTGGTAACATTTCATGACAACCCGATGGATGAAGCCACTCATATACTGATGGAGTTCCAAAGATCACTAGTACTCGCCACAATTAAGCTTATCCCGTCACAGAAAACTTCATGCTACTGAAAACGAAGTGACGAAATTGTGCGATACTCTATCGCGTTTCCTCGATCTACAGAGACAACACTGACCAAGCGATTCTCGACAAAGAAGTTCTTTACGGTGAAGATCCTTATCTCGACTTCGGCGAATGGAAAACCCACATTGATGTTTGTACTACAACACCTATGATAAAGCCTCCAAGAGGTGTAGATATCCTTATTGTTTCCCTAGCCACAAACACGGGTATACGTTCAAGGAACCACTACTTCAGGTTATAGCATATTCCCCCTTTATTCCAATCAATTAATTAACCTTTATTTTAAGCTAATACCTGTAGCGGTTTATAATGCCCAAAATAAATAGTTACATAGGTCCTCGACATTGATGCTGACCATGTTTGTTTTAGCGGACACGCCCCCCCCTATTGGGTTCGTGAGGACCCTATGACAATATTTGTAAATCCACAAACTCACTTAGGACGTCAAGTAGCTATGGAGTAGATGGCATAGCATCCATTTACTTCAAACTCGGAGGACCTAATTTACCAATAATTCTATTAAAACTGGTTGACCTTTCATTGACAACATGATCTTACCCTAATCGATGGGAAACCTCATACATATGCCCTCGATTTAAATCAGGTGACAGGACAAACCTGAATAACTATAGGCCTATAAATATCACCCCGGTTATCTCTAGAATAATGGAAAAATTAGTATGCGATCAATTGTCTGATTATTTACTCTCCAAAAAACTCATCTTTAACTCCCAACATGGTTTCCTCAAAACTAGGTCCTGTATGACCTGTCACTTTGAATTCTTTAATTTACTCTTTACTAAACGAAGCCTTGGGCACTTGGTATTAGTATTGTAATTAGACATATCTAAAGCCTTTGATATGGTTAACCACAAGCTTCTTGTAGGCAAACTCTCCTCTTCTGAAATTAGGAGTCCATTACTTGCATGGTTAAACTCTTTCCTCAGTAATAGACATCAAATAGTTAGAATCACTTCTACCCTTTCGAAGGCCAAACAGGTTACAAGAGGTGTTATGCAAGGAAGTGTCTTAGGCCCATTCCTCTTTATACCTTACACAAACGATATATGCAAATGCTTCAGCATGGGTAGACCCTTTTTATACGCAGATGATCTCAAAATAGTGTGCTCATTCCCCCCTCACGAATTTGCACACATTCAGTGGAGTCACTGCCGAGCTCAACAAGGTCGCAGTATGGTGTTCAAAATGGAAGTTGGATCTTAATGCTTCGATTCTCGTATTCTGCTATATAAAGTTTGTGTCAGACCTTTGCTAGAATACTGCACCTTTATTCTCAGTAATGTTTCCATTAGGGATAAACTCAGACTGGAGTCTGTGCAACGTCGCTTTACTCTTCGTATTCTTGAGGCTGATCGTACTCTAGACTATAAAACTAGATGCACTAAGTTAGGACTAGATACCTTATGGAGGCGACGGCTAAAATTAAACCTATTCTTCTTTTATAAAATATTAAACAAATTAGCGTTCTCATCGCCTAATATAATTCAGCTCGAGGAACCCTCTTGCTATAACTTACGCAATTCAGCCTCGAAAATAAAAATACCGCAATCTAAATCCGCTCTTTATATGAATTATTTTACAAATAAATTCTCGAGAATCTGGAACCATTTGCCTCAAGCCATTAGGGAAACAGATTCACTTCCTTTATTTGTACGGCATGTTAGTAACTTCATCTCTTCTGAAATCTCGTTAAAAATGTTCACACCAACTATTGTTTCTTACTCCACTAGCGAAATAATTGGGACTCTGAGCGTGTGAGCACCACTCACCTGCCTTGGTCATGTGATAGGATTCTTCCATTTTAATCAGCCTACAAGCATAAGTGGCATGTTGGAAGTATAATTACTAATCCCGCCCATTAGTTTTGTTAACCTCGGAATACCAGTGCTGTTGTCTTGTGTTCTCCCTTCTTTTGTCTTTCCTCTAGTTGCAGAAAATTATGTGCAAGACAAATATGGAACTTACTGGCACAAAACTACTGCCTTCTCCTCAACACCCAAGTTCCAAGTACCCTTGGTCCTATCTCGCGTCCGAACATGCACAGTGATCCAATCTGCTAACCCTTAGCCGTTTATTGGAACTGTAAGGCACTGGTCAAAGAGTGCGCCGGACTTTGTCATATATGCACCATGCTACAACACATATAAATGGTGTCCTAATACTGTGAAATTTTTTGCTATTGGTTTGGTTGTCAGTGCATATCTTTATGCTTAGGAAAGTCCTGGCTCTAACACTTCGTCGAAATATTTGTATGTATGTAAACTTATATCATTCAGATCATGCCTGTAAGTTGGCATGCTCTCATGTACACAATGATACTTGAGAATAAAAACTTTATTTATTTGTTTATTTTTATCCAAAACCGCCATTCTAACCCCTGTTGGCCTTTACGAATTCCTTCGAATGCCTTTCAGGTTGAGAAATGCAGCACAAACATTCCAACGTTTCATCGATGACGTGTTCCGCGGGCTTGACTATGTCCACGCATATGTCGACGACGCTTGATAGCAAACCCAGACGAAGTAACACATATGAAACATTTAGACAGTCTTTAGTAGACTGCAACAATATGGAGTTGCCATAAACATACAGAACAACTTCGTTGGACTTCCTGGGGCATACTATTGATGCGAATGGTATACAACCTCAAAAACACAAGGTGGCGGCTATTCTGGAGTACCCGGAACCAATCACCATCAAGCAGTTGCGAGCTTTCAATGGGTTGGTAAGTTTCTACAGACGGTTTATACCAAATTGTGCATCTATCATGAAATCACTAACGGATCATCTTCGTGGGAATAAAAAAGTGGTCACACTGGATGCAGAGTTAAAGAAAGCCTTTACTCCAACTAAAGAAGCAATAGTCAATGTGACTATTCTGGCACATAACAATACCGAAGCTCCTGTCAGCCTCGCAATCGACGCATCCGACTCAGCCATTGGCGCAGTTCTGCAACAATGGACTGGCCAAACTTGGCAACCATTGGCATTCTTCTCAGAACGACTAAACCATACCGAATCGAGATACCGCACTTTTGGACATGAACTGTTAGTCATGTACTGTGCTGTACGACATTTTCAACATTCCATCGAAGGCCGGGAATCGACAATATTCACCGACCATAAACCACTGAAGTTTTCTATGAATTCATCTGCAGATAAGCACTCTCCGCGATAGTCGCGTCATCTAGACTACATTTCCCAGTTCTCTACTGATATACGACATATATCTGGCGCTAACAATGTAGTTGCTGACGCCTTATCACGAATACATGCCTTGAATCGTATCCAAGGTATCGACCATGTTGAACTAGCTCGACTTCGAAATGAAGACAACAATCTACATCACGAGTTATCCACAACAACGCTCAAACTTCAAACAAAGACGATTAGAAAGGGAAAGAAAACTTTAGTTTGTGATTCTTCTACAGGTACACCCCGTCCAGTCGTTCCCAACAGTTATCGACGAATCATCTTTGACACATTGCACAACCTCTCTCATCCTGGAGTTCGTGCTACGTCTTAACTGATTGCCCAGAGATTTTGCTGGCCAAGGATGAATAAAGACATCAAAGAATGGGCACGCTCCTGTATGGCCTGCCAAAAGAACAAAGTGATTTAGCATAACAGATTCTCTCTTGGTACTTTCCCAACTCCCGATGCTAGATTCGACCATGTCCACCTTGATTTGGTACGACTCTTACCAGAATCAAATGGATTTTCTTATCTTTTGACATGTGCGGACCGTTTTACACGCTGGCCAGAAGCGATTCCACTGAAAGACATCACTAGTGAAACGATTGCTCGCGCTTGCATCGAATGATAGATAGCGAATTTTGGTTGTCCATCTACAATAACGACAGACCGTGGACGTCAGTTTGAATCTGGATTGTTCCACTCTCTGCCAAAAGTTCTTGGAGCAACGCGCTTCGAAACAACTGCCTACCACCCACAATCTAACGGTTTGGTAGAAAGATTTCATCGACAGCTGAAAGCATCACTTTTAGCTACAAACATCCCGCAGTGGACAGAGGCTTTGCCACTAGTCTTACTCGGAATTCGAAGCATGGTAAAAGAGGATGTCGAGTGCAATGTGTCTGAATTAGCTTACGGAACGATTTTTCGATTACCAGGTGAGTTTGTGGAAACCGCTTCCACCCGGGCGTCAGGTCACCCCCGAAGTCACCACCCTAGAATATCCTGAGAGGTTTATCTTGACACCTCTTCACTCGTACCCACCAGAGGAGATCTTCATGAGCTCCCACATCAAAGAGTGACAACAAAAAGGAGGTCGCATTTTTTGTCGTCTAGAAACAGCTTGACCTGGTACGCTCTTCCTGCTAGCATGTCACACGGCCTTACGTTCGAGAGCTTCAAACTGCGGTCAGTGGCCTACCATAACACACGTGGCGCAACCCCTGATCTGGCGATAACCTAAATCCATTACTAAGCACTTCCCTTTCCCCATTACAAACTGTCAGCTTTCTTTGCTCTACCCACTCTCTTGCCTTTGAAGTGCACCCGATATATGACCAAGTTACGCTTGCGGTATTACCAGGGCAACTTCTAACGATTGAACCCACTCTTACGAATGAGAAGAAATCAGAAGGCACGAAGGGTGGAAAAAACTTATATTTGGTCGTGAATAAAGTGGCAGTGAAAAGCAACGTCAAGGCTAGCAAACTAGAGAGAGAGTTGCTTTCCACGGTACGGCGTGACATGATTTGGTGATGATGCGTGACCGAGTGCCGTCAACTAGTGGCGTCCGCTAAAACAAACATGGTCAGCATCAATGTCGAGGGCCTATGTAACTATTTATTTTGGGGATTATTTACTGCTACACCTTTTATAAATCGGCTTACTCTCACACCTGTTGGTAACCCATTAGATCTAATCGATTCCATAAATTATTACCGCTACTATAGTTATTATCATTTTCCAATTAATTATTACAATCATTAAATTTCTCTATATCCCCACTGCCGATAATTACACCTCTATCTCCTCTCCTTTCCAGTAGTCATGCGACATCCCTTACAACTTTCCAACTCCCGAAATCATTCCTCTTCATATTTGACCTCCTAAAAATATTCAAAATTGAGGCTACTACATGAAAATTAACTTGATTTGAAAAAGGATGAAAAATATTTAATTCCAAAATTAAAAAAGCGCATGTAACCGAATACGAGTGGAATAAAAGAAAAATGTTTGTATTTATTCTCGTGCTTAATTCACTAGGTTCACTGCAATTGAGATCTAAACAATTACTACGGGATAATATCAGAGACGTGGAACTGAACTAGTAATATCAAAATGCTAACACCAAGAAACCTTCAGGTTTATACCTGCTCGTTACATTGATATCGGATATTGGATATTACCTTCTAACCGATTGGTTAGATATAGGGTCATTCAAGGACGACACTTCTTTAATGCTTTATCGCTGTCACAATTTCGTAGTATTACTCTATCAACTCCTGGTATCTGTTCCCGTATCTTCTAGGTTTCACACACATCATCGCTCTTTGTTATCGTCTGACTTATTAATAAGTTTAAGTGCCTCTCATGGGCTTTATACTCCAAGACACACAACCAGTCAGCAAGAACCGGCGAATATCATGGAAAAGTAGAGCACACTGATCTCCATTCCCATGATATACCTCCTGAGTAGGCTTAAATCTACCAGAATCTTGTAGATGCTAGACTGACATCGACTAGTAATTCAACACTACTCAACTAGAAGTGTCGATGTCTAACTTACGCGGACTTACAAGTCTACGTATGCTTCGGATAAAACCCTATTTGGAAAGGACGGACTTTTTGTGTAATATTTCTCCGACCATTTTGTTGCTTATTATGCCATAAGAATCTGCCGATTTTCAATCTAGAGTGAACTATGCGGTAAATAAATGCTTCCCTTAAGTGCTGTGGGTTGTCGCCGTTTGGGATTTAATCAAAGATGAATAGTTTATCTTGATTCTGGTTGATTTCACAGCATAATTTTATTTAGTTAAGATATGTACAAATTATCATTTTAGTAGAATATTGTTTCAATATGGAAAATATAGTGTTTCATCCCGATTCCTAGTGTAATATTAGTCTAATAAACTAATTACAGCCCGGATGTTTTTGCCTTGTTGGTCAATTGTTGTATGCGTCATTCCGTTTTTATATTTTCGAGCATCTCAGAATGATGGCAGTACCAACGGAAGACGGTGAAGCTGTTTTCACTACAAATGACAGAAGTACAAAAATTAAAAAATTTACAAGTATAGCAAAATCATGGGGCATTAGTGGAAAATTGACAATACGTAACTTCAGATAAATCAAACTTACTTTTTTTGTTTTAGAGGAGATTGGTTTACGACTAGTCGAAAAATCCTCATCACACCCCGTGCGTAAAAATGTATGCATTAATTTTTTTCATTATGATGTGCTGTCAAAAATATCATTTGAGCTAATCCTTTTTTTTTTAAATCTACTCAAGCTCTTAGAAGCATTTCATTTGTTGTACCAATTAAAAGCACTCAATGAAGTTTATCCACTGGTTATTATCGAGAAAATAATAACTTGTCTAACTTTATCACTTACACATGAATATAAACTCGAAGCACTGAAAATATTATTTCTAATAGCGTTAGTGTTGATAAAATTAAAATTTTATATTGTCAAGTCAGGAAGAGAAAGGCTTACGCAATATATTAAGGTTACAAGGTTGTGATGCAACACTCAATATTTTGTTTGAAGCTGAAGAAGTTTTGAAACCTCACTGCCTAAGTTTATTAATCAGGTAACTGTTGCAGAGTTTTCCTTATTCATCATACCATTATGTTTACAGTTTTATGTTGAATAAGTGGTGTTGTATGTTCCGAGATTTTTTTAAATTGTTTATGAATGAGAATCTCATATTTGCTTAGTTTCCTCATAGGTTATCATTTCAATTAAAAGCTAGGTTTATGTAAAACTATTAAACATATATTGAAATTCTAAGTTTACAGCTTTTTGATCCATAAATCATATACTGGATACATTTGTTTAAGTAGGACGATACAAAGTATTTCATTACCTTTGTTATTTGGATTGAAAAGTTTCGTTTAGATAATAACATGGATTAGGATTTTGTTTTACATAGAGTGACTTTTTACTTACATTTTCTAGCTTTTCACGCTTGAGCTGTCGTGCCGATTTCCCTGATGTTGTGTTTAGCTCATTTACTTTAGTACAAGCTGCAATCATTTAACATATTTTTATCACATAGATATTTACACAATAGCTCATAGTGAGATATTTAAAACTTATTTCATTATATTCTTTACTTTTTACACGGTTCTTAATCCTGGATACCTGCAGAACTCATACCCATGCCTAATTTTCGAGAATCTTGGATATATACCATCCCAATATGCTGTTTAGTTGCTTTTTTTAGATAATGAGCTATTCGATTTAAATCCACCTTTACTTTTTGTGGGATAATTAATTAAGTTTTATTAGCATAGTACCTTAGTTTTATATGTACTTGTGAATAGTTATTCAACCAAATCGAACTTTGCAATAGCTAATAAAATTGGATTTCACTGTGTCATTCATCAGTTGTGCCATATTTTATCGGTCGTATTTATTTTCCACAGATGATCTTAGTGAGCATAAGCATTCCGTAGCCCATATGCCAGTAACTCCTACTCTGGTGTTTATAATTAATAGGTGTTGCACGAATTAACTTGCTCCAAATTTGTTTTACTCATTTGATGAGAAAATGGTCTGCCAAGCAGCCTAGTTTCCTGTCAACTGATCAGTGCTTATTTACATTTACAAAAGGCAATAAAATTGTTCTGTCAGATAATCTTGTATATATTGAAAGCTTCTTATGCATTTCTTGCCTGATCATTTATGTTTCATGTCTGCACACTTTTTGCACCCGTTGTAGTACATATGCGTACTATATTCCAATTTATTCCCAGTTTCCTTGAATTGAGTCTAAACATGTTGGCTAAAAGGTCATAGACGAGAAGAAACTTGACAATGATTTTGTCCCATCCGATTGAAGCAATATTTGGTGAAGTAATCTGGATGCATTAGCTTATCATTATTCTATCAATACTTCCATGTTCTAACTGTAATCAATTTTTTAAGTTAAATTTCTTACTGTTGAAAATTTTAATCCAAAGCTTTTTAATAAATCTTTTTAGGATTTCAGAATCCCTGAGAGGAAGAATTGCTATTCTTGAATATACCGATTCGTCTCATCAGCTTTTGCTAGAACTGCTTAAGTCAAAAAAACTAAGTGGTTTAATACTTCAGGTACATTCTGGTAAAAGTTTTAATGTATTGAGCATATATATGTTAAATTTTGACCAATTGTTGTGTCAAACTCAGGTGACATAATCTGAGTATATAAAAGTACCTGTTCGTCTTGTCACTCAAGATTTTCAAAACAACATTTAAGTGAGTCTAATAGGACTGGAAGCGTTATGTTCAGCTTATGTTGAGGTGTGAAAGGGATCTTTTAGATGAATAACCAGATGTATTGTTATGCTGAATTTTAATTAACAAATAGATGAGACATTTTTTCAGATTAATACAGGTCAAGTTGTGTTAACCTTTTAGTATCAGCATTTACTGTTAAATTCATTAGCCTACCCTTGTTAGTTAGTTGTTACATCACCTGTTTATGAATAATACGATAACAATCTAGAAGAAATTGGTGTTTTCATAGTTTTTGTTGACTAGTAACTTGATTATATTATCGTTTTTACAACAAATCAAGTCTATGCTTGTTTTAGAGCTATCATATTAACACAAACAGCTATTCAGTCCTCTGTCGATTCTCTGCACTTTTTCAGATTTAATATCACTGTGGAATTCGCCTCCAAAATAGTACTTCTTCGTGTACGTTTTTACTCATGCTTTTAACGCTTTGTCATTTCTATCACTCTTTTTCTCCTTTTTCAGCTCATAACTAATTTATTGGGAATACCTACGGCTAGAAAAATGTTTAATGTTCCAAAATTCGTAAGTATTTTTCTGACGTCGATGTATCCAGTGTATCGAATTCGGTATGGTAAAAGCTACGTTATAAAGTGAATAAACTATGGTTCACTGCGATACTAGTAAATAGATAAAATAAGAGTTCATCTCTGTTTATTTCAACTAAAGGCTTTATTGACACCCTATGATATTGCCACATTTTTCACCTTATCTCTTTTATTTTACGAATTAGAAATCTCTCCCCACAGTTATCGTAAGTCTATGACTAGCTTTGTTATATGAAGTGAAGTAGTTGAACACATTGATTATTTTACTGATCCTTCAGATCTCGAGAGCCTTTACAGTTTGGTGTCTGTTCTTATATTTCGATTGGCTTAAACAATTTTACAAGGCAGCATATATGGCCTAAGTTTGTAAAGAATTATCAGCAACAAACGATCTATCATGTTTATTTATAACTTACTTAGAATTATACTAGAAACACAAATAAAGTGTCCACTCTGTCTGGTTCAACAAGAGAATAAATGTTTACTGTTATTTCTTGGACTATATAGCAGCACAAAATAGATAAGTGTCTGCTTCAAATGCCATCCAATTAAGATACTTTCTTTCGTTCGGACGTAGCTTTATGTTCTGCTTAAATTCATTATTAAGGTGTATTGGCTATTTTATAGTATCTTATTCTCTAGCAACTGTCTTTATCTCCCATTCAATACTGTACTTACATATTAAAAACCCATATTTAAGTAGTAAAGTCCTATCATTTTTATCGAACTGCTCTTTAAAGATGTTGCATAAATAAGATTAAATGTACTCAAATATATTCATTTTTTTATTAAAAAGGATTAGGGCAATCGTTTGATAATGATTTATATTTAACTTTAAAATTCAGTGTTGTTTCTGTAAGTTCATATTTTATTGGCTGAATTTAAAAGTATAAACTATTTAAATCTGAATCACTATGATCTGAGCTTATTGTTTTGACTTTGGAATCTGTAAATTGTAGTTATTATGAAGTTTTCTTCACCCTCCCTATGAGTTTTCCGACAGTTGTTTTGCATACATTAAGCAATTACTAGCCCACAGGGAATCCTCACTCGTTTTCAGTCTGCTAGTTAGAACACAAGCAATGCTAAATACTCTTGTATATTATTTAAGCCTAAACACTCATGTAAATATGCACATAAAATGCTAGACTATGAAGCATCATAATCAATTAGTCATAATATGCGTTTAAGTAGTATATTTATGGCACACATTTAAACGATAGATTTTTAATGAATTGACAACGAACCAATAAAATACATTATGCCATTAAAAAAAACAAAATATCCAACAAGAAGAACTTCCTTTTCGATAATGTCATTTACTAAAGCTGTACGATCGTTAGTTAAGTTTTATTACAAACAGAGAGGTGTGTTGTATCACTAAAAATACTAGCCAAAAATTATCATGTCAGTTTGAGACTCAATACACGTAAACAACATGGTATTGCTGCGAAATTGTTTGGAGATATCAGTTATACAGATGATCGTACATAAATACCTCATGAAAAAGGTTGTTTTTATCAAAATGGTTTATTGATGATACGTAATTGAAAATAAGGAACATAATAATAATGGAAAGAGGAAAAACGTAGAGATAGTAGTCGATTACTAAGAAAGTGAGTAAAAATCACAGTAGAATTAGGGATTGGACGGACTTCTCTCGTATACAGAAATTAGGTTTGAAAGTTTAGATTGCTAAATCTTCTGCTGTACGTAACGTTCCGATTTATAATCCCTTTGAGCAGTTTTGTCTGTCTGTCTGGATAATTGTGAAAGGAGATTCTGATGGAGTAATGTGATCACAATAAACAGGGTGTTTTAGGATTGGGATGTTGACAGACTCGTATAATTCTTTAGATAGCCTAGGTGGACTATGTTTGATGATACGTTTAAAGAAATTCCACCGTGAACGGTCATTCTATCCAGATCCATAAGAGCAGATAAATTTGTGAATGCGCATTGATATGATCTAAAGTGGAAGCATGTCCTTCACACCTATAAATCATAAGTCGGCCGGAAAAGTTGATTAGAAGTTCTGCTGAACAGCAAGCTTTTCATACATGATTCGAAAATCTGTGTTTAATATCTCTTTAAAATATCACGCTTCCTACTTCTCCGGAACTGAAATTTTTTTTCGATAAACACTTTATTTTCTCATAATTAATTAGTAATGAATTGTAAACGGATAGAAGATATATGATAACACTTATATAACAGCTTACGATCAGAACCATTAAACTGTTGCTTAACAAATACGCATTGGAAGTACATATGCATACATATATATATACTAATTTCCCGAAAGACAGCTTTCAAAGTTCCACATTTTCGATCCCACTATTTATATTAACTAATTCACCAAACGCATATTTGTACATTTGGCTATGAGTAACACTAAATTTGAAGGTTAGCAGTACTTTTCGCTTACTTAGACCGAAGTGGGTGGAACAGTGTTTAGATCTCTAGTTTGTCGGTTGAATGCCTAGCGCCCTAACCACCGAGTTATTGCTCCAAGCATTAGACTATGTTAGAGGGTTAGTGCCTATTAAACCAAAATAAACCATTTAACACTCCCTTTTATCAGTTTTCATTTGTTTTGCTAATCGACATCACTTCATAACTAAAACACGTACTAAAGGTACATGATCAGTAAACACTACAATTTTTGAAGAGAAGTTTGACAACTCCGTACTTATATTGAACGATCACTGGGTGGCGATCAATATTATATTTGTTTAGTCCTTGGTACTGGTCGAGTCTGGTTGACTGAGTTTCAATTTGCCCATTAGTCTAAGCGACTTAACTCTGCGTCCATTATGGTTTGTTTTTAGGTGATTGATAATAGTCAATTATATTGCGATTTGATCGATATAACTTCATTAGCACTGGGAATTTAACGACACTTCTATTAATTACTACTCAGTGATCAGTATATGAATACTCCAGCCATACAGTGAGTCAGGCGCTACCCGAATAACCTGTTGGTAAACTCTCGGACTATAAAGCTGGGTGACGCGAGTTTGTATCTCATGGAGAGTATCGGTTCCCTCATGACCGTTTGTAAGTTTTACTAGCGAGTCCTAATCAGCATCGTAATGTTGGTTCATAGTTTTATTTCGATTGTCTCCGACTACATTACACTAATTGTTTCTTATGTTTTTTATCTTTTCAACAATTTTCATTCATTGTTTGTTGTAGATCACTTATTTATCCAGTAAAACAGATGATTCTGAATTAAATTTACGTAAACAATTAGCGTTATGGTTGGTTACTTTGCCAACTCAAAATTTAGTTGATCATTTAGCTTCACAATATGGTTCACACGATCAAAATTGGAGTATCAATAATGAAAAAAAATGAGACAAGTTGTTTCACAAAAAAAAAACTAATTTAACTATCAACATACTTAAAGTTAACTAACTAGAATTTATTCCTTGATTTATTTAATTTTCTAGTGAAAAATATTGTAAAATTTGTCAATTGATTTTATACTTCTTTTTCATCCACAATATAAACTGTGTTATTGACAAAAGTAGTGGGAAGTTGTCAGATCCTATTTTGACAATAACTGACTGTCTTTCATGGGACTCGTCATCTTGAATAATAACTAGTGTCATTAAAATCTTAATAGTTCAATATAAGCCTAAATGAAAAAAAGGATAACAGCATTGAATTAGTTATTTTTTAAGAGTAGAATGTAAGCATTCATTAGGGCATCTTACACTCAAATCTTTAATATCAATGAACAACTGATATGTGTATAGTGTAGATTAAACAACCCAATAACTTCTAACAAAAATACAGTATTGGGACATTTACTCAGTCTGCATGTTTCCTAATAAATACTGATCAATTATCAAACCACAATATCGACGGTAAAGTAATAAAAATCCTTACGTATTAATACTTTTTGGAATACATAAGTTCCCTGTTCTGAATGGAATCACAACAATTCAACACCAGTCTGTGACGTATTCAGTCAAACAAAAGTACCGATTTCTACAAAAACAACAATCACAATTCAATTACAATAAACAGCTCACTAGTGACTGCAGGTCGTTCCTAAGGCTCTTTTGAAAAGTTGTGACTTTTGGAGGTCAGACTTGTGGGGAGTGAGACAATGATCACTAATGACATTTGATGATCGTCGCCTAATATATCACAAATTGATGGAAGTGGGAATTCTACCATTGGATGCCGACCCAGTAGTGCAGTGGGTTAGGTGTTCGCCAACCTGATGTTCCACACTAGAACAAAACGGCTGCCTGGTGGTCCCTGTTTTCAATTGTACCCTGCAAGTATCAACCTGTGACGTATTCAATCAAATAGAAATATCAATCTCCACAAAAATAACCATCTCAATTCAATTCAATATCTATTTATAAAGTATTAGCATTCTGTATTAAGTTTAAAGATTCCATGAGCAGCCATAATCCGACCTCTTCTTCACAATAAATTTTGTTTAATATTAAATGTACAAAAGTGGAATCCGGATAAACTGTTATTAACAACTGACAATTACCAAAAAAATTGTCACCTACTTAAAAATATGTACAACTTGCAGATTAGAATGTTAAGTGTCGTCTAAACATAAGTGAAACAATGAGTATTCAAATATTAATTCAAGTATAAGTGATGTATTATATTGAGCTTACAATTGTAATTTAATAAATGCTGCATTGGTATTAGGTGGTTTTGTAAGGATCTCGCATGATTATAATGTGCGTTACACTATGGATTTACACTGATTTAAAACTGAATATACCGGATAACTGTCACGTCGTCGTATGAAATATAAAATATGCAAAAAATCTCTATCAATCCACGTAACTAAGTTTTGGTGATCGTGTACTTACTAGTAGCAACTAGCTTCCTTTAGATTCCCCGAAAGTTTTGATCAAGTTATCTTAAGCAGCATAGAATGAGGAGCATATTCACATAAATTTGATTCGAGTTCTCTCAACACATCTACACACTGAGAAGAGATTATTAATATGAGTACCAAAATATCAATGGTTGCAAAAACGAATTGGTATAAACAATATGATTAAAATGAAAGAGTCCAATTCACTTGACAAAATGTTCAGTATAATTTTAAAACTCCAGATATTGGAGTGAACACACCTGTATTATTGTGGCCAATTATGAACCAATATCACCCACTGATAGTGCTAAACTCAACTAGAGAGATTGCGTCTACTAATGAGGCCTACGCCAACAGTCAGTGACTTCATAGACTGACTCAACGTTTTGGTTGGACCACCCTTTACCTTCTCAACTTCATGCGTCGGTGGGTGGTGGTCACTTACATATAATAACTCCCCCCCCCAAAAAAAAAACTGCTTCAATTGAAGAAACTTAACTGTATCATTAACAGATTCTATACGTTGGTTTAGTTACCTACATCTAACTTCAGCATCACTCAATCGACAGTACAATCTTACACGAGAAATGATAGCACCTGAATCATACGCATATAGTCAACGAACTTAAGAATCAAACAAGTAGTAGCTGATGGTAAATAAGGATAGTACTATATATATATATATATATATATATATATATATATATATATATATATATTAGTTAGCAATATTTTGGTCAATAAACAACTTGTTGCTTTAAACCCCTCTATCTCGAAAGAATAATAGTATCAGTAGCTACTTGCTTCGTTGTTCTAGTTATCTTACCGAATCCCGTGATATTTCTCATTAGTGCGGTGGTATGGTACCATGCAGTGTTTCTTTAATTAGAAATCAGTATATTCTGGAGATTTCATCTTTTTAAAAGGAATTCATCAATCATATTTTGCATGATAGTTAAGTATTTTTATACTCACTCAAGAAATTAAAAAGTATTTTAAATTTCCATTTATTTCCTACCAATAGTAAATGTAAATTTCCAATGCATTCAATATTTTCTTTGCAAAGATTGGAGTACAAAATGATACGTTACTATAGAATAACTGACTGATGAATAAAGCTGATCGAACTACCAGTTTACTTAGGTTGTCAAATATATGATGAGAAAAAATCCACGACCAACTTATAAATGATATTAAACGGAAAGTACAACTATTCCTACTCTCCGTTGTATCAGTAGGAATCGAGATATCGTCAAATATGTGATTTATTGGATTAAGGTATTCTCCGAAAAAACCAGATGATGAAGTTATTGCTCCTTTACCCACCCCCCAGCAGCTTTTCGATCTTTTCTACAGATAATCATTCCTTATACACTCCCGTTAATAAAACCATAGTCAGCAATTGTATTCTCAGTATCACTAAAGTGCAACGAACATTTTCCATTATAAGAGTAACATTAACTGAAAAACTAGGAATCACCAGCTAGTTGACATACTGATCCGTAGAGCTATTAGTTATATTGTCCTCCTAAATGCCTCGGTACCGCCGAAGGCGGGATGAATTCACTCTTTCACTTGAGTTGTTCGCATTTGGCTATGCCCCTAGCTTCCTCCAACAAAGTTTTACATGCTGCGTTCTCGAAACATTGAAGGGGGGGTGTTATTTAGCAAATTGAGAGGACGGAAACAAACGCTTAAAATCTGGACTGGGTTTATTTGCATAGAGGGTTCACGTAGAGGGGTTATAAAACCCTGATTCCGAACCGATGATGTCCACAAGCTCCGAGATGAAAGACATGTGAACTTAACATGATCACTGGCTACCTTGGAACTATATCTCCTGACGATATCTTAGTGCCTGTGGATTTTTCTTTGAGTTAAAGGTTTTTTTTTTGGGGGGGGGGGTTAAGTAGGTCTCAAATAAAACCATATGCTTTGATCTGTGCTCCCCAGCATTATCACAACCCATACACAATTATGGTGATTAATAGTGGTAAAGAACATAATCTGCTAACTACATTTCCTCTTTAACTCGGGTGATAGTTACTGACATCTTAATGCAAACTTTATTTCATTTTACACTCCTTTCTATTCTGTTTTTGTCCCCACTGTTTATTTTCACGACTTATTCATTTCACTCAGTAGACCGTCCATAATAAAAATTCCATTCTATTAATTCGGTCTGAAGCTGATGACTTTTAGACTTTCCGATTGTCGCTATTATTGAGGAAATCTGATGCAGACTCTACAAAGCCGCATATTCCATTGAAACTGGCCTTCTTCAGCCTTCGCACATTGGTGCAGATCGGATAACAGATAGGTTTCGCTAAGTCATTAGAAAATCTTAAGATAGGTGTTTGTTGTATATCTGCGACCTATATTTATGACTCTCTGGATGTACTACAAGTTCGCTCCCCATTTGCTAATTCGAAGAGCGCGTTCCAGGTGCACTTATCTGGAAACACTTTAGCATCAGCATCCGGTCTCGTTGGTGTCGAACTAGGCGCCACATCCGCAGTAGCACAATCGACTGTATCCCCTATAACTATTGCTTATGTGCTGTTAGAATAGAAGGTTCCATCCAAGTGAAAAGAAATTGATGTGAGAAACGATATTTTTGTAATTTCCTCTTCTTACCGACAGACTGTAACCCGGGTACAATCAAGGAAGAGTACTGCCATTACTTAGACTGTCTTCTCAAGAAAAAACGTTTGACAGTCGTATTACTAACTGAAGACTAGAATACGCAAGCCAAGCATGCAGCAGCGGAGAAGGGTAGCTTAAGTGGCCAGTGGCGTATGAATGGTCACAGGTTAGGCAACAGTGTTCACTTCGCATAGTTGTGTGGAGACGACAATCCGTTTCTGGCATATACTAACTTCACACAGATGGTCTAAATGGAATTATGAGAATCTAAGATGAGATGAATAGTTGTTGCATCTGAGTATGAAACTCACCATCAATGCTCTATTGTTTGTTTTAATAAGCTTAAGCAAAATAATTTCATTCTCAAATTGTATAGTTAAAATCCTTATCATCACTGACACTAAGCCTAACTGCTACTAATACCTATCATTGTTTAATTAATTTAAAGTCTATTATGTTATTATTACAAATTATATAATGAGAAATATGTATATCAGTATGAAGTCATATTAAGGTGTTAAGTAAAATTGGACGTATTCTCACCTTACGTTTCAATAGAAACTGATGCAATCGAATAAGTTTTAAGTTATTTGCTTTAGGTATGTTATTTATTCAGTTTTACATTCATCACGTTTTATAAGGAATTGAGTTTCATCAGGAAAATAAATTAACGATCAACATTATAGAGTTAGACGAGCTATTTGTTTACTTTCACTTATTTTCGTTCGTCTGGATACTATTGAAAATCAGAAAGCACTGGACAGCTGTTTTGTTCTAGCATGGAACTCATCAGCTGTGGGCACTCAAAATTCTGCCTCTTGGGTTTTAGATTGACAAGCGCATAACACACTGAACCACTGGGCCAGCATCCAATGGTAGAATTCTCACTTTCATCAATTTGTGATCATCCAATGTCATCGGTGATAACTATCTCACTCTCGACAAGTATAAATGCCACTAATCACGATTTTTCACTAAAGCTTCCGCAACATCTTGAAATTAGTCACTAGAGAGCTTGTTGATGTACATGAGTTGAGGTGGTTTATGGAGAGTGGGATCACATTTTTTTTGGTTCCATAGTAGGACAAAACAACTGTTCAGTGCTCCGTAGTTTTCAATGGTACCCTACCAACATCAATCTGTGACGAACTTAATCAACTAATTTTAATAAGACAATTTTGAGCGCTTATTTTATGTTCTTAATGTCTATGTGAATAGTAAGAAGAAACTAATTTTATTTCATTATCAATAGTCTGTTTATTGATTGGTTAGTTACAGTTAGTAAAATTATTCCTCTACTTGTTGATTAATTCATTGGTTTATTATTTTGGGAAAATTTTTACTATGGACCAATACCATTTAGAAAATATATTTTCCTTAACCAGTTAAAATGTTGGCCGCTATAAAAAAAAATTAAAATTAACGTATTTATGTTATATCTCTGCCCTTTTCATGACTTAATTAGAAACTAATAATTTTTTTTTATAATCATTGTTGTCATGGATAATCGTATTACAAATGTACCGTATGAGAGTAGGATTGTATTTCCCATTAGTAGGAATTCAATAAGAGAAATGAATTCATCTAATTTACATAGAATGAATCAATTTCAATCAAATAATAATCCATTTTTATGTCAAGAATTTCTTAATTCAAATGCATCAATGTCACTAACATCCGATATATCGAGAACAACATTTGAAGATCAGATATTAGATTCAACGAATTTATCAAAATCGTTATATAACAATTCACGAAATCATAAATCTATGTTAAATCAATGTTTAGAACATCCAGTGAATATATTGCCATATATTTATTCCAATACGTCTATTGATAATGTTACTTATCATAATAATACACATCAAAAAAGACACTTATCACCCCGAACACACTATTTCAATAAAACTGATCATTTCAACATAAATAGTACGTCATCTAAAAGAACCAGAAGTAATTCAACACGTTCAACACAAAGCTGGACTTGTCTATGCACACACCCACTAGATGAAGTCAATGAATATCGAAAAACACCAATAAAGCATAATATACTGAAAGATTTTAATCATGATGATAATGATTCTATTCAAAATAGTGAAAATTTTAAGAGAATTCATATAGCAAATAATCATCATCATTTAACATCACATGATAATTTAATGAACTTATCATTGACATCATCATTATCATCATCAACATCGATTCCAGCATCATCATCATCACCATCATTTGAATGTGCACGAAGTTTTATTCGATTACGTAATGCACGTGAACGTGAACGTGTTCGATGTGTTAATGCTGGTTACGAATCATTAAGACGTCATTTACCATTAACTGTATTACCTGATAGACGATTAGCTAAAGTTGAAATCCTACGTGGTGCAATTAATTATATTAATACATTGAAGGAATTACTTGAAAAATAAAATTTTTAATTGAATTTAAGTAAGCAAAATGATACAATTAATAGAGATGTATGTCTATAAAATATGCATATCATCATTTTCATTAACATTTAATGATGCCTAATACAAATGACAGAAGAAATAAATGTGTTACCCAAAAACATTGGCATAGTTTCTATATAACTCTAATTTTAGTTTCATTGAAACAATGTAAACAAATGAATTGTTATACATTTATCCTCTCTTGCTATAATGTGTTTACTTCTAGGGTAATTAGGTCTCTTACTAGTGTACTATGTTAAATTTCTCAATATGTTTTATATTTTCTTCAAATTGTAAATTATTCTCTACACAAGTTTTATCATGTCAATCTATATTAGTAGTAATTCAGTAGCATCAGCTTTCTAACTAATGAAATAAGAAAAAAACAGTCATTTATTAGAATCTAATTGATAGTGTACTGCATACACCTAATCTTGACTTAATTTCACTAACATAATTGTTGTTGATTCACTTATCAAATGTTGTTTGCATTTCAAATCAAATGTATGAAATATTCGACATTTTATCATTTGTTCAAGCATAAATTTATCTGTCAGATGAATTCTCTGTTGTCAGCATACAATAGACTATGAATTTGAAATAATAAAGTGATCTTTTCAATTAAATACTTTATTCAAATTACTCCGTCAATACATTGAACAAATTCAGAATGTCTTAATTCTTCTTTGTATCTTCATGTGATAATAATAATAATAACTTGTTGTTTCTATCTTCTGAATAAATCAAAGTTCAACGTGGTTTGGGGGAAGTTAGTGTTTTAAGTTTATTTCAATAAAATAGGTAGTATAATTTAGGGAGGAGGTTGAATTTTCCTACAGATTTTTCATGCATTAAAGTGGATCAATCTCTGTTACCTTAAGTGCATTCTAAACAGATTGTCTTTATACAGCCCAATTTGCGCTCATCTTCTAGATGTACCTACATTCCAGTGTTAATGTTCACTGATCAACTACAGTACACAACAAATCATTGGGGGGGGAGGGAAGTAAAAATGCCTCCAAAGTTTATGTACTTAATCCGCTACACATGTGTGGCCTTATGGACAGGATGACGTTCGACATAAAGCGAACTGAGCTTCAGTCTACGTGTAAACATCGAAAAAAAAAAACAGTCATTTATTAGAATCTAATTGTAGTGTACTGCATACACCTAATCTTGACTTAATTTCACTAACATAATTGTTGTTGATTCACTTATCAAATGTTGTTTGCATTTCAAATCAAATGTATGAAATATTCGACATTTTATCATTTGTTCAAGCATAAATTTATCTGTCAGATGAATTCTCTGTTGTCAGCATACAATAGACTATGAATTTGAAATAATAAAGTGATCTTTTCAATTAAATACTTTATTCAAATTACTCCGTCAATACATTGAACAAATTCAGAATGTCTTAATTCTTCTTTGTATCTTCATGTGATAATAATAATAATAACTTGTTGTTTCTATCTTCTGAATAAATCAAAGTTCAACGTGGTTTGGGGGAAGTTAGTGTTTTAAGTTTATTTCAATAAAATAGGTAGTATAATTTAGGGAGGAGGTTGAATTTTCCTACAGATTTTTCATGCATTAAAGTGGATCAATCTCTGTTACCTTAAGTGCATTCTAAACAGATTGTCTTTATACAGCCCAATTTGCGCTCATCTTCTAGATGTACCTACATTCCAGTGTTAATGTTCACTGATCAACTACAGTACACAACAAATCATTGGGGGGGGAGGGAAGTAAAAATGCCTCCAAAGTTTATGTACTTAATCCGCTACACATGTGTGGCCTTATGGACAGGATGACGTTCGACATAAAGCGAACTGAGCTTCAGTCTACGTGTAAACATCGACATTACGATGCAAGTATATTCAGCTGACGAGTTCCAAATAGGACGATACGTACGTCTTGGATTTCATTTGCCAACCACAATCCAACCTAATTCAAAAGAAGGCAATGACCTAAAACACTATTATTTAGGATAGCATTCACTTCCATTTATACATCAATTATGATTTCAACAAAATTGCTGTTGGTAGTCTTTGATACTTTATGAAGTCTTTAAGAAGCAACGTCAATTGTAAGGTTCGTATTAGTACATAGAGTTACTGGTAATATAGGAAGAGTATCTATTGTCCCGGAATTTAGTTAATACTTCTTTCGTTTTTATTTCAAGCTACTTTAGACTTTGGTAGCTACTTCAATGAAAGCTCCTCTCATTCGAATATTACCCTTGATTGTAGCATCTTATATAATTACCTCAACATTACTTGAGTTTGAAACACTGTCTACAGTAAATGATGAACAAGTGTTATTTCATTTGTAATTTCACTATTTATATACCATGAATTACATAGAACTGTTGACAAAACTTCAAAGAATGAAAATAAGTTTATGATATTCTTTATAAATTGTCCGTTTTGTTCTTTTTCGGTAAACAAAATGAAAAGGTTTTGAAAAGGAACTCAAACTTCCGATCGTAAGTTTATTTCCTTAAACTTCAACTTAAATAGTTTCATATTCTATTCATTATAATCATTTAAAACAAGTTTCAAGGTATCAGTTTAATATAATCAGTAGTTAATAATTATGTTATCTTATTAATGAATAAGAGAATGGTTTGTATAATCATAGTGATGTTATAATATTAGACACTTCTAATATTTTCTGAAATCGTTACATTCATAAAGAAATCTGTCAAGTTATAGAGGCCAAATACATCAAAAAAAGGAAAACATATTAATAATTAACTTATTTACAGTAATAACACTTTAATATCCAAATAAAACCCTACTTTGATATTATCAGTCAAAATTCGTGGTCATTGTCAACTTATTTAATATAATTAAGCGTAGTATATCAGTTCATATACTTCCTTTTCAATCATTATAACTGGGATTTAAATGTCGAAAAGTTTAGTTAATTCATTAAAAGAATTAGTGTATACTATCTAGGTAGTTAAGATGAAGTAGATTAAAAAAATGTTTTATTCCGTCACATCAGCTAATAAACACCAGCTTGAATGTGTATTCATTTAATTTAGTCAAGTTCTCACCAACTGTTAAGAAAATGATGATAAATTTAAAAAAAAGATTTAGAATATTTTTAATTCATTACAAAGAAGTGATCAGCTTTTAAAATATCAGTATGCATGAGAAATATAAAATTAACTTGGTGTCACAATGTATTATCATACTGGTAACTAAAGTTATAAAACTTATGATTCCAAATTACTTTGGAAGTGAATCTTAGCAGCTCATCATTTGATGTGTCTATTTTTAATTTGTATCTGTAAATTAGTATTACAAACAGCAATTAAACGAATGATATCTAAGTTCAGTTCACGTTAATTTCACAATGTTTTTCGATGATGTAATCATTCTGGTATACTATTTATCTCAGGTATCATGAATTATTTAGAAGGTTAGGTTGGCTTTAACTTCTACACTTCATGAAGAACTCAGTATCAACGTATGAATTATTAAATAATTCATGTGAATAAGATGCATTACACAAATATATCCACATTGCAAATGTATAGCTGTAATACCCGGAGTAAGATGCATATTCAATTTCACTTTTAACTTAGATTTTCTGTAAGTTTATCAATATTAGTGACATGAAACTTCCAATTTCTGTTACACCAGTTTGACAGAAGAGTGAACCGTCACCAAAGCCCTGGTTTTAATTAGCTGGAGTAGTTAACGGTGTACACTGCTGAGGAGTTCCCTATTATGATGAAACAGCTGTCCAATTCTCTCCAGCTTCCAATAGTACCCAATCAACATTAATCTGTGACGAAGGCAAGCATTCTAAATACACTTATTATATTTTATTCGACAGAATCATCTGTTTCACATTTTTGACTACAAAAAGATGACAAAATTAGTAAGTGAATGATATTGAAAACCTGTCAAACTCTCGTGAATTCACTTTTATATTATCTACTTGAGAATAACAATTTCAAAAATAGTCGGTGAGACTAAGAGGTTTGCGTGAGTAAATAATTTTGGTTTAAAAAAGTCACCAAAAGAAGATAATCACTGGACAGCTATTTCACTTTAAAATTTGAATACTTAGCATCCATAACAGCACAAGGGATTAAACCTACTGTTTCCAAATTATATGCAAAGCATGCGACTTTTTAAATGGGTTAATAGGTTAAGTGATTTACTGGAAATTACTACATATTCTGAAGGTAATTATCACAGGAACTTTTCGGAAAGTCTATTTCATTCATTTTTCCTTATCTACTGTGTTAAATAATAAATCATTGAATTACATTAATAAAAATGCCTCTAGCCTTTTCATTATGTAAAAACTGATGGTAATGATTTTAAGGATTAATAACGATACTTCACAATGAATACTTCATTTGAGATGAATGAATACAGTGAACTCAATTAATTAAAAGATAGTTAAACTGAAGTGGTCTTATGAAGATAAGTACTAAGTTTAGTTGATTGTGATCTTCAGCCATTTCATCGTAGTAGGAACTCCCCAGTAGTGCACAGCCTTAACTACTCCAGATAACTGAAACCACAGCATTCACTTCTTACGACAAACGCCTAACCATTCGCACTACTGGACAGCCGTCTAATAGAATGATTCGTACTCCCATCAATTTGTGATATAGCACGACATTCATCTATTGATACTCATTATAACTGTCTCACTTCCTACAATTCTGAACCCCATTAGTAATAACTTCTCACTAGGACTTCAGGAACAACCTAAAGTGAGCTGATTATTGTAGTTGAAATGACTTGATTTCATGATGATAGGTATTAAGTTTCACCATGGGGTGTCATTAAAATTATTGACTAGCAGAAAGTTGTTTTGTCCTGGACTAGTAATACTCATTAATGAGTACTCATCACCTTATAATGCATATGACAGTCGAAATTCTCCAATCTCAATAAGAACATTACATCAATAACAGTCAGTATTAGATGATTTATACCTTTGAATTTAAGAAACTAATGATAACGGGTGGTTCTTAGTCTATATCATAGGTAAGTTACCTTATCACCAAGTACTACATGCTCTGGGAGTTCTGTATAACTATTGTCCCACTTCCCCAAAAGAAAATTGTTTGTACTCATCATTAAATTAAACAAACTTCTATGTAAAATACTTTGATAATTATTTCAGAGATAGCCTTTGCTAAAATGGCAACAACAAATGGAAAATTACTAAAAACAACCCACCAAAATTCGAGTAGATGTTTTAATCGGCGTTTTGTTTACGACAGACATTGTAATTACTAGGATAAATCTTCAGATGATCATACTAGATACTTTAATGTAACATATTAGATAATGAGGTTATTGGAGACTTTTGTTCATACAATATGCTGTATCATCTCTTCACCACTGAAGTAGGTAATTAATTTTATTGAAACTGTGTGAAAAACGACAAGTTATTTACTTGGGCCAAAAAAAGTCAAAACATTGTCCGTTTTCTCAGATGTCTTGTTGTTCATTATGCAACATCAACCATCAAACTTATGCTCCTGTGGATTGACCAAAATACTGCAAATATTTAACAAACTAAAATTAAACTGAGGTTTCAAAAAAGAAATAAAAGAAGAAGCATTTGCGCAGAATACCAAAGCGATTCGTTTCATTCCGTCTGGTTCTCATCAGCTTCTTACAACTAAAAACATTTTAAAATAAAGGTTATAAAATACAAATTTAAGCTAATTGTGAAGTAAAGTTATCTGGTGGTAGACAAATAACAAAACGAAAATGAATATACGATCCAAGGAAAGTTATTTGAATTGAATGTTAACTGTTAAAACTAAAGATAAATCATAATTAGAGATTTTGTTAGTTACACAATATGATCTTGAATACAAACTTATAATGAGTTAAGGCTAATTATTTTTCAAAAATTAGATCGCCAAACTGAAACAATCTAAAGATAATACAATCGAAGTAAGTGAAAAGTCTAAAAGAATTAAATAATGTAATAGAACAAAGTTAGCGTTACCATGGAGATAAAAGGTTAACTACTGATCCTTTCTAAATATAGAAATCAGTTTTCAGGTGCTTGATTACTATGGCTTCGTCATATTTTAAGTATTTAAAATTGATTGTTTACTAATTAATTTCAGGTATTTTAAAGTAGCAATCTTGTGCCCTGTATGAAGGACTGATAGAGGCCTTCGAGTTGTTAATTAGGCGAATCTTTAAAATACGTTTCTGGAATCGAATGCACATCGTTTTTTCTGTTCTGTCAATATAACTGCTTTGGGAGATGCACGTACACTTATAGATGTTGTTTCGTTAGTATGGAAGGGTTGTCTATCGGTCTTCGACTTTTTTAAAGAACATGACTGCAGGTTATATGCTGTTTAGTGTGGTTTTCGGTGAGTTGATTATCACAAAGGAGTCGTCAACTTTAAACCAGTAGACTTCTCATTTCTAGATCGTCCGTTTAACCATTTATGATGCTGTTGAACTGAGGTCAGTGAATGTTGTCTTCATTATATAATGTTCTCAAAATAATTAACACACAATCATTGTCTATTCGTCTGAGATTATAATTTATGAAACATATTTATGATCTGAAATACCTTGACCTTTATCTTGTAAGTATACGCTCGATGATTAAAGAAAGAAAGTTTTATAATTCAACTAATCACTTGGGTTACGTTATTAGTCGGAAAAAACGGTCGATCGGTGTATACCTAACTAACTTGAATAAAACACTTTCCATATGTCAATATAAATGCTGCAAACATATATATATATATATATATATATATATAATTTGTATATATGTAAAGCTATTAAAGTTTTACATCTTTTCAATAATTTTTAGAGTAGCCTATTTATCGTATTTCATTTTCTTTTTCAGAAAATGTTTTAACTTATCTCTTTTCTTCTTTTAATTTCATTTTACTTTCTTTTATATTACTGATATAATGCTACAAAAGTAAACAGGTGGCTTATTTCTCTAATTTTATCAATTATATTTTATCTACTCGTGTAAATATTATAAATCTATTTCACACTTGACAATATTCATATTAGTCTAGTGTTTTGTTTCACCTTTCTGTATATATATATATGACTTTCTTGATCATTGGTAAATATCATAAATTTTCATTGTCTACTAAAGAAATTACTTAAGTAATAATTAGATTTTCTATGGGATGCATTAAAAGTTATTATTATTCATTGTAGGGATACAACACATTGTACATTGTAATACTTCACTGTTATGTGTGAACTCTTTTACAAAGCCGTTAGTCGTTGTAAAATTTATATTTGGAGCCGGTGAGTGTGTGCCTCATAGCTGCTTTGTTATTGGTTGATAAGAGCATGCTTTATGCAAACTTATTCTATTAGCATGTGTATACTATGATTTGTGAGAGGTTGGCTAAATTAGAGAAACAATGAAGTTATAACTGCAAAATATAAAACATGTTAAATGAAAAGACACATGGAGACATAAAAAACCAACCTATCTGATAGTAGTTTATGCAGGTAATACATAAACATATCAATGTATGGAATGGTATTTATATAATCCATTTATATTAAGTGTGATAATGATGTTTCAATACAAATTTACTATTATAATTACTGGAATAACGTTGGATCACAAATGTTACCTCCTATGTAAAAGATATATTTGAACAAAAGGCATGTTAAGTAACTTAAATATTCTAAGATTCACTATGAAAAACATTTTGGACAAGCACTTAGTAATAATGAAGAACAATTCTGTCAGAAAATAATAATTTTATTTACTTACTTCAGAAGTGCTTGAAAAGCGTTATCGAAGACTACAAAAACAGCAACCCTCAATCCTCTGGTTCTTCTAAAATACTTTAGTATTCTATCAAACTGAAAAGTCTATATGCATCACAAACCATTAAAAAACTAAGAGTTTTCACTAGAAATATAGCCTGTCTACACGAATTTCCAGGGTAGCCGATCAGCTGATTTACACTTTCTAGGAGATTCCAGCTTGTTAAATAATATTTAAGTTCAATTGGGATGGTTATTTTTGTGGAGATTGGTTATTTTATTTGAGTGAATATATCACAGATTGATATTGGCAGGGTACCATTGAAAACCAGGGAGCACGGGACAGCTGTTTCGTTCTAGTTTCGTCGCGCTACATATCACAAATTGATGGAAGTGGGAATTCTGCCTTCGGATGCCTACCCAGTGGTGTAGATGGTTAGGCGTTCTCATCAACCTGAAGCCCATGGTACGGAATCTGGGATGCGCACTGCTGAAGAGTTCCACCCTAGAACGAAACAACTGTCCAGTGCTCCCTGGTTTTCAATGGTACCCTGTCAACATCAATCTGTGATATATTCAATTAAATAATATTTAAGTGTTTAATCATAATAAATAAATTATGTTTAAACAATAGGGGGGGGTGATAGATATTAATAAGCATAGTTTATGTTTTCCTGTTTCTAATTAAAACACAATCTCAATCGTTTTACTTAACTATTATGTAAGAAATAAACTAAATATGAGTATTTTCATCATTGTCGGTCTCTTCCAAAATAAGCAAAACGTCCAAATAACATGATAAACAGAATAATTGATTTTATGCATGTATGACATCCAAAGTTATTGTCAGTACTATCAGTGATCTAAATACAAATAAATCGTTCAATAATTTGTATTGGTTAGTTACGTGAAAGGTTTATCTTGTGTTTTAGTAGTAGTCATGATAAAGTAAAACATATTTTAATTCATGGTCAAAAAGGTAATTAATATGTTGATATATTGTATTTTATTCGTTCAATGTATATAGTCATTTAATTAGAGTAAAGAGCATTTTCAATTATACGACGTAATATGAACTTACTGAAATAGTTAGACATTCTTAAAAGGAGATAGTTTCATTGATTATCATTTTGTTGGAAAGTATGTATGTATGTACAATCAACATATAACCTGGCACATGTGTGCATCGGTTCAAGTTGCCATACCACCATTGCACTGCAAGATTAACACCACCACCATTGTTGGATAGTAGATTTAAATAAATTACAACAACTGAATTTCTTACAATCTTTTATTACAACCCTTTCTTTATAGCTGAAACTGGAAAGCAAATCTCGTCTTATTTGAAATTAGTTCACTAGATGTACTTACATCCGTTTATTATTGCTCACAATGAGACTCCACTCTCAATGAACAACTTAGTGAATTCAGTAGTTTATTGAATAATATGCGAGAAACTGAAGCTATAATTGCATAATTCAATTCTCATTAAGAACAACAGAACTAGAATTCATGTTCATCTATTTAATATATTTCAAATAGGCGGAAACTTTCTCTGTGAATTCCACTTCTAGACATAATCTAACGGTTTTTTTAATTTGTAAATAAACACAGTATTTAATTAATCCACTCAGGGAATGATAAACTGTAGCTTACAATTTCAACGACAGGAGGATTTTAGGTGTCAAGTATGGAAATTATCATTTTATGAGAAAATTTTAGTCAACTTATCTTATTCAGTTTTAAAATCTTATTTACAAGGCACTCACCAAACAAGAAATAAATAAATTACTTTCCTTGACACCTTATTAACAAAAAGAAACGATGAGACAATACGACGATATATCTACCTAAAACCATCTGCAATAAACCAGCTAACACATGATTTGCGCTTCGTTCCATTCCAATACAAGAGGAATCTAGTCAAGTGACTGATTCCTGATGATACCTTTAAGAAAAAACTGAAGTTTATTCATGATTAATTCAGTAAAAACAGATATTCATCAAAGTCCTTTAAGAAACATATTTATATCACAAAAACAAAAACAAAGTCACCATCAATACTGAAAACTCCCATACCTTAGAAATTTAAGTTCAAAAGTGACAGTTGTTGAGATAATAACTTTTTATGTAGCTAGGTTATGCCCTTCCTTTTCTAGTCAGGCAATAGTGAATTCACGAAATAAGGATAAGCTGTCTAAATCAGCTGCTTCTATGCTTATTTGCAGGTCCAACTGTGTTTGTTCAACCAAATCTATTAAAGGCAGATACATCACCGTATTTCTGAACATCATCCTGCATGGCTGACAAAAAGAAAAACGAAAACTATGAAAAGCTCTAACCCCTTACAACTAGTTGACACGGGCCATAGTGCGGATACATAACAAGTGTTCAAAGTCACATACAAAATTCCATCTAGCTTGTTCTATGAATCCAGAATGCATCTTTTACAAACATCGGAAACCGTTAGAGCACATCTTTTTAAGCCTAAACTTTGCATACAAAAGTAGTTTGTTCATTCTCTCAATTTATCCTGGTGTTATACGTAACTTTCAACGTTTCTCAATAATTTTCCTCATATGTAATCTCAAGTTTCTTTAAATTCTAAGTTTGATCTTACATAATATTTCAAAATGTTATATCACTGTCAATTTATGAAATACAACCTTGACACGGTTGCTATTTCATTCTATTGTACTCTACTTTAACTGATGATACAACTCCCTTTTAATTTTAAATTTTCTGGAGTTACTAAGTGGTTACTATGTAATTATGAGGAAATTAATCCAAGTAATTTGTTAACTGTCTAACTACTATTTGCTTGGTATTAATTTAACATTCAATTAGAAATTGAATACTAGTGTAGAGTATTGATGAAGAACTAATTGAAAAGAAATACTTTTAGCTCACCACTTGTTTGTTTAATATTCTGCATATAACACCTTTTGCAGCCTTCAGATCATACTTCACTAATGTATTTACAGCTACAGTTTAACATTTAATTGTTATTCCAAATTTAGCTTTTATTCGCTTTAGCAGACAATCATATGGAACAATATTGTTAATTTCCCCAGCGGGAATCTCATCCGAGAACTTATTAAGTACTGGTTCAAAGGTAATTCAGGTTAGGAATTTGTGTATAGCAAAGGCTTTGACAATTCAACAATTCCAGCTTTATCTTTATGTTCAAAAGTAGTATGTCCAATTCATAATTTTGCCATGGATTTAATATTCTTTTCATATTTTCTTCTTTCACAAGTTCTAATTGTCTTACAAGTTATTATTGCCAAATATTGCTCATCTTTTTAAGATACTTCAGGTTGATAATTGATATTTGCATCCTTTCTATTACATTTTAAAGACTGTTATTTCTACTTGTTGCACACAATGCTTATGGATTTTGATATCTGGAAGTTGTTTGAATTAGACAACTAGTGAAAAAGGAGTAGTAGTAGACACTTATTTCATCCACGATCTTCTGGCTCTGCTGCATGCACCTTACCATTAGACAAGTGGTCCTAGGTTCTATCCCTCGTGCGGTCGTAGATGCTCACTGCTGAGGAGTCCAATACTAGGAGGAAACAGCTGTCCAGTACTGCCTGATTATCTATGGTTGTCTAATTAGTGATATCAAAATGACATTCAACAATCGCCAAAACACCAAGTTATAATCAATTTTTGATAACTTTGTTATATGACGCATGACCTTCTTAGATGACTACTTGAAGAAATTATGAATCCTTACTGTGACAGATATTCGAGAATGTAACTAGTTTTTGATTAGTCTGGTAAATGATGTAACGTCACTGTATTTTAATATAGACAATTTCTTCCAAAGTTTACTATACATACGAATGTACAACTCTAGCAAATGGCTTCGTTGAAAAGAAATTCCCTCTGCTTTATTGATTTCTATTCGACTATACACATATCGAATTACTAAAAAATTGTAAATTGCTAGAATGACTTAAAAGTGATAAAGATTATTTTCCTTGAATTCTTGCATGAAACCCTAACTGGATAAGAATGACGGATGAATGCTCAACAATTGATACTAAAAATAATTGAGCTATCCAGTTACAAATAAATTATGTTGAAGTGTAAAGGATAAAATGGGTGTCAATCTAATTAGTTAATCAAAAGAAATTAGTTAATTATTTCAGTATTGATCCTAAGAATCTACTTACCCGACATAACACTATGTAAGTGATTCAAATTTCTTAAAATACTTGTTCTAAGTATCGTGTATTGAATTATTTGGAGTGTTAAGTAAAAAGCTCCATTTAATGTAGATAGCAATATTCTCTGATTAAAATCGCTTTCTGCTAGCCAGTTTTTAAGTGTATATCAATTCATATGTAATTGTTTAAAATGTCGGTTTTATTTATATAGCCATTTAATAGTCAAGTTGGGTTGTAGCTAACAAATGGGATTCAGGACACACATTTCATCTTGTTTGGGACTCCCCAGCTGAATGTATTTATGCCTTTATACAGATGTCTACACAAGGTCTTAAACCCTATCTGTTCATGTCAAATGCCACTAGTCACCTAAACTTAGTAGCACGGCGAAGGTTTCGTCACATATAACAACAAAGATTGATCAATTTCAGTTTAAAATGATATCAACAGGAAGTGTAAAACACTTTCAAATTATATTTACTGTTTTATAGTTACTAGGATCCCTGAGAAGAAATAAATATCTCTATTCCATTTGATCCTGGATACAATTAGCTAGACTAAAACTACATGTATTCTATCAAGTTTCCGATATATATATTATCCAATATTAAACATATTCCATTAAATTATTTTTGATAAAATAACCTAAGGTAAAATTTCACTCGAGTACACAAAGATTGTAGCTCATATAAACAAACGTAGGATCGAAAATCCGGGACTTTTGTGTAGTCAGACATTTCAACAGGTTATCTTGTTACTAATAGAAAGTCAGAGACATTCATCACTATAATACGGGCTTGTTGACCTGTTAAAGTAATTTGTATATAAATAAAACCCTAAAGATTCTTTTGTTTAAAAGTTAACCTAATGAAAACACTAAGTAAATAGTATTGCGTGTGTTATTAGTAAAACTTACTAAGAACATAATTTTGTATTTTATTCGTTCATTTATTGTTCCCTTAGGCTAGTAGATAAACCATTGACAAATTTGAGTAGTAAGCTAAGTTTTTACTTAACGAATTAATTTATTTCGGAAATCTTATTCGGCATCGATTCCAAAAGAGGTCATAAATGCATACTACTGAGGGATCTCTTTCAACTAAATGAATAAATGATTTACTAAAGTTGTACTTACTCAGATGCAACGTCATACAGAGGTGACATACATGATAATAAAATGTTCTTAAGACATGTGTCGTTTCAAATGGAAACTAATATTAATTTAAGAAACCATCTGCATTATTAGTATCAGTGTATCAGTGAGATAAGTGCGTACTTGGATAGTTTCTCAATCGTACGTTGTAATCAGAAATTAATTTGATTATCGTAATATTCTAGACTTGTATCTGTTAGCTGTGGTCTTAATTTTTCATCTTATTAAGCTCACAAAATATCCTATTCATAAACACCAGTTCACCCTAGTAATCTAACATTTCACATTCAAAAGTCTTCATATTGTGAAACATATCAAGGAATAAGCCTGACATAATATTTCATATCTAACTATTTCATTTGGACAGTTTTCCTTTTGTAATGCGTTTAATCGATTTGCTTCAGAGGAAGATAAACACTCACCACTCAAATTGCTCCAAACACTTAAATATTCAAAATTCATTATCGAGTGTTAAACTCTGGTGTTTATAGTTTTTAGTGGATACCAGTGGAAGCACTTCTATATTTAATATTAAAAAATAAAAGTACCTAAGGCTTCGTATAGTAGACTGCAATCAGCACAAATACTAGGTTAATAAACTATTCTTTCCATGGTTGTGGTGATCACTAACTGTGAAGGTCTATATCTATTTACTGTTGATATTCATAGCTTATTTCAAACCGCCTTAATTAACATGCAGAATTCTTGAGTAGATGTTTAAGTATTACTTGAATTTATAACCTGAATATTGTTTATTACATACCACAAGTCACTAGAAGGTGAAAACGCGTATCTGGGATTACATTTCCAGCCATTACTGAAAAATTTGACACACTCATTCGACACGAAACGGACAGAGTTCGAATCCCACTGTGAACATCAACATTGGGATGCAGGTACATCCAGCCGATGAGTCCCAAATAGGACGAAACGCGCGTCCTGGATTCCGCTTGCCAGTTACAATCCAACTTATATAATACTTGTGAAAAATTCGTTATATCGAGGCAATCCGCTCAGGATGCACATATAGCAACAATGACTGAAAAGCTTCAGTCTATAACAAATTAACGAGAATATACAAGTTTATCCTAATACCTATGGTATATAACTTGTGTTTGATTACTTTAAATGTTGTTTGAGAATACATCTATGATTTACAGCTCATATTATCCCTAGATTTACAATAATTAAAATATGTCACTTAATATACGATAACAAAATAAGGAACTTATTCACTTTTATATTGAGTAGTGCTCAGACAAGAAAAAAGGACAACAATATGCTATGGTAACTGATTTTTATCGCTATCAAAACATAGAAATTGATTATTTTAACATCATAATTGATGATCACTATTGTTGTAATCATCATTACAGTTAACTATTATTGACTAGACAATAGTAATGATAAATTGTAAATTACACAAACACCTCTAATTTGTGCATAATTTTATTTCAATAGCTGATTATGACTTGTTTCTTGTTTATGCAAATACGTGGGTATGAATGTTTGCAAGTATAGAAACAGCAAATAAATGCAAAAACAAATGAATTATTTTCTGCATTGTTAAATGCTAAATAAATAACAATACTTTTCAAACTGAATACTTAGAGTACTTGAAAAGAAAAAAACGGAGTGATTACTGTATTCCAGCATTATTAATAACATTACCACTAGAACAATAGTCAAAACAATAGTAATGAATATAAAATAGGAAATATTTATCATGATAAGTACATTGAAGTGTTGCCAAGAGGGAAATGGATTTTGTTATCTTTTTTTATGTATTAAAACCAAAAAAAAACATACATGGACATAGATTGATGATCAAATCAATAATTGATAGTAAAGGTTATAAGTGTTTAGATTTTTTAACTTATGATCTTATCGCGTAAGAATTCCAATTTATCTTCTTGATTCTACTTTGTTTCTATCGTTCTATTTATATATATATATATATATATATATATATATATATATTTATATTTATATTTATATTTATCTATCCATCTAATAGTGTCAATATATCCTATCGTGCTTAATGTGCGGGCTCATAGAGATGTTAATATAATAACATTTGTGAAGAAGAGGAATGAAAGGTCATCAATGTCGCCTGTGAACTGTTACACTTTCTCTTGTGTACACACTTATTGTTGAGGCATGTATAAAAATTAAATGTAGTCTAATGTCATTCATTGTTTTGTTTTAACGTGAAGTGAACAAATTGATGTTAATTCTTTTTTACGGGTGCTTAAAATCAATTTGTCAAAAATAGTAATATAGAAATTGTTTCATTCAATCAAAATATTGTGTTAATATTCTATTGAAAGATTCCTCTGTTTCAATTCAATCAATTATTTATTTACAAGTTATGCGAATCATGTAGAAGGGTTAACTGAATAACAAATAAGGCATGAGGTTATTTTTTATAAATGTACTTACTGTTTATTAGTTAATTTATTTAATGCGTTAGGTAACTGAAGGTCTAATTAGTATGAAATTTGTAAACTAAAAGACACTAATTTTAGCAATATTTAGTTGTAATTAGCAGTGGAATCTCAGAAACCTGTTTCTACCTTTTGGTACTTGTCAACTGGATATACCTGCATCGTAGTGTTGATGCTTACAGTAAGATATGAACCCAGTAATAATAGCTTCCAACGCAAAAATGCTATCCACTAAGCTATTGAATCTGTATACCTGCAGACTTATTCGATGAGAATACTGTTCACTCCATAGGGTTCACATTCACCAATCTAAACGATAATTACTGGGCTCATATATCTCAGTGTGAATATCATTATTGGGATATAGATATACCCTAGTAACTAATCCTGGATTCCATTAGTTACCATAATTTTACACTATCGAACTGATGACTAGATAGCAATATAAAGGCAATTTATTTAGGAACAATAAACCCTAACAGAAGTTGGCCATTTGTATTGCTTAAAATAAATAACAATAAGACGCAAACCTTTATGAATAACAGGGCTATCATTTAATCCGCAATAATATTGTTAATTAATGCCCTTCCTTTTTAATGATTTTTTCCTAGAAACGTCAGCTGAAGAATTATTAGAAACCAAAAAGCACTAACTAACTATTTTGTAGTTTCAGCTAGGTCTGCATTCATGACTTCCTAAGATATAGGAGTGAAGACATTCATGTATCACAGGCAATCGAAAAAGACAAAATCAGTCCATAACAAGTAGAGTACATCAATGCGTAACACGATACATAAATGTTAAGAATCACAACAGATGATGGTTACTCGAAGGTGAGAATCAACCGACGGTAGAAATGTAAAAAAGAACCATCAATCTGGGTGCCTGAAGGTTAATTTTTCCAACAGGACTTGAGTATTTGGGAATCAATCCTCAGTGAGGTCGTGGGTGAACGAACAATTCTGGGTAATCTCATACTACAAAGAAATATTTATCCACTACCTTTTGTCATGCCAAAATCACTTCGTGATGTGAATCCTCAGGATCTAAAAATAGCATACCCTCTGCTCTTTCCATTTCTGCATTCTATTATACACTAAGCGACACAGAAGACACAGTTGAATCTTCTTGCATTCAGATCCATCGTTCTCTCGCTCTTTCAATCTTTCCATTTGTATGTTTTTCTGTAAAAATCTATTTATGATTTAAGATCATTATACTGATTAGAAGTGACATTTCTCCTAGTTACAATCTATTAACTGATATCATTTGTGATAAATGAAAGATAATAAGACCAGAATTTTTCATATGGTTATTCATTTCAATCAAAATAACTCACAAGACAACTAGTTATTCTGAATTATATAAATTAAAATTAATATTTATCAAATGATATCAATAAAATATTGATTTTCGTTTCTTAAAATACATACTTATTGCTATGACCCCAGAAGGTAGTCATAAAATCAAAATGAGTCTTGAAAATATATGATCACTATCGATAATGTTAGACAAGGTGGATATATATATATATATATAGACAGATAGATAGATAAGTCCTAGTAACCAAAATGACCGATAGAAGTGACTTTGTAGAACAGTACTATTATTATTACTATTACTATATCTGATAGAATAATCTAGAGTGCTCACTGTCGAAGAGTCCCATACTAGGACTAAACATCTGTCCAGTGCTCTCTGGTTTTCAATAGTACCCTACCAACATCAATCTGTGATGAATTTGATCATTTAATAGAATAATAATTAATAAAACTTAAAAGTGAATCATGAACATATTTTTAGAAATCCACCACATTACAGAATGATGATAGAAAGTTGGCTGTGTGTTTCAAATGCCTTTATAAGTTATTCTCATCATTAGATGATAGTTGGACGCCAATATTTAGATGATCTGAATTTGATTTAGTGAATCTAGTTACTCATTAGATTGGAATCAAATACATTACTGATAAAACTTATTTAGTCTAATATACCAGATGACTCCTCCTAAGAAACTAGTGTCGTGAAATCTAGACTGAGTTCTGATGAGTATATTTGTCTAGAACAGTTACTTCATATTTCCTGTAATTCTGTACTGTGGTAAATAACTGCAGCCAGTCAAACAGACCCCAAAAGCCTTTGACTTTATACTTTCAAGTTCTGAAAACATACATATTTACTGTATATTGATCATCGCCTAGTTATTGTTTGCTTGATGTTGAGTGAATCCTATCGAGTAAACTGTGAAGTGGTCATTAGTCTAAGCGGCTTGGCATCCCATACACTGGATCTGAATCTTAGAGGAAAGTCAGAAATAAAATTTTACTTTATCAAAATTTCATGCTAGTTGGCAAGATATACCAGTATATTTAGTTGACTTAGGGTTCCCGTTGAATCTTAACACTGGGCTGCGATTGACATGTTATTAGACTGAGATATATGCACTGCATATTTATTGAATGTTATGTTTATCCAATCTTTGTTGCTAATAGAATTTTATCAATCGATTTTCTGTGTAATTAAAAACCCTCGGAGAGCATCAGTTCCCTTAGCATTTCAGGTATTTGTTACAACCAATTATCAAGTAGCATTAAATCCGCATCATATAGATTTACATGCCAACAACCTCAAACCACTTAATATTAAAAACATATCTCGTAGACGACTATAACCAGTTTTCCAAATAAAACGTATGCAGTTTAACTATGAAAAGAGAAAAAGCCATCAATATTTTGCTATGTTTTGTAATTCAAGAAAACAGCACGTTTAATCTAGGTGATTTTGTGGAGAAAGGGGGGTTTAAGTTTATTTGATTATGTTCGTCATAGAATAATGTTAGATGAGTACTAATGAAAACTGGAGAGCATTCGACATCTGTTTCTTCCTATTATAGGACTACTCATGAGTTCATACCCTCCATTCAAAACATTCAGAATATAGGGTATTTACTACTGTCTAGTTCTCCTAGTATTCAGTAGTACTCATGCAGTAACAATATGTGACGAATACATACAACTGAACATTACATTTATTCAGTTTATATCATGTTAATTCATTCACATTTAACTCAAATCACCTTTTTTAATGTAATATTTTGTAGATTATTTCAATTTCATTTATTATGTTAGTAAAACAATTACTTTTTGACGATAAACACAATTATTCACATTTCAATGAATAATTTAACGTGTATATAAATTGAAGAATTTTATTAATTGAATAAATCAAATGATAAATATTTTGATATCATGTTATTCAATAGTTTAATTATCATGTATATTATTAATGATAGAAATTATAATAAGTCTGAAAATACAGTGACATGGTAACTGACTAAGAATTTCACGAATATTCTACATGTGTGATACGTTAGTAACTAATTTATTAAAATGTATACAGTTTACTAGATATTATAAATAAATTGTAATATTGATGAAATAAACTGTTGTCTAATTGATTAAACTGTAAAATGTAACTGTTTGATTTATACATACTCTATAACTAAATAACGCTTAATTCTAAGCGTTATTGAATAAGTAATTCAGTTGGCATGATGGTTTGTTGATAAAAAGTTGAATTTCATTATAAGATGATATCAGTTGGTGACAAATAAGAAACTATGTAGTAATGTATATTACATTTGTTTCAGTGTAAAACTACTTAATTACGAGAAAATAATGGATATAAATAATATCTCACTATGGCCCTTCAGTATATGACGCCTCATGATGAAAGCCGAAATTCTTCGGAAGTCATGAGGCCGATGCCCCCCCTTCTAACAACCAGAGCAAATATTTTTATAGGTACATGGAATGTTCCAACAATGTGGGAGAGCGGGAAGACAAATCAAATAGCTGCAGAAATGAAGAGATACAACTTGACAATACTCGGAATCAGCGAAACTCATTGGACTCAAGCTGGACAGAAAACATTGGCTTCGGGAGAGACGCTACTATACTCCGGCCACGAAGAGGAAAATGCTCCCCACACTCAAGGAGTTGCTCTGATGCTGTCCAAGGAGGCACGTAATGCACTTGTGGGATGGGAACCAAATGGACCCAGGATCATCAAAGCATCTTTCAAAACAATGAAGAAAGGGATTACAATGAATATTATCCAATGCTATGCACCAACCAACGACGGCAACGACGAAGACAAAGATCAGTTTTACGATAGACTGCAATCAATTATAGCAAAGTGTCGAGGAAAGGATCTGACAATACTGATGGGAGACCTCAACGCCAAAGTCGGAATGGACAACACTGGATATGAAGAAATCATGGGACGACAAGGACTGGGAGACAGAAACGACAATGGTGAAAGACTTGCAAACCTATGTGCCTTCAACAAATTGGTTATAGGTGGTACAATATTCGCCCACAAACGCATACACAAGGCTACATGGGTCTCACCGGATCATACTACTGAGAATCAAATCGATCATATATGTATCAATAAAAAATTTAGAAGATCAATGGAAGATGTAAGAACCAGGAGAGGAGCTGACATAGCTTCAGACCACCACTTGGTGGTTTCGAAAATAAAACTGAAGCTAAAGAAGCAGTGGACAACTGGAGTGTCAGCAGTACAACGGTTCAATACAGGCTTTCTCCGAGACACTGACAAACTCAATGAATTCAAAATATCTCTCAACAACAGGTTCCAAGCCTTACAAGATCTGCCGAAAGAAGAAACCACTATGGAGGACAACTGGAAAGAAATCAAAGAAGCACTAACGTCAACGTGTCAGGAGGTTCTAGGCCGCAAGAAGCACCATTATAAGGAATGGATCTCCACTGAGACATTGAGCAAAATTCAACAAAGGAGGAACAAGAAGATAGAAATCAACAACAGCCGAACAAGAGCAGAGAAAATCAAGGCTCAAGCTGAATACTCAGAAGCAAATAAGCAAGTAAAGAAGAGCATTAGAGCTGACAAACGGAAATACATCGAAAGCCTTGCAACGACAGCGGAGAAGGCTGCAAGAGAAGGAAATATGAAACAGCTATACGACACAACGAAGAAACTGGCAGATAAACATGGTAAACCAGAGCGACCGATCAAGAACAAAGAAGGCAAGACACTCACTGAGATTGAAGAACAAAATAATAGGTGGGTAGAACACTTTGAGGAACTTCTAAATAGGCCAGCTCCACCGAACCCACCGGACATTGAAGCAGCACCTACAGATCTCCCGATAGATGTCACTCCACCAACGATGGAAGAAATCAAGATGGCCATCAGGCAAATCAAAAGTGGGAAAGCAGCAGGACCTGATAATATACCAGCTGAAGCACTCAAGTCAGATATCGACCTAACAGCAAAGATATTCCACGTTTTATTCAAAAAGATCTGGGAAGAAGAACAAGTGCCGGCAGACTGGAAAGAAGGTTATCTTATCAAGATACCAAAGAAACGAGATTTGAGCAAATGTGACAACTACAGAGGGATCACGCTACTGTCGATACCAGGGAAAATCTTTAACAGAGTATTGTTGAACAGAATGAAAGATTCAGTGGAGACTCAACTTCGAGATCAACAAGCTGGTTTTCGGAAGGATCGGTCGTGCACGGACCAAATCGCAACACTACGGATCATCGTTGAACAATCAATTGAATGGAACTCGCCCCTGTACATCAACTTCATTGATTATGAGAAGGCGTTTGATAGTGTAGATAGGAGAACACTATGGAAACTTCTTCGACACTACTGCGTACCAGAGAAACTCGTCAACATCATCCGGAACTCTTACGACGGAACACAGTGCAAAATTGTGCATGGAGGACAACTGACAACTGCATTTTCAGTGAGGACCGGAGTCAGACAAGGTTGCTTGCTGTCACCTTTTCTCTTCCTCCTAGTGGTCGACTGGATCATGAAGACCTCCACATCTGAGGGAATGTACGGGATTCAATGGACAAGTAGGATGCAACTCGATGATTTGGACTTCGCAGATGATCTAGCTCTTTTAGCACATACACACCAACAAATGCAAGCGAAGACAATCAGTGTAGCAACAACTTCAGCAGCAGTAGGGTTGAACATACATAAGGGTAAGAGCAAGATTCTCAAATACAACACAGGAAGCACCAACCCAATTCAACTTGATGGGGAAACTCTGGAAGAGGTGGATACCTTCACATATCTGGGGAGCATCATCGATGAAAAAGGAGGGTCTGATGCAGATGTAAAGACAAGGGTTGGCAAGGCAAGGGCAGCATTCCTGCAGTTGAAAAACATCTGGAACTCAAAACAAATATCAACTAACCTCAAAGTCAGACTCTTCAATTCGAACGTGAAGACAGTCCTGCTGTATGGAGCTGAAACCTGGAGAATTACTGCAAACATCCTCAGACGGATACAGGTATTTATAAACAACTGCCTACGCAAGATACTGAATGTCCGTTGGCCGGAAACCATCAGCAACAACTTACTATGGGAGAGGACAAACCAACTTCCAGCCGAAGAGGAAATTAGGAAAAGACGGTGGAAATGGATAGGACATACACTACGCAAACCATCAGACTGCATCACAAGACAAGCATTGACATGGAATCCTGCTGGGAAACGGAAAAGAGGAAGGCCAAAGAACACGCTGCGTCGAGAATTGGAAGCAGACATTAAAAGGATGAGCAGCAACTGGAAACAACTGGAAAGGATTGCTCAGGACAGAGTTAAATGGAGAACACTGGTGAGCGGCCTATGCTCCTCAGCGAGGAGTAACGGGCAGTAAGTAAGTAAGTAAGTAATGGCCCTTCAGGTCTTGTGATTAAAGTAAAACTTTTACATCACTTATTCGGGATACAGTGATCTTAATTTCTAGCTTCAGTTAATCTTCAAAATAGAACACTTCATGTTTAGCAATACAAACAAGTTACTTTCACACTCCTGATCTAATATGCTCTAGTGTTAGACCTGAATGATTTTAGTTAAGTTACGTATTAAGTTTTAAGTGATTGTTATTGCTGGCTCACATGATCAGACTAAAAATTTACCGAACAATTTCTGGTTACATACACCTATCTAGCTGATATAAGTTAGTAATAAGTATCATATTCAGTTGAGTTGTAATCTTTTTTCAAGAATCATTCATTGATGATCACAGTTAACACTCAGAAAATACACATGTGAAACTTCGAAATGTCCGTTTAATGCAATTGAATAATTATGTATTACAAATAATTTTACATTAATTGATTATTCTCGTCTGTTGGCTTTTTAATTTTTCAATTGTTACTGACTTCAGGAGATGATTCCTAGATATCTATTGATCTAGTAGTGTCTAACAGTCTCCGTTGTGAGGCAGTTATCAAGTGATGGTAATGGGCTAAGTCAATTAAATACATCAAGATTGACTGTGGTTAGAAATATCAACCTTTGGATATTATAAATTCGTATAACGACAATGCCTATATGATTCTGAGTAATATAATTTTTAATTGACTGAATTCCATACGAATTAATATTGGTAGGGTGCTATTGAAAACCAAGTAGGATTTTACAGTTGTATCGTTCTGTTGGGAAACTCGTCAGCAGTATTCACCTAGACTCCGCCCCAGAGTCTTCTAGCTGACAAACGCCTAATCTGCAACACTGGGTTAGCATCTCCACAAACCACCTCGATTCAATTGAAAGCAATAAGCTTCTGAAGTTCTAGTGAGAAGTTTTTACTGGTGGGTTTCAGATTTATCAGGAGTAAGACGGTAATTACCGACGATGAAGCATGATCTTTGTGCTATATCATAAAGTGATGGAAACGGGAATTCTCCCATTGAATGTCAACGCAGTGGTACAGAGGGTAAAGTGTTAACCAACCTTAGGTCCGTTGAGCAAAATATAGGATGCACACTTCTGAGAAGTCCTATACTAGAACGATACAACCATCCTGTACTCATTGGCTTTCAATAATACCCGTACTAACATCAATCAATGATAAATTCAATCAACTGTAACTTAATACCAATCACTACATACCATTACAATTTAATATAAATATTATCTATCAATTACCCAATGTTAATCAAAATCAAAATTTGTACATTTATAATTGATAAGTTATCTTATTCTAATAGAAAAATTTTAAAAATTTAAACATTTAATAAACAATACATAATTCAATCACTACTACTTATTTCTATTTTCATTTTATTTATTTTCATTTATTATAAATTAATATAAACAAAAAGCAATAACAACAAGAAACATAATACATAAGTCTCTAATATGATATATACTAATTATTTTGTGTAATTGTTTTAAAATAATCTACTCCCAATAAAAAAATTTAAAAAAATTTAATGACAGAAATTTTGTAAGTAGTATAATCAATGTAAACATAGAAATAAATAAAACAATATTATAATATAATTTAAATAAGTCAACAAATTTCCTCAATATAACAATAATAAAGTTCATTTAATAAACATTAAATGATTACTTATAATAGTAGTACTTATAATGAAGACAATAGTATATATATATATATATTGTATAAGTAGTAAAGAAGTGAATCAGATAAATATGTGTATACAATAACTAAATATTCAATTTTATGGTTAATTATGACCTTCTTGAAAAATAATTTTCCTGTTGTTGGTGTTGTTAGTTTAAATTAATTATTTATCAAATAATAAATTAATCAGGTGACCAGGTGCAATAAATATGAATAAATGTCAATGAAATAACTTATTTATGCATTAGAAAAGAATAAATAATTCAAAAAAAGAAAATTCTTTTTGATAAAGTCAATTAGTAAATATGATTGTTCAGGATGTTGAGTGACTAGCTCCTTGAGGTAATTCTTAGAGTTCTAGTATGAAGATGTGACCGGTGGAGTTCAACCATGTGTGAGAAGTAACCCACCGATGGCATGCATGAGGTCGCACAACATATCGCGAATTAACTGAATTAAAAACATCAACCGTTAGGAGCCGACTCAGTGGTCTAATGGTAAGGCGTTCGCCGCGGAGCCAGGGGGTCCTTAGTTCGATCTCCGATGGGGTCGTGGATGGGCACTGATGAGGAGTCCCATACAAGGACGAAACAGCTGTCTAGTGCTTCCAGGTGATCAATGGTTGTCTGATTGAGATCAATTGGTGATATCAAAATAAACAAAATTCATTTGGATAAACAATCTTAATTAGTTGGTATTAAAGTTAATATCACTAACAGTAAATAGTTAATAATTGTGAAAAACCCAAGAAATGACTAATTTTAAAATGAGAACCATTGAATGTTAATTTAGTGATTTGATGAATAATCGTTAGCTGAAAGACTAGAAGGTCTTTGGTTTGTTCTCTAATAGGGCACTGAGTACAAATTACTAGAAAGTCTCATACCTAGAAAAGATAATTATAAACTTCTATTGGTTTTCAATAGTTTTCTTACTGAAAACTTTCTGAGATGTAGAATTGGAAAATAAAATGGGATAACAGTCATCGTCATCATCAACAACAACAACATCCATGATTTAGACTTTCACTTGGGCGATTGCTTGCGAAAGAATCATTATTTGGAAAATAATCGCAAATTCAGTATATTGTTATTTTACGACTCTGTTATTTTCTGTTCAATGTTTCAAATCTTTAATGAAGCTCATCTTAACATCAAATACGCAATAGAGTACAAAAATAACAATATCTTACAATTTCTAGCTCTAGGAATTTCACGAAGAGATGACGGAACATACCAAAGATTTATATTCCGGAAAGATACATCGAATGGACAATACCTCCATTTTCATAGCTTTTATCCAATCAGCTATAAACGTGGTTTAGTCAAAACACTCTACTACAGAGCTGAACGACTGTGCACAGCTGATAAACCTGACGATGAAATTGCAATCATAAAAGAATGTCTTCAACAAAATGGGTACCCTGAAACATTTATTGAAAAGTATAGTAATAGCTGTAATCAAAACTTCGAAGCTGATAAACTCGAAAAGAAAAGAGTATTTATTCAACTAGTATTTATAGGAGATCAATTAGCCAAACAATTCAATCAAAGACTTAGAACGGCCATCAAAGAAAAATTCCCTGCAGCCAAACTACTGACGCTCTACGAAACACGATGTCTAATAAATCAAACAAACGTTGATAAATATCCGTCTCATGTCACCTCCAATTGTATTTACCAGTTTACATGTACTTGCAAAAGCAGGTACATTGGAAAGACAGAAAGACGGGCAAATTTACGATTTATTGAACATATGCCAAATAATCTGTGCATGAAAGAAGCAACTGTTTTTAGAAGTTCAATTATGCGTCATTTGGTAGAAACGGGACAGGAGGTCGATGTAACAAATGCTTTTAAAATCATCAGTAAACAACATAAAACGATTCTATTAGAATTTACTGAGACCATTGCAATCAGAAGATTAAAACCTGACCTTTGTGTTTAAAAGGAATCAGTAGTAATTCTTCAGTTGCCCTGGTAGCAATAGATCGATGTTATCAGATAAACAACTCAATTGACAAAGTCAGTATGTGTATTAATAATTTGAATTAACTAAAATCAATAGCATGTATGTAGCTGATGAGAATGCAACGAAATACATTGAATTTAAAGTATTCTGAAAATGTTGTTCTTGCATTATTCAAATTTTTGAAGGGAACAAATTGCATGATTACAATATTGTAGCATCTTTTGATAATTTTGGTTTATTTCAGTTAGCGAATTCATAAAAGTAAATCATTTTGTGTTCCAAAGTTATAACTATACCTGAGTCGTCAATTTCTTAAATGTCAAAACTCTCAAATCACATGTTTTATGTAAAACTACATGACGATATTTAACAGTGGAGCCTACAATTTTGTAACACTATAAGGTCATTGATTCTGTTTACAGTACAAAACAATGAACAAGTTGTAGTGAATTAGTAAATTGTACAAGCATCTGAATGTTACTAACCTTTTAGTGAAAGTAAATTTTTTTTAAGTAGTCTTCTTTTTTGAAAACATCTACTGAGTTGCCTAATTATCTACAGTATGAGTATATCAGTCAACAGTCATTCATTTGAAACTTTATCCCTAAGTAAACTGATTATTTTTGATGTTTTACAGGTTGATTGATAGTTAATAATTGCAGTGAATAGAATAGAAAACATTTTAAACTTTTTGTAACAATACCATGTGATTATTACAATGTGTAAAAGAGGTTTTTTTCTTTTAAAGGTTTAAATTTTACTGACAAAATATAAAATTAAAAATTTAAAAATTTTGTATATTATAACATATTACTTATGAAGTGCACTCGATATATGACCGAGTTACGTTTGCGGTATTACCAGGGCAACTTCTAACGATTGAACCCACTCTTACGAATGAGAAGAAATCAGAAGGCACGAAGGGTGGAAAAGAACTTATATTTGGTTGTGAATAGAGCGACAATGGAAAAGCAACTTCTAGGGTGGCAGACTAAAGAGAGTTGCTTTCTACGGTGCGGCGTGACGTAATCTGGTGATGATGCGTGACCGAGCGCCTTCAACTAGTCGTGTCCGCTAAAACAAACATGGTCAGCATCAATGTCGAGGACCTATGTAACTATTTATTTTGGGGATTACTTACCGATACACTTATAAGAAAACAGAATTAGTAATAAACAACTGCTTTGTATAGTGAAGAAAATGTAAACATTTTATCATACCAACTACTTATGGTGAAAGTTTATTAACAGTCACTAATAATTCAGTTTCAGATTTTAATATATGAAAAACATCTTTGTAACTCTCGCCTCTTAAACTCACTTCATCAGAAAATCTGTTTGTTAGACTGTTTAGACGACGAACTATCCATTTTGAAGTCTACTTGCATAGAAAATGGATACCAAATAAAAAACAACATGAAGGAAAAAACAGCACTTTCCGATGAAATACTTAGTTCCCAAGAAGAAATTGTTTATAAACTTGTACTTTAAGAAAAATATTTCTGCTGACATATTAAAAAAGCTGTCTAGAGAGATAAATTCAAAAAACAACTAATTCACTACATCTCTGCATACGATATTCTAGCCGACTTGTTATATGCATCCAGGTAAAAGATTAATTGCCTATATACTAACCGACTCCACATATGTATATACAGATTCATTTATCCTTGCCTTTTCTGTAACCAAAAATGCACTAATTACTAATAATACGTATAAAATGAAATTAATTATTTTTCATTTTATCTCATGAAAATTAAATTAGAAGCTACTTACATAGCAATTGTAAATAGTTATTTGAAGAAAAGTCTAAATTCTGTTCGTATAAATTAAACTATCCATGTTGAATCTCATGATAAACATAATTCTAAGCAACATTACATTCATTGATGATTGTTTTTACATTTAGTGTAAATAACCATCTTGGTTATGTTGATTTTAAAAAACGAATTTATATTCAATTCCAATAGAAGTGAATGTGTAAAAAAAGATACTTAGTAGTCATTTCTTAGTTTGTCTATTCAGTAGTTTATTGTATAGATTTAAATGTCTTACATATATGAATCATTGAGGATACAGTGAACGCAACAAAAATAAATAACGATAGAATCTAGTATTAACTTAAATTTGATTTATAAAGGTTGAATTTGTTAGAAACGTTAGAACTGTGTGATATTATTAGAAGATATAATGGTGAAAATAGAATTCATTAAAGATTTATAGTAAACTAAACCGTATGATTAATTCTTTTCACTGGTTTGTATTTCTTGGTTAATGATAAAAAGAACAGTAATTGATATGATTTTATCACTAAGAAGATTCCTTTGATATAACCGTTTATTCACAAGTTTTAACAAAGTTGAACTGTAGATAAAAGAGGAGTCAAAGTAACACGTCTTATAATGAACTCTTTAGTTAGATGTATCTGAGTTAGAACGTTGACATTCTTACCAACTCAAAGAATTAATTGTTACTTAAACTCGATGATTAACTCGTAAGCCTATTAACAAATATATATGAAGTTAGATTATCAGTATGAATGTTAACTTGGAAATGATGTATATTCATTCAATCCGTCCTAAGGACATCGAAAAACTTATCGTAAATTTCACAGCAAAGTAAAATCTTTATTAGATTTTCTTGTGAATACAAAAAATTTGTTTTATATTTAAAATCAATAAAAATGAAATAAAATTGATTGGATAAACTAAATGATTGGAGTGAAACAAAAATCTGTTTATAAGTTAGTTAAATACCGAATACACTGTCAGGCAGATGTTCATTCGAATCCTTCTTTACTGCTTCTTGCCAACATCAATTATCATTTAAGCAAACAAATTACTGAAAGCTGACTAATTCAGAAAAACTTAAACATTTAGAGCAACATTATAACCACAATATCTAATGTTTAATTAATTCTGTTTCATAAATACAAGAAAATGTTATCACTATGACTAATTTGATCTGTTGTTCATCGAAATTCTGTTTACTAAATAATGTGGTCATAGTAAATAAATTCTCTTAAAATTTAATTATAAAAGTATTTCGCTTTAAACTATTCATATTACTATTATCCCTTTGTTACGTAACTCATCTAGGATATAACTATGATTGACAGACAACCAAAACAACTGAAATTGATCGAAAGAAATAACTTATCATTAATGAGAATTCAATTTTGCAAAAAACTGAGCAGATGGATTCTTTTATAAATTAATTCTAAATAAATGTCAGTTAAAGGTTTCTCATAAATAATAATTTGCTAACCCTTTATGATATTATAGTTTAAACAATACATTACGCTTTTAATTAAGATTAATTATTTAGAGCAAAATGTTTAAAAAAAAGATTGCCAGATATTAATTTATCTTTGGAAACTGCCCACTAATGGATTGGTGTAGAACATAACTTCATGATAGCCTATAAACACACGTTTTATTGATTGATCTATTGTCAACAAACCATTGAGAATTTCCAACTTGGCTATTTAGTTCTTGTTAGGTTTCATTGATTCTCAAAATTACTCTACTTGTTGATGAAGACTATAAAATTTTCATCAAAAGGATATCAATATAGTGCATAAAATAAGCATTAAATTACGAGTAAACCTTCTTGTTGGAATGAAAAACTTCTTTGATATACATTTATGCTTTTAATGCTCTTTTAATTAATTCATATCTGTAAATTAACATCAACAACTCGTATTAATTACCAATAAAGCCGTCGTCCAATCATGGGCTTTTGCAAAGTTGCATAATAAATGTTTTAGACCATTATGATAACGTATGCTGTGTGACTTCACTCAACTTAAAAGAATATGCCGTTTAATTCATTGTAAATGTCATTCTCCAGTAATCCATATCATTCTTCTCTCTATATTTAAACTTGTGTCGGTACTTGTAAAAGAAATAAATTCCTTCCAATATATTTTAGGCATAATAAAAATAATTTGTCAAGCTTTTTGTGCCGAAATGAAACATAGTCTTGGATTTCATAGTTGACTACAAATTATTGATTATGTAAATTCTACTTATCTTCATAGCCTAATACTTAGTTAACTATAAGATGTCGGTATTCAAACAAAAATAGTTTACCACTGACAAGGTTATAAGGAGGCTGAAACTTTCAGTGACCTGTTTATACTATTACATTTTGAAATCAGCTAGCACAAATGAACGTATTTCCGAAATCCTCATTTCGTACTCAAAAATGAAACATAAAAAGATGTATACATCGTGTTCTCTAGTAGAATATAAAACTTATAGGAACTATATGTAATAAGTACGGTAGATATACCAGTTTTTAAATTTATTCAAGTGAATAAAATTTGTACCTGACACCACGAAATCTGTAAAACGTTTTGTAGAGCAAGAAAAATAATTGTGGGAATAAGTAAGTTTTCGGCAGTATATGAACCAACTAACATCAATCTGTGACTAACACAAACAACTAAACTCAATACCCATCTGATATACCGGGCACTTAACGAAGATTGATTATCTTCGAGAACTGTGTTTCAGAACATTATTTCAATTTTTATAACTGTGGACAATGTAAACATTTCATTTCTATAACTGTTGCATTCCCCTTACCCGGTCCTCCTGTTTATTATATTTACTCTTAGTATATTGTTTATTACTATGAACTACAGCTATTTAGTTGTGTAAAAGTTTTCTCCATTCACTGCCACTATTTCCTTTGTTCTGCATCAATGTTAGGTTCTTGATTGGTTTACTGTGTGGTCTGATTTGTGTATATATAAAGGCATGATTAAAATACAATACGTTTTCCGTTTGCAGTTCCCGATTCTGGTTCTTCTGTCATCGGCCTGGGGGGTGAGTGGGCATGGGGCAGTAGCGCGTTACCAACTAGGCATACCTCATTGGCGTTCGCTACAACAAACCGAATCTTTCTTTCTCACGTCATACCACTATCTTTAAACAACCACCTCCATTCAATGGCGACAATTGTTGTTCTTGTCATGCTAAAATCAATAAAGCGAGTGTGTGTGTGTGGGGGGGAGAACTGTTTAAAATTTATGTTGAAATTGTTGACAGTATTGATTGAATAAATTAGGTTATATAACTACAGAAAATGGCTAAAATTCGTATTTTAATCAAAATAGTATTTGAGTAGTTGCGGGTCTCATATTTGGGAATGGATGTATATATTAATGAAAAATAATATAAACTAAGCTGGAATTGTTGTGTAGTACTGTATTCTAATAATATCAGTTCGTGACATGAATTATCTTTAACTTATAAAATTTCACAAGAAAAGTCACTTCTAAAAAAAGAAAACAAATAAACAGTAGAAGTATAAGGAAGAGTGAAATGAATATGAATAAAGAATAAAATAAAATTTAATATTGAATATATACAAATTGAAAATTTATAAATCAGGTGAATAAATAAATAAATGAGAAATTCCAAGAAACATTGCATGTTATTAGATATGAAATAGAAATGAATTTATTAGATATTCAAGTTAATAGAATCTTTTATAAGTAATAAATTGTTAAAGTTGTAGAACAATATAGTGTATACTTTCAACATTAAATTTAATGTGATACACTTAAAGCTGTTTAATATTTTTAGTTCTATAAGTATGATAATAATCTATTAACTTAGAATCGATTTACAACTAAACAACTGGTAATTAATCTCTATGAAATGTATGTAATAATTACACTTTTAAGTATAGAGGCAATAAACGCATTCATTGTAAGATAGACAGACAGTTACAACGTGGAACTTGGTACATGCGTACATCAATTCAAATTGTCATACCCAAATTAGCAGATAGAGATTAAATTGTCGTATCAAATCCTAGAGTAGGGGAGGTAATAATAGAGTTAGTATTAATGGAAAGAAATATAGATCAAAGATAAGATTTAAGAAAATATGATTCGGTAAAGAGAAAATTATGATAAGTTCAGAAACTTAGAATTAGAAGAATGATAAAGAGTTGATGCACTTGTGTCATTGCCAATGATTTTGCGCCATATCACCCAAGGTTTCTAACCATTTGTTACGAGCGTCACGCGGACCCCAACCAGGTAGTCTGCACTCATTAACATAGCTCAGCCCAACTGTTAATGACTTCATGGACATAATTTCATTAATATAAACATCAAGCTAATGAGAATTCATATCATGATAGGATCATAAGTTTAAAGTTTAGTTTAGCTTATGACTTCCTGATAAAATAGTCATTTGACATTGAGTAAATGGTTAACATTTTGATATAGTTACATAAATTGCTTACTAAATGAATTAACAGTGTAACAGTGATTAGACGAATCGATATAAGGTAATTCGATGTAGCAAAAAACCAGGAGTAATAGTAAATAGAACACCAACTGATATAAAGTGAAATGAAATAAGAAGTTTTCTAAGACCAATCAATTGTTTTTAATTGTAATGAAACATTATGAAAGCAATATATTTTTCTTTTAGACTGGTGATTATATTCAGAAATTCAGACATCACTTTTGCGTTATTTGAAGAAGTAAGATTGTTACACTAAAAATGTTTATAAGATAGAGACGATGGAATAAAGATGCCTAAATAATAGTTTATTCTTCACAGTATGAACTAATTCACTATGTCATATGCTTACTTACTACAAAAAAATACTGAAAATCAAAGAGATCTACCTTTTTGAAATCATCGGGGAATGAATAAAGAGATTACATTAACTTCAATAAACTAATGAATTTGTTTTCGTTTAAATAATAGTTTCGAACATTATGAATATTTACAATTGATTAACATCAGACAAGTTAGTATGCTATAGTACAGCAATTACAATACTGTCAACTAATCATTAGAAGTACATAAGTAATAGCTCGGAGTTATCGTGACAAAATATACTTCAAAAACATTTAATAGTTATTTATACAGAATAGCAACAAAAGTTCTGAGGTAAGTGTCATCGACATTAGTACGATAATGTTAACTTCGAATTCATTTGAACTACCTTTGAGAAATATATTTAATTTTCAAAACCATTTTACGATTGACGGATACCATGTCAACATCTCAATGTTTGCTCAGTAGTATGATAAAATTAAGCTAATTGTATGCAGATATTGTTGGGAAGAAGTGAGGCTTAGAAGTTACCGACCTATAGGAATCCTTGATAGGTTTAGAGGACCAAAAACGAATAGTGACCCCGTGTTGAGTGATTATTTTAAAAATTATTAATTCAGTTGGTTATTAGAGCCACATCAGTAAATCATACTCCAACTGTGAACAAGATAGGACAATAACAACTGCATACCAATCTTAAATTTATGCCTAAAGATGGACACAATATATTTTGTAGTCACCAATAAGAACAACAACTAGCCTGAACAAATGCCGACTAACAATCAGAATTCTCTACAATGTTTGACAGTAACGTCTGTAACTTCATTCCATTAACTCATAACTACATTTTTCCGTAAATAAAAACTGCGAGGAAGATATATGCGTTCTAAGATTATTTAACTTGAGAACCACCTTAGGAGTAGGTGCTATGAGAAATATTATCACTCACGTTTCATTAAAAGTAAGCGCTAGAAGAAAAGTTACTCAATGGCAGAAAAGAAAGCATATATTCTAGACGCCTCATTCACAGCAATTTACGAAGATGCAAATCAATCTATAAGTTGTTTTTAAGATGATCAAAACACAACTAGGTAACAATTCTTAAGGATGGAATTCAGACTAATCGATAAGATTGAGCATCAGTCTTCACTAGCTAAAACTCTAGAATTTCATACCATCGATGTATGCTTCGTTCGCATATGTTCCCAGAATCGTAGCATGTCATTCACTCAACTTAAACTAGCCAATATGGATAGCCAACGCGATTTATTCTATTTATCTGGTGACTCGATGGCAACTCGTAGTCTGGCTTATGTTGGCATAGCACTAAGTTTAGGGGAAGAGCAAGCAACTCTTTAGTAAATTCCTGACAGCAGTCACCTATACTTTGCCAGACGGAATGGTAATGTACGAACTTGAGACTCACACTCACACTGACTGTTGCCTAAATAAAGTGGAAGCCGTTTTATGCAGAAGTCGTCTTTACCTTCAAAAACCTAAACATCTAAAAGTAGTGCTCATAGCAGTTGGTTTCAATGCTCAAGTAGGACACCTAAACCTGAATGAAAGACAACTAAGTGGGTTTGTCGATGTTTTAGCACGGCTAACGTAGTAATTGCTGTCTACTACAATAGTGCTTTGACAATGGCTCATTTGTAGTACGTGTCAACTTTGAGCATACGGAGACACACCGTCTAATATAGTAATCACATGCATCATCTCAATAAGTACTCAAGTAGACTATATCGCCATCAGTCCTTGCTGAATGTGCTGGAGACTTATTTTGACCATGCTGTAATGCAGGAGCTGGTTCACCTATATCTCATGGACTCAAAATTTCAACATGGAAACCCATTAGAGGTCATCATAGTGAAGTCAAATCCAAAAGTAAATTCAAAGGCAATTATGAAAATGAGGCCTACCTCGACGTAGCTTAGAAGGATATTTAATAAGCTGTGGAAAATACAGTGACATCTGATAGTGACGACAGCCAACGGTAAAAAGTCAGGAAATCTTGGGGCCTACCACCGAATTGATAAACTTTAGGAAACTCACCTCGTCAGGCTGTCAACACGATGAAGTGCTAAAACGATTTAAGTCGAGATTGACAAGGAATTAGTGGAATGATCGTGAACAGCAGTGTAACAGAACCAAGGAAGATAGAAATGGTAACGGCAATAGGTAACACCAGATAGCTTCTAGACTTGCAAAAGTTAGAAGTCGTGTTATTGAAACATCTTTCGAAAGCAGATGGAAACTTTACCTCTCCTCAACTTTAGCTAGTCTAAAGAGCAGTAGTATCAGATGGGCTAATTCGAGATCTTTGAGGTTAGTCATCTAGTTTCAGCAATTAGGTTGACTGATATTTTAGTTTAAGTCTGTAAACTGGGTGAAATCCCATCTGAGTAATCTCGATTGCCGAAATTTTTCTGTGTGATAACTTCAGAGAAAGCAACTTGACTGATATAGTGCACAAAATATTGGCATCAATAATTATCGGATGCTCATCTAAGACTCGTTAGCAGCAAACCTGGGAAAACGAAACTGGTTTCAGTTCCGGTCGTGGCTGTACCCATCATCATTTATTAGGTCTTAGAACGGATATATTTGACAACATCCGGAAATAAAGATATTTTTTGGTTTAGGAGCGTCTGACTCTAGACCAGGTTTTATGTCTGTGTTCGCCATTGAAACACGCATCCCAAAAATATATCGAAATCTTGTGAAGGATCTTTACTCTAACGCCGTTCATTTCAATTACCATGGAAGTCTCACCACCCCTTGTGAATCAGTGTCCAACGATATCGCAGCATAGATTGTCTATTTGGCTTTTACCAACTTAGATTATCTGTGACTTAGGTGGGGTATGCATGTGTCAATCAAACAACATTTACTGTGTATCACTCCTTACCGCTTTACTTAAAGAATGTGAAACGTAACATTTAAGGGTAGATGACATCTCTTAGTTACTAGTATTTGATCATGGGTGTCTACACAAGATTGTTCACTATTTTCAGCACTATCAAGAAAATATTGTGATTAAACACAGAATAGTAAGCATATAAGTTGCTAAATCATTTAACTAAGCTGTGGATCTTTACTTACTGAGGAGGTTGGGATATTGTGTACGCTTAGGCACCAAAAACTACGCATGATGGTTGGTGTAGACGTATGGAAGAGAGCTAGGGGCGGCTAACTGTTGATTCTTCATAACCAGATATTTTTACTACCACTGATGTTACTACTACATTAGTACTCATCTTGCTCTGTGTGGCAACTTGAACCGATGAACATATACGAAGTTCTACGTTGTATATGACTGACTGAAAAAGCCACTTCGAAAGCTCGCCGCTAATTTATGGCTAGTACATTACAGACGATAACGAAACTGACAATCAATGCGATAGATTTATATGTGAGGTATGTTGACACACGCTGTTTGCAATAAATCTCATACATGAGGTTCATCCTAATGCACGATCTGTAATGGGGCACAAACAGAATACTTTGAACGGAGTCTATGAAAATTTCAACAGTTCTTGGTCCAAACTTTCTCATTCTAGTAAGGAGATTATGTTCAGAGGACAATAGTGAAGAACTGACCGATGTCGAAAATTCTCTACGAAATAATGAATATCCGCAAAACATCTATCGGTAAGCATATCAAGAAAATAATAAAATTAATCGTGTTTTACGAATGATAAAAGGCGTTTCTTTATACAACGCTTTAGAAGTGATGAAATTGTTAGCAAGATAGAATCCAGATTAAAAACTACAATAAAAAGAATCTATTCGGGTGCAAAACTTATCTCACTTAGCCAAACTAATTTTTCGTCAGGACAATTGAGAATGGACATATACTTGTCTCAAGTTACCTCTGATTGTATAAACCAGTTCACATGCACGTGCAAAGGTGCGTTCACTGATTGAACTGAAAGAAAAGCGAATTTTTGCATCTTCAAACACATTTCCGAAAAAATTGAGACTATGAGAACAATCTGTATTCAACAGTGTGACCGCTCGTCATCGACTTGACAGAGGTCATGAAGTTGATGTTTTAAAATCACTTGAAATTATGAATAAACAAAGTACTTTTAATCTACTATGTTTTTCTGAAGTCAATGCTACCAAAAAACGTAAATCTGATCTACTTATTCAAAAGGTTACTATTATTAACCTCATATTGCCTAGGTGACCTCAAATTTGTCTTTCAATACTTTATTACGTGCTCCTGGTTCCGTTTTTCATCCTGTGTCTTATATGAATTTTAGTCACTTTAATTTTTAATCAATCGAGTTCTGTCAGAGTATTGTGCAAGCTTTTAATTTTAACTTTCTAACCATTCTCTGTGTTTTCTACTAGAATATTCACATCACATAAATATTCAATCCTATAAGCATCTCTTACATTCTTTTTGGAATCAATGTTCCTTTTACTGAGTTTCATTGTTGAGAACTTTTCCTTTTTTTTAACGTGCATCAATCTTCTGTTTCGATAATCATTAAAATTAATCTTAGGTTGTAAAGCAGTTAATGAGAAAGTGTGAAATAAACGAATTCATAACATTCTCGTATGATTGTTCTTGCTTCTTTTTAAATATGTAAATAGAAAAGATCATATGAAATTAGTCAAGTTAGCCTACAATGCAAGAATTATTTACCAAGAATTCCTCTCGTGAATAAAAACATCATGAATAAAACTTGAGATAATATATATTTAAATAAATATCCCATGTGACACACAAAATGACAATAAAATCATTGATGATACTTTATGTCACGTTAAACAAGGATATATACGCATTATTAAATATTAAAAATAAATAGGGCATGAATGAACCACATAAGGGAACTAAAATAAATCATTTCAATTAAATGTACACATAGATATCATTGACAAACAGGCATAAAGTGCACAAGTGTGTGTAAATTAAAAAAAAATGCAATGTATTTCTGACGACAATAACAAGAACTGCGAACATATTAAATATCAATAGGAAAGGATTGGATACACAGACCTATTATTGTTGAAGTATCTAATGACAGTTATATCGTAAATGTGAAGTGAGGAATACGCTTATAATTGTCGTTAGTATTATTATCATGGAATTGAAAAAGAAAAAGCAATTTAATTTCGACATGTGTACGGAATGAATAGTATGAAGAATAAAACAATCAACTAATAATTGTTTAGCTGTTTAAAGAAAAACCAGCTTTCGACCAAATGCATCAGTACTCCTCATTGATTAAATAATAATTTAATTTAAGATGAAATGCACATTCACAAAAATAATTATATACAGAAACTCATATATGTATCATATAATATTATATATATGTATATAATAGAGATGATTTGAAGTTGAGAATGACCTATATTTATAGATTATATAAGTGCCTAGTAGTCTGTTCCACTTTCAAATTTTTGGAATAGGATATCACAGAAAATGATAATGTAACTAAGCAAGCAAATGGCAAATGCTATATTGTACTATAACTGATGTGTTTTGTAGACAACAACAACCAAACGAAATTGACTAGGTGATTAGCTGGTAAATTTCCAAAATCGTATATCTTTATCACTAAAATAAATAAAAACGAAACATTAGAAAGCAATAAACACACGTGGAAAGTGAAAGAATTGTCTATATATTCCGAACACAAATTTTATACTACTTGTTAGTAGGTAAACGAATAAACGAGTAATTATGTTTCTATTTCAATGAAGCAATAAGTGATAAGAATATTTTGGCACACTCTACAAGTGAATTTTTATTCATTAGTGAGTACTGACACTACTAGGAGTCACTAGCAGATGAAAATCAATCTATAAAGTATGACGAAAAGTTTTCAACACCTTTTCGCTTTATCGAAGAGCAAATACAATTATTCATTGATGGGTTTGCTAATCAATACGAAGTGTACAATCAAATTTAAATTTTCTACGGAAACAGAAAGTCACTGATAAAAAAAGTGTAAATTTAAACAAATACATACTTGCCAGCAGTGAATACACGGTCTTCATACGTTCTTACGCAATTGATAGCGCCTTCATGTGCATTGTTGATTTCTCCTAAACAAGTACAATCCTCCACCTTCCAAAGCTTAAGTGTACCCGCACGACAACCACTAACAAGGCGCACCCCATCATATGTGATAGCCATACCCTGAAAAAAGCCAAGACTATTAAATTTGTGGAAGTAAATAAAAGTTCATACATAATGCGTACAGTAGGGATTGATGTGATTCAGTTTTTAGTCAGAACTAATTTACGTGTACGCGGAAAAGAAAGCTGATTGAAAGAATAAAAAAAAACTTGTCTCAGAGGAGAAATTAACCTCTGCAATTCAATCATACACTTTGGAACACGAGGTGGATGTAAACTTTACGTCTAAAATGATCAACAGTTGAGGCCATATCAATTAAATAGTTAAAATCTGAGCAATCTACTGTAGTAAACCTCCAACTGATTTTATAAAAAAAATGGCGTCAGGACTTCGGCTTATATTTCACACGATGCCACGTATGATTGACTTTCCCGTATTCTGTATATACTACTTTATTGTATTGTGCAGATATGTATAAAAACACCAACAACTACATTGCTTTCCTTCTCCCTAAATAATCCTATTAATCTCAGAGGACAAATCATTCCTTTCAAAAAATTACATGTCAGTACTCTGAGAAAATTACACCGATTAGCACGAATGTAGATGAAAAGAAAGCACGAAATACAATGAGTTAATCACATTCCGTCGTTCATAATTTGTTTACACTTATGAAAAGAATCAAATGAATGAAAGAACTAATTACAGCCACAAACAGAGGATGTACAACAAATTAAGATTGCACACTGTGCTAAACGCTTCATAACTATAAAAAAAAGTTAATTCAACGTAACAAAACCAATTAAAATAAGTGGCGACAATAGAGGAAGCGCATTTAAAACAGTTACTTGTATCCAATCCTTATGAGCTTGCGCAAGCAATACTTCTTGGCGACCATTCTTTGATAAATTCCACTTTTTAATTGCTGCATCTCGTGAACCGGAAAATAAAATACTCCCGTGAATAACTAGAGATTCTATTCCATCATAATGTGGTGGTTCCAAATCAAGAGTAGGTGTGAGCAAACCGGAAGTATTAGGAGATACATCAAAAACCTTTATGTAATGATCCTAAAATTTAGATAATTAAAATGAGCAGCATTCCCTCCTAATAATTTAAAAATGCATTAAAACTTAAGGAAACAATAACATCGCAAATGTAAAATGACCCAGGGCAAATTGTGTAAAGATTCTAGGAATAGGAAATGAATTTCCAGCTTGGAGAGTTATACAAGCAGAGACAGGTCAGTCGAGAAAGAAAGGTTCGACAAAAATTCAATGTGTAATAGTTAGGTTACAGTAAGCAGTGATCAACATCTACATGTTCAAGGTTCAATCATATCGAACGAATTGTGTATTCGTTTTGAGCGACAAAGGGTTGAGTTCTTTGCATACTAATGCAGATTTCCAATTTATCTAAGGATGCGAAGTGCGACAACTTGGATTAAGGATACTCACTGACAAGTTAAAAAGTTGTGATATCCATCTCACCTCAAAAAGCACAATCTATGTAATGTTAATTAGCTATATACATAGATGATTGGAATATATCTACTTATCAGAGATGATGTGAAAAAAAAATTTCTAAGTAGTTATTTTGATGTTAATGAGGAAAATGGAGGACCACTTTTATTAAATGTATAAGCAATACTTAGAGATGCTAACAAATGAACTAACTCGTATGTCGTATTATGTATTTCGTATAAAATGATTACGAAAATATTGCACAATTTGACGCGACAGATTAACTGATGGGCATTAATCAAGAGAGAGTCAAAAACAAGTTAAATATCTATCATATGAAAGATTATATTCTACGATGAAAAGAGAAACGTTACACAAAGTTTTCAGCCAAACTTCTATACCGGTAAATATAGATATTGATTGGACATTCGTTGATACATACATCGTTTATATGAAACGGTAGGAAACTATAAATTATATGCAATTAATCAGTAGTAAATAATGGATGGGGGGCCCAATGGTTTGAAAAAATATTGTTTTAGTCACTCCACATCTAGTCGAGAATCCTGGAACAATCTCAAGTATAAAATCTTACATATAGTTACAAAGTGAAATCAAATAAAAATGCCATATGAAATTAAGCCAAATGATGAAACATGTAACTCACTTTTGAGCCAGTAACTACGGTTAGCTTAGGTTCCGAGCCTGCAACTGGAGAACTGCACGGAGTTTGAGCGGCAGCCAATACCATTACAGGCGCCTGGTGACTACCATGTAATTTACCTACACAATAAAATCGTCGTAAATCCCACAATTTCACAGAGTTGGCAGTAGCTGAAAACATCAGGTGACTTAATGATGGATTAAATCCACCCAGTGTGATATCCATAATGTTTGTTTCGCCAGGTGGACAAATATTTTGACGACGCATAACCTTTGTTTCTAACGAACCTTCTTGACTAAGGCCGCTTGACCTTTGATAAAATTACATAGGAAACATTATTTACCACACATGATGAATAATAGTTAACTTACAAGAAAAAAAAATCAAATAAATTATGACAATAGCTGAGTTGAGATGGTCAAGTAAAACGACAAAACTTCGCAGGGAGGTTCCGTTTTGTGTAGTAAACCATGAGTTAAGTTTGTTGAGTAGGTTTGGAAGCATTATGTTGTTGTCTGACCTAAAGTCCAATGTTTAGAAGTCGAATACTCAGGCTACTACAAATATCGAAGCATTAAATTATACTAAATATTTACAAAAGCAATACTTATTTCTTATATTTAGGTATAAACAGCGTTGTTGTGATGTAGAAAAGAGTCAATGAACGTGAGCCAGGTTATATGTCATTTATGACTGACTGACTGTTTCGACAATCAGACAATTCCATTTGCTACTACCATATAGTGGAAATGAGTCTATAGTTTTAAAAATAAACGAGTATGTGACTGTAATGGCCAGTTACCATTGTTTTGCTTAATCCTCGGTTTTCAAACTTGTGTATACTGATCATATTCTTTAAAGCCCAGTGACTAACAATTGAGTGTTACACTCACATGTGTCAAGAATGATAGAAGGATTATAAAAGAATTCCACTTTGCTAAAGAAGAAACAAGTTTGTCGAACTAATCTAATAACGATTGCTAAGTGTCAGATAAGGCTACAAAGAAAACTGAGAAAAAAGTGTGAGCATAACGAATAAATTACACTTTCATCACAAATTGAAAAAATATGCATCAGTTGACTAAAGAACTTTTTCATATTTATCAGTCAGTCATTAGTCATTAATAATGTAAAACCTGGAATATACATGGGTTAGATCAATTTACAAAATTACAGTAGCACGAGCAATTTACACTAACAAGATTAGTGCTAGAATACGCTTCAACAAAAAGGAATATAGAAGGCAATGGAACTTGAAATTTAGACGACCTACTGTGAATGCACCTGCATTCAACGTCTCTAACAACTGGTTGCTATAACCACGTGGTCTCCAACCATCCAAAATTAAAAGTGAGTGAAATACAACCCAAACGTTCAGGAGACGCCATATTGTTAGCATCTCTAACGAACAGAACTACGTCATTTCCATATTCTACGTCGATAGGTGTGCCTCCTGATAATCGATCAATACATGAAAGGTTAGATGAAGACAGTATTACTTTTAGAACACCTACGACTAAACAAAAGGTGGAATAAAGAATAGCTCTGATGAACATCACCTGAGGTTGACAATTCTGAGGAAGGTTCGTCACAAGCTACAAACTGTAACTACTATTAAGTTAGACACACAGATAATTTATATAAAGTCAATAAAAAAAAATTCAAGAATTTATCTGCTGAGATGAAACACTTTATCCAGAAAGTCTACATCAAGTAGACTAAATCGCGTGATTTAGTGCTGAAATATAATACAATCAGTTACACGTTAACAAATTTATTAAAAAACAATTGTGAAGGTAATCTTAGAACAGCAACTTTAGACCACAAAATAATTTACAACTTACAAAAGAGTACGAATACATTTACGTGAATCTCTACGATCCCAAACTTTAATGAAATAAGAACAAACGGTGAAAATCAGATTTGATGCTGGACACATTCTGACTTTTGTCACATTATTCGGATGATCATGTAATGTATCCACTTCCTCCAAGGTATTTAAATCCCAAATTTTTGCAGTACGATCTACAAAAAGGTAGGATAGTACAGTACATAAAAAACATGTTACAACTAATGTATTTTTTAAGAATTACAATAATAACATTCTAGCAAAAGTGGATACTTGGTAATATACTTTTTTTTCATGATTGTTATTGTAGCTTACATTAACTAATGTATTGTGAAAATGTAGTATAAACATCAGCACAAAACTCTACGTCCAAATTATTTAGGAAAGGGATGTAAATAAATATACTTTATAAAACGTAGGTAAAATCACTATTATGCAACTAAAGATAAAACAATTATTATGTTATGTAGTGAAAAAAATGCCCTAGCACAAATTTGAGACCATGTGAAGGTTAGGGACAATATTGCGTAGACTGTATCACAATAGGTAGGCTTGAAATAAACACTCAAATAGCTAGAAATCAAATACTCTAAACTCTGAGCACTTTTAAGCAAGAGAATCTTTATGAAGGGACATTCATGGGAACTATACTTATTGAGGTTATAATGTATTATATGCAGAAAAGCGGAGAAAGTGTATGTTTACTGTTAGGGAAGATCCGGTGCATATGAAGAGAACCCATATGTATTAAAGCCGATATGCGTCAACACTTAGATCGACCATAAAGAGAGAAGGAACCAAACGCCCAAACCACCTGATAGATGCTCGTCTGCCAACAGAACGACGTTTAAACTAAGTAGCAGTTCTCTTTGTCCTAGAATAGGCCTGTGAAATATGGACTACGAAAAGGGCAGGTTGTATGTGTTGACTTGAAAATAATTTGGAAGAATAGAAACATTAGGTGAGCAATGTTCTGATTTAACGTAAGCTAATAGGAAAAAACAACAAATCTGTTGATAAGATTTCTTTGTCGCTATTTATTCAAATTTAAAATCGCTAAACCATTAAACTTTAAAAGGCCTATTAATTATTGATTTATCCACTTGTCATGTTTTTACGCCTTCTTAATAGTACTAGACAATGATTCACATATGCTTTATTATCACTTTGGATCTCCTGAAGACTTTATTCGAATCTACATTTGCAGCCGTACTCAGGACGTCCAAAAACGTACTTGCTACTCTTTGCTTCGTATCGAACTTAATTTATTTCCTGCCCACAACTGCAAAACATTATTCTCCGTAACATTCTCATATCTCGTAGATAAGTTAATAATGACCGATTCTTCTAAATTATGAAGCATGCTTTCTAGCACTTGAATGAAGATTTCAAGTATATGCAGCGACCTTGAAGTCCTCAAAACCAAATGGTTTGCCACTATGGTATAGTTCTACCCAGTTTTCTACAAGCGCTAACCAGATAAGTGGTGTTCGAGTAAAGAGCTATAATATGGCTGATGTACATTTGAGGCATGCCTTTTAATGGAAAAAACCGCCAAAGAGCCTATCGACAAATGGAGTCGAAATCAGATTTCAAGTCAAATACTCTCATCCAGTCTAGTTTTTTCGAGATTTTGTTCCTTGAAGTAATATATATATATATATATAATATATATATATATATATATATGCATCAGATATGTCAAGCTGTATAAATCAATGTTTAAAAACCACTTATTAAAGTAGTGTGACAAAAATTATGATACACAAGCATTCGGATAAGGATGCATGAACACGACTTAAGTACTCATACACCTAAAACGGAAACATATTAATGCGCCAAGAACAATATAGTTAAATAGTATTCCAGGGGACGCAGGAATATAGAAGTACTGGAAATACAATACCTTTACTGCCAGTTATCATTGACCCATGAAGAATGTCAATATCAAGAACGGCGTTTGAGTGCCCTTTAGCTATGTGAGTACATTCGATTGGAGCGACAAAGCCAGCAGATTGGTGAACTATAGATGGGCAAGAGGTAGCATTCGATGTATGAACCACTTGTGAAGTAGTACATGAAGTGAAAAATACAGACAATGGTTGATTCGAAGACTGTGTAGATGAATTATTGACTGACAAACTTAAATTGGTCGAACACTGACTTGCTGACGAAGACGTTAAATGATAAGATTGGTTGGATGCGGTAGGACCAAGGACTGGATTTGTGTTTGTACCGCTGGATGTCAAGACTGGGAGATTCATTTTAGCCAAAGGGTGAATAGAGCCTCTGGAATATGAAAAACTTAGCAGTTAGTAAAAACTATTTGGTCAAAGTATAATATTGGACTGTACACCTAATAAAAATGAATTTGCTTTTCATGAATCTACATTGAGTTAGTTTCATCAGAAGGTTCAAGTAACTGGATAGATTTTATTCAACATAACGGCATAGAATGTCTATTGTTATTGAAATAACCTTTATTATACAAAGTGGACAAAATAAATAAGAGCAAAACATTTTGATTACAATGAAATAAATAGACAGAAAAGCACAGTGTAATTCAGTGCATACGTCATGAATTTATGTTGCTCGAATATTTTAATGGTCAAAGTTAGATTCACCCTTTGGTAAATATAAAATTTTGTAAATTTTAGTTTATTTACCTGTAACGACAAATCGGATATAATGGGGCACCATAAAAGAAATAAAGAGAAATGATTGGTAGAAGAGTTGGATAATCGGTAAATAATTGGATAAAAATAACCTATACTAAAGGATCTATTAAAGCTTAGGGAAACACTTAGCTAATTTAAGAGATTTATTGTGTTTTAGATGTCTATTACAACTCGATGTATCTGTGTAAACTATGAGGGATATCACAGATTTACAGTAAACAAATTAATACACATAAATTTATAAATAGTATATAAAAAACAATTGCCTACACAAAGTGAAAATAAGAGTAATTACATCATGTCAACCTCAATCACATATATATTTTTCATTAGGTAATGTAGAGATTGTTGAATAATAATTTTATACCACAAAGTCTAAAGGGCCAAATTCAGCCATCGGTTGGAGCGTATATATGCACTGATGGAATTATACACTGGAACGAAAAACAGTCTAGTTCTTTAGGGTTTTCAAACTAAAGTTAGTCCAAGAAATGATATGCATATCATTGTAAATAACAAAAAATGTCCACTAAAAGTTGGAAAGCGTTTAGAAAAGTTAGCCGAATAACCATATGTTCACATAGCTCAGCGAGATTAGCCGAGATAACACACAAATCGTCATTATAATAGGTTTTTTTACCTTTCATTTGATACAAATACTCCATGATGATACTAAAAATTTCGGAAAAAATGAAGTTGGTTCCTGAAAATCGTAATGTTACATAAAGGATATATCAAAAATAAAGGTATGTGATTACTAGATTACACACTAACTCCTATGACAAGTAAACAACTGATTGGTAGTCTCTATAGTGGTTCTAATTTCCCCATGATATGATAGAAAATTTAAATTAATTGGTAGATAAACAAATAAACAGACAATCCACCAAGTGTTATCTTGACATAACTCAAATTTTACTTTGCATTAGTCTTTCACAAAACAGTGCTTGATTTTGATGGTAGTTTGTTCAAAAATATGCAAATTGAGATCCTACAAACGTTATTATGGCACACTAATCTTATATTACTTCAGAATACTTTTTGATTGTGAAAAATCACTTGTACTAACTGTGCTAGTATTGGTCAGATCATTCTTGGATGCCTTTCAAAGTTAGATGCTTAAACAGACACGTCGTTTCTTAATTCCAAATATTTTTCTCGGAACTCATGTACAGACGATTGTTTTTAATTCAGCTTACCAGCAATCGCCCAGACAGATAATAGGTTGGGAACCGAATTAAAATGGACAGGTTTGATGATTTCATCAATACAGGAAAATCGATGATTCTCCTGAACTTGCATCATCATTGTAACATCCACGGACCATAAGCATGCTAGCCAGCAACTCAGTAATTAATGAATTACATGGAAATACTTTTTTCACACTTGAATATAATTATTATAATATACACCCTTGGAGATAATGACGTACTTAAGAATACAAAACTGTGAGATTCTAGATACGAGAAATATTCATAAACCATCAGTATAAAACGATACTTCGTACACAATATTTACCTGCTAGGATTTGGTGAATTCGACATTCCACTTGTTAGTCGGTTGAATACATTATCAGCTGTAGTAGATGACGGTAAAGAAGCGGAACCTACTGAGGCTATTTTGTTATTTGATGGACTTATTGGATCAGTGGTTTCATTCGATACGCTAAGTTAAGTAAGATATAAATATATGCTTAATAAAAGTAAATAACTTGACAATTTTATAATAAAGTTGCTCATGTAACTAGTTCCAAAAAAAGAATTGAAGTTGACAGTAATTTCAAATCAATGTTTAATTTTTATCAAAAAAATGCAGACAACGTATATTTCAAAGAATACCAAATGTTAACATTATTGAGAATGAAATAACAGAGGTTCGTATAGGATTTAATTTGGCAGGCAGAATGTTTTGTCATATCATGTAGGGTTGAGTTGTTGGAGAGTATAACTTTTATAGCTAATGAATATATCAAGTCAAATACCGACATTAAAGTATACCTACATGAAAAAATCTCAATCAGTCCGTGACAATGTAGAACTTGGAACGTGTGTACATCGGTTCAAGTTGTTATGCTGTAATTAGCGATAGAGATGAAATTATCGAATTAGATCCCAGAGTAGTGGAGGTAGTAACAGAGTTGGTATTAATCGAAAGGATTAGAGATCGAAGATAATGTTTAAAAATATATATATAATTCAGTTAACAAAAAATTATGGTGAATTCAGAAGTTTGGAATTTGGAGGAGGACAAGGAATGGATGCACCTGAGCCGTTACGAATGATTTTGAGCCATGTCACCCAAAGTCTTTAACCATTGCTTACGATCATCACGGGGACCCCAACCAGGTAGTCTACACTTATTAACATGGCTCAGCCTAAATGTCAATTACTTCATAGACTGGTGCCATGTTTTGGTCTGGTAGCCCCTAACCTTTTTTCCAGCCTACTCCTACACCAGACAGCGTTGCTTGTCGAGGTAGGCGGTGGTCGGGCATACTTAACAAATATCCTAACCACCTCAATTGGTGAAAAAACAATTTGGTAATTTGGAATAGTGTTACAGGAAAGTATAAGTAGAATTTGAATATCAACTTGAATATAATAAAGCAAATTGAAAAGTTACCTATCACTATTGTTAGTACTCGGTAAAATTAGAGACGTTGACATTGTATTAGAGACATGAAACGCACTACCAACGTTAACATGTGTTGAACCGATTTGTGTGTTAGAAGAACCAGAGTTTAAATTTGCAGATGTTGTTACTCGTCGTCTAGTTGTAGGTGATTGACCAGCACTTAGAGGACAAGATGGACGGAGATAAGATGTATGATTTGGCAGAGCGCATGAACTGTGAGCAGTGCGAGGACGCCGATTTATAGTAGAACTAGGTGGTGGCATAGAATCACAAATTGTTGTTGCGAACGAATTAGATGAAACACTAAGCACATCCTCAGCTTGTAGCATACGTCGTCTAGCCTTGGAAGAGGGGATTTAACAGAAATAAGAATTATTTGTGGAAATGACAGCATATGAAGTTTAGCCCGAAATAAATTATTACGTGTTGAAAAATTTCGCTTAGAAATGTTTAGTAGATTCATGATTGAGTAGTAAATTGTATCACATAGGTCAGTATTTTTAAGCATAGAAGATATTTAAATGAGTGACTTACTAGTAAAGTGAGTATACAGAAAACAGTCTATGATGTGAGACGATTGCAATAAGATGCAAAAGCGCAACAAAAACATCAGACAGGTACCATTTACGGAAATACAATAAAACCAATAGATGAAATAGCGTAATAAAAAGTGAGTAAGCTACTTTTGCGCATTTGATTTACATGTTTGCGACCGAACGTTTGTACTATCAAGTCCAAACGACTCAATGAGACAAAAGAGTAAACAAAGAAGAAAAAAAAGCGAACAAACAGCACAAAATAAAACGAGGGTAATATTCAGCAAACACTTACTTTAGCAATTCCACAATTAAAACTGCCGCTATTCAAATTGACACTGAAGAAAGGAAAGGACACAGAAGTTAAGATATTAACACAATTTACACTGAACAAATTACTAAAAATGTCTTTACGAATTGTGATGTTATCTCAAGGTAGCAAGATAGTAAGAAATGAAAACATGGATACGCTACTCAATGAATAAATTACTTACTTGGCACAAAATACCGCCTTTATGTCTCTGTCGAGATTACTAGCATTATATATATATATATATATATAATTTGTGTTAATCATGTAGAAGGTAAAACCTAGTAATTGTGTGCACTGGTCCAAGTTGCCACATCCCATTAATACAGGTAGATGTGTAGCAAGGCAGTAGCAATACCAACAGTTATAAAAAGATCTGAATATAAGGAATATGATTCAAGAAAGCATTAATTCTTGAAAAAAAGGCATAGATTAATTTTAAAATCAGAATTTAATCGGAGAAAAAGTATGAGTCATAACACTTATTCTCACACCACTGGTTACGAAAATTGCACGAACTCCAACCAGGTACTTGCACCTACAATTGGGGTTTAGATTAACAATCAACGACTTCATAGAGTGATGCTGAGTCTTGGTTTGGCCACCTTCAGCTTTCTTCTGTCCTGATTACATCAGCTACCCGGAGAGGTAGGCGGTGGTATGGTATACGAAATAGATATCTCAACCACCTCAATAGATTATACATAACCTGATCAAATAATTTATTATCTATTTCTAGTACATGCATTTAATCTCAGAATTGTTTACTAGATAGTCACAAGTGATATGTTTTTGTGTTCGTGATTTTGATTAAGTGTCTGAGTTGGATGTTTCAACTGTCGAGCTTTCATCGTCAGTTTGGACTTCACCGGCGTAAACTTCTAGCAGAAGTGAACTATGAAAATTCCTCTACAAGTGAATGACAATATTCTGTCGACCTTGAATAGGCGACAAGACAAGAATTGACGACGATCAATGTAATCACAGGCAAGCAATTGTGAGACAGAATTACATGTCAACATATACTGAATGTGACTCGCAGTTTAGAATGCAAAACAGTAGGTTATCAAAATGTTTGCAAACTTTCCACCACTTAGTAAATATATAATTGGCATTGTGTGTAAAAATAGTCAGTCGATTTGAAGTAAATACTACATATACAAGCGTAATATAAAAGATCTAAAATTTTAAGACAAAGGCTTCGGAGAAAAAGATACTTATCTAGCGGATCAAGAAGTCAGTGACTATTGGCCTGAAGAGTGCCAGTAGGTGTAGATGTTTTAGTTAAGAGCTGTTAAAAAATCATCATTCATGATTTGAGACATTCGGTATTACTGTCCAGAATTAGTCCAAGTGGTGCGGTCGCATGGGTTTTATTTCCATAAATTTTAAGTTTAATATTACTCCATGGTTCTAGACATCATTCGATAATTTTGGTGTTTAGCTTTGTTATTGCAATTGATGTTATTCCCTACTATCTAGTTACTTTTCACTGTCGCTACATAGTGTTGGCACAGAGACAGAAGCTGACAAGCATATCTGTCAAAACAAACATTGCATAAAACTGAATGACTAAGCAACCATACAATCAAAACACACTTCAACTAACAACTGAATGAGGATGTCAACTGTGCTAAATCGAGAAACTATGATGACCTTATTAGTTTGTTCAGCATACTTCAGACGATAAATGACTGATAGCTGAATATTTAAAATGCAACAGTATACTCATTATTATTAATAACATACAACGTACCATTACATGTATAACCAAGCTGATACAATAATTTTAATCTAGAAATACAGCAAATATAATGGTACGGTATTGCAATACGTAATTTATGTTTTCCGATCGTTGCTGGTACTCTGAAGTGGTAATCGGGCTTGTTTATCGTGATGACTCAGTCGGGCAATACTGGCTGGAACAATGGTTTCTCAAGGTCCTACCATGTCAAGCAGGTCAGTTAAAGAGCAGCAGAGCAAACATAAAGTCTGAGGGTGGAATCGTACTGCCAACTGTACAGTAATGTGACAGTGGTAAGGTGTCTCCCGTAAACAACCAGCATAACAGTAATTCTGCCTTTCCACAAAGGAAGGGCGGTTAGAAAAAAGTCAACCCTAAAAATGCACACGGGTTACTCTACAGATTACCATATCCGACAGTAAGACCTTAACAAGTACGGAGCTATCGCAAAAAATCTCTCTCAAAAAGGCTATATGTGACTGGCCTTAGGCAGTTGTTCCTTGGGTACTGCGGTCACGCTCCCAAGTCCTTAAAAACCAACCAATTTGCTTTCCAGACACACCAAGAAAAAACCTTCCACGGAGTGGGCAACCTGTAAGAGACAACCCACCCACCTCATACCTTTAACAATATACAAGATCACCATCCCTAATTTTGAACCTTAACCACTATCTTTAACTTCCCCATGTGCCATCAGTGCCAGAAATTCTAGGTCACGAAATGGTGCCGTATGTCTGTTGAGACCACGATCCAAACTTCAAATCGACGCATTCAATTTACGAACCTTGCATCAAATAGGGCAGTAAGCCTCTTTAGCTAAGACATTAAAATCCCGCTCCATTGATGTATGTTGTATCCAGAATACTCATACAGAACCCAAGCGTGGTCATTCGCTTGACCTTACCCAGTCAGAATGAATAATCTAGGCGAAACACCCATTGGTTATCTGGGCAACTCAACAGCAACTTTTCGTGGACTAGTCCGTGTAAGTAATGCGTTAAGTATGAGAGCAAATAGGCACTTCTCGAATGGATTTCTGTACACAGTCGCCTATGTACCGTCCGACTAAATGATTCGGTAGGTTATGTTGGACGACTAAAGAAGAGTAGTGAACTCTCAAAATTGCGTTTTAGAAGACTATTTCATTTATGTTAGTTGTGGGTAGTGTAAACATTTCATTTCTATCGTTGTTACGTCCCTCTTACCTTATCCTCCTGTTCAGTATATTTACTGTTAGTATATTGTCTCTTATTATAAAACTACAGTTAATTAGTTGTGTACAAGTTACCCCTATTTACTGCCACTATCTCCTTTGTTTCTTATTAATGTTAAATTCCAATTTGGTTGACTGTGTGGTCTGATTTTATGCATATATAAAGAAGTACTTGAAATACAATATGGTTTTATCTGATTGGTTCGTCAATCGTGTGTTCTCTTACCTCCGGCTAGGGACTAAATAGGCATCGGGCAGACGTGCAGCGACCAGCTAGAAACCCTCATTGGCGTTATTACTGTGGCGAGTGCTTACAAAGCCATATCGATCAACTGGTCTCATACACTCAACCCTAGCGCTATTTTTTTACACCGTAACAGTAGGAACTCAGATGGATAGGGACACGCCGTTGCCCTTCCGTCGTTTATGCGTACGCTCCCACTGATTGCAACCCGGATGAAGTGGGAGATGAATCTTACAGAAAGCTTCTGAACTTCTTCATAAGGCTAAACATTCAGATATATTATTCTTGGATGGTGATTTTAACACCTATATAAGTAGCTTGAATCAGTCTGAAAGACATTTAGGTGGGTGCTTTAGTGTTTTAGCTCAGAGAACGGATAACGGCGACCATCTGCTGTAACTATGCCCAGACAATCATTTATTTCTAGCAAGTACGAACTTTAGACGTAAACCAATATCATCTAACATGGCGACTTCCTGTACCTACTCAATGGTGGACTCAAATAGACTGTATCACTATCAGTCATCGTTGGAGGGGCTTGATAGAAGATTGCCGATTTTTCTAGAGTACATGTTTAGACTCTGATCATTCTCGAGTACGAGCACATATTTGCTTGCAGCTTACTGGGCGAAGAAAAACGACTACAGGAAAACCCATTAAACTTCAGTTCAGCAATGAGACAGCCAAGATTGAATTCCAGGAACAATAGAAGAATCACTTAGGCAACTACAAAGATGAGACCTACCTAGATTCTGCTGGGCAAGATGTCCAAGCAGCTGTAGCATCTACAGTGACATTTATCAGGGACTTTAATCAACTGGTTAAGGAAAATCAATGGATATCGGCGACGTCTGTTGAGTTGATGGACTCCCGAAAACTTAACCCATCAGGTTTCGAACACGATGAGGAGTGATGAAAAATCAGATACAAATTGACAAAAAATCTACGGAATGATCGTCAGTGGTGATGGTTAATGTAAGCATAAAAGAGAGAGTTCGCTACTCTTCTTTAGTCGTCCAATATAACAAAGCGACTTCTATTTTTTACTGATTTAATGTTAATCTTGCTGTGCTTTTGAGGTTTGGCAACTTGGACCAATGCAGATTCCATGTTAGATTGTATGTTATTCATGCACCCATACATACTCAATATTAATGTTCAGCTGTGATACTAAATATTCTGGTATATTAATCAATGCCCGTTATCCAACGTGGAGCATAAGCTGCCCACCAGCATTCTTTAACCAACTCTATATTCTAACACACAATTAGTGGCTAACGCTTATTTAATTAATTCGTTTATACAACAAACCCAACTTGTAGTTTACGGCATTATCACGTTTAGCAGCTTACGTTGCAAAATGTGACAAATACAGCAAAAACAATCCACACAATGTAATACTAATAATTAGAATGAGTCACTCAAACCAAACGTTACAGAGACTACAGATTTATAGCAAGGGTGGTATTTTGAAGTTCGATGAGTGAGAAACTCCATGACTGAGTAACGTACTCAAGTGAAATCATTCACACTGTTTTGAAATTGCATATGAATTATTTAAAGTAAATATACACTTCACTAGCATCACAATGATTCATATTACTAAAATGGGTACCTTTTCCCTAATACTTTGCAGTTATTAGATTTGTAGTAAAATAATATACATGGGTGTGGCTAACTCAACAAAAAGTTCAGTGTCGTGTAGGTAAACAAAAAATCAATCAAATACAGGTAATAAAAGACCCTAATATTCATCTAAATCAATCAGAAATAATTATAGCTGGATGTTGTAAAGATAGTGGATTTTGAACTTGATACTGAAAATTGACCTAGGTTAGATAACCAACGAACAAACAGTTGTTCCCACTTTCGATAGTTCCTCAGGAGTGTACATCTACAACACCATTAGGAAATAAAGCCCAAGAGCTACAGGTTTCGCGGCGAACGTGAACTCATAAATCTCTGAGCCCGCATGTAACGGTTGGTAATTCTAATGTGAGCCAACCGTCTTGAGTATGCACTGTTGAGTCCTATACACAGACAACATAGATGTTTAGTGCTTGCTGGTTTTCTGATTTGCTTAACCGAGGTAAATTCCTGGTATTATATTAGAAAATAAAGCATTTATACATAGAATATGACAGCTGGCAGCTGTGTATAAAACTTCTGATATACGACACATAGATAACACTGTTATTAACCTTAAAATAGGAAGATTGATATTAATATGATTGCACACAACAGAGCTTTTTCTAATGAAAGCAATCGCTTACGAATTAGAAATTGATAAATAACAATTGTTACTTACTTATCTGAAACACTCCAACCACCAACAAGCATTTCTGTTGTATTTGAAACTGAAACCAAGGCAACCAAATAGTAAAGAAAATACTACATACCACAAGTAAACAACGATTCCAGTAATCATATGGTGGTTGCTGTCAGTTTGATTTACTATTAATTATGCTTTAATAGGGAAAAAGAAGGCTAAGGGACACAAACATCTAAATATTTTTGGGACTGATATAGCGTTTATCTAGCTTTTTAACAATGTATTCCTGTATCAGTCAGCACTTCACGACGACGTACACTTACACAGATCCAAGCTGCCACTATTAATGAAGACTCACAACTTTATCAACCGATTTGGCGTCATTTCCTAAGGAAATTCACGTTTAATTTCAGTATTGTTCATTCGATGGATTTACCATACGCAAGCAATGCTTTAAAGTCACTTTAAACAAAATATTTGTATCTTTTTTGTCTTCATTAACTATGTTTTGCAACCAGAGTAATAAAAAGCGGACAACCGTGCAGTTGCTTGACATGCAAACAACTATCCCGAGCCATAAGTGATGCGAGTCAGCAAAAACCAAACGAGCCTCAAAATCACAGCCAACCTACCACAATGAAACTCCCCCAGATATGTGAAGAAGTCGATACTCTTTACCACTTCACTTCTTATGGTTACTCTATGCGTTGAAACAAATTCATCTCACATCATGTGTTCATACATTCTGCAATTGTGCCCTAGTACTAGTGTTCTACTATGTACACAAATATAGTGTTAATGAACTCAACGGAGAATACATTTTACCACACCTACCACATTTTGATACGTTAGACAATTCCAAATTCGCATACATGGATTGAGACATTTGATGTGAAGTGTTAGGGAAATTAACTGAATCTGCCTGCCACTGATGATCATCATTTTGTGTACCGTCTGAGGAATCCTCTGAAGAAAGTGGAGCGGACGATAAGGCATAAGTACAACATTCACAGCCTGTTATATTTGGTGTTTCATGATGTGGACATAAAATAGCCTTTCGATTTGAACGCTCGTTGCCTGAAAATATTGCCTCCACACTATCAGACGAAATTCCAGCATGTTGCATTGCTAACTTAAGCATTTCTAATTCTTGTTCTCGTTCTTGTTCTCTGACCAATATATTAGCTCGTAGTTGATTTTCATTTTGTTGCAGTCGGCTAGCCAGTAGACCACGAGAAACAGCTGTCTCAAAAAGTTTACTAAGCAAAAAACGTGCTTCAGCTAGCGTACAACTTGAGAACAGTGCATGAACATTATTTGACTGATTACTATTGCAAGATGAAACATCCTGTCGTGCATAAACTGGTTTCTTAGATTTATTTTCAATAATCTTTGATGAATTAGAACCACATTTGTCAAATTCAATAATACTAGCTTGGCATTCTTGTATTGCATCTTGAACGGACTCAAGTTGTGCAGTAACATTCCTTATCTGTTAAAAATTAGGGAATTCATGTTTACGTTTGTGACTAAACAATATATTATATAACGATAAAAATAAAAGAATGAAAAATAATAATACAGTACCGAGAAACAACTCATAAAACTCACCTGTTCATCAAATTCAGCTAATCTAGTTGGATTTTCGACTTGTTCAGAGTCAACGGTGACATTTTCTTCAATGTTAGCTCGACGAACTTGTAAACGTTTTAGTCTTCGCCCTAAACATTCACGCTCACGAATCCAGGTTTGAAGATCGTGTTCTAAACGTGCTGACTTTTGTCGACGTTCAACATCAGCGTCCAACTCTTGAGATACTTGGACCCATTTAGCTTTAGCCGCTCCAAATAAACGACTTCGGTTGAAGGATGAACCAGTCAGCGAAGTTCGTTTGTGTAGTGAACCCCAACTTGTTCCACTTATTCCTATTACACTTTGAGTCATACGATTAGTAAATGAAGAAGATAACTGTCGCTGCTGCTCAATGTTTTTTCGCTTAAGAAGATCCAACTAAAGAGTTAACGTAAAGCAATGAATTTGAGAAAGAGAATTATATATATATATATATATATATATATATATATAAACAACTTATGCAAGGTAACTAATGGTTTAAGATATAAGTCGATATAGCTCAAAATCGATTCCAATAACATTTGCATTTATTTGTCTAGTCTGTCATGTACGCATAGAGCAACTTTCCAAAAACGCTTCACTTTTATTTTCCTATTTATCTTTTTGTTTTTTACATCACTATCAATTTTTATTCCAGTCTCCCCCTGTCTAAGTCACATCACGCTTTGCTTAGACCTGTCTGTCTAGTTATTGATCTCATTATTTGTAGTATTAATGGTTGGCATAAAGTAACATCTGAGGTAGAGTGGAATCATAGATTAAATGAAAACCGGTATAAAATAATTAATTTGAAGATCAAAATACATTAACGTGGTAGGAATTCACTCTAATTTTCAATCGAAGTAAATGCTCAGAATGAGACATTAGCGCATATACCCATCATGAAATAACTGACGGTGATATAAACTAAACACCTGCTTAGGAGCCACGCTTGCTAAGAATATGTGTTCACTAGCACTGAACACCCGCTAAGAGGTGCTAAGAGTAACTGAATCAGATTCTACAGGAAATATGTTGATTAAACTGATTTTTCAAACGTTGTTGAGAGGATATCAGTCACTCATTGTAAACTGTCAGATTGTTACATCCGTTGATGACTTAAATCTGAAATCACCTAAAAATCTTTTTTTTAAACACAAACGGAACGAACAGAATTCATTCATGGAAACCTAAATCAAATTACATTTGAGTATTTAGTGAGTTACTTTTTTAATAACGCAAATTCAACACACCTCTATGAAATATACAAGGCTTGAATATACTAATGAATGAGTTAGCTGCATCACGGCAACTAGTGACTAATAAATGAATTCATGCATAATCTACTACTCTAACACCCTATTATTATGTAATACAATGAACTGCATAGGATAGCACTATTATTCAGTTAACGTTTACAATTAAATTCGCCGTTATCTACCGGCCACGTTAACATTACATCACTTACATTTACTTACTGTTTAGAATTATATAGTCGAATTACACAGTCCAATCATACTATTTGTAACACAATATACATCTAACTTTTGACTCATAATTATCATCATTCGTAACATTTTGAACATTGGTTCACTTATAATGACTCATGTACAGTTTCACGATATGTATACGATTAGACAATTATAGTGACATTTAACCTCTTATTTACACTTGTATTCGATAATTCTGATTTTTGATTATTTCCCTGAAGAAGCTCGTACCACCTTGCCAAGCGAAACGTTGAAATTTTCATTAATACCATTCACTGAGACTATTTGTAAATATATTTTATTCAAATGTGATGAATGAGTTGCCTGATATATTTTACTGTACATCAGTCTACAGTTCAATGTGAATGCACACTTGAGGATGGTTTATGAAACAAATTATTCTATACTAGTTCTAACAATCTAGCGAAAAAATTTGAGCGAATAAGTGGGAAAAGAAAAATATCAATTCTTAGAAAATTTTCAAACAGCCTGTTATTAGTAATCGTAAATTAATACCTCAGCTTGTTTTTGTTGTAACGCACGATCCTTAGCTGAATGTGCTGCTTCCAATGACTTAATCTGATTATCCGCCTGTGATTTGGCTTTTTTCAGTTCCATAAACCGTTTGGCTGACAAGGCTTCTAACTGACGAGTGCGCTGCGTTTCCTCCCTTAGACGTTTAGTTAGGTCAATCTTGTACCGACGTAGCTGTTCCAGTTCTTGTCTTAGTTGGCGTAATTCATCATTTTTCTTAGACTGTTGTTTCTCTAAGCGAATTTGTTCTTGGCGAGCCAGATGGAGTTGCGATACTTCCTCCTAAATATTTTTTTAAAAAAATAATCATGATATGGATGATAGTATGGAAATGAACTGTGCTGTAGTTTATTTATCAAACAAAAATAGGCATAAAAGTACTTTTAATACTGCTGAGATAAGAACTTACCTGTAATGCAGAGAGCTTTTTTTCGAACTCTTCTCTTGTACGCTTTAAGCGTTCTTCACCAGTATGTTCAATCTGACTTAAATTAGCCATTACTGAATCTCTTTCATGCTCTGTTTCTTTTATTCGCCACTGGAGACTTGTCATCTGTCGTTCATAATGAATTTTTAGATGGTCAAGTTCGGCAGCTTTAGATTGCAACTCTGCAATCAACTTTTGTTTAGTATCAATTTCCGACGATACATGAGCTAAACTCTGATGTAAGCGGGCTTCCTTCAGTCCATATGTAGGTTTATCACCCGTTTGTGCATCTATATTTGTTAGAATATCATTTTCGTCATTGGTATCTATAAAATAAAATCAATCGAATAGTGATATCATCAATAAAGTTTTTTGATGCACTGTTATGAAACAATAATTATATATTAAGAAAAAACTAATTATGCACCATCTTTCATTGAGTTCTGATGGTACAAATATGCATATAATACATGGAGAAACGTTAGTTGAAATAATTTACCCTCTACGTCAGATTCTGAACAGGAATCGCTGAATTCCGAAATATCATCCATCCTATTACATTGTTTATATTTCGAATCATTGCTAGATAAACTAGCGTTGTCTAAAAGTGTTTTATCGCCCATATTATTACTGTCATTCTGAAAATAAAGGCGAATTTTGAAAAGGTTAAATATAACTGTTATAATTCATTGAAAAAAAGAAATAGTAAAATTTCCAGCTCAGGAAGACAATTCAGTCAATGTAATCTTAATGAAAACATATGGTGATCGTTTAGAGAAAAACCATTATTATGCAAATACATTTTTAATTCAACGGTTAAGTTATATTAGTGCATTGCTCTGGGAACAACAAGCAATTTCTTGGTAAGCAATATTGAAACTATAAAAAAACGCTAGTATCAGGATGACGGGATGTGTTACAACAGTAGACTAACATTATTAATTAAGATTAAGAGTCTGATATCAGAGTTCAATAGGATGACGACATTAAAGTGGACCACATAATAGCTTTAAAGGCATGTAACTGCATCATAAATACAGTAATTTCTGATACAAATCTCAAGCATTAATTAAAAAACAAAAGAATCAAATAGTTAGCAATAATGCACTAAAAATCACTATATGAAATATACCTCAAAAGTAAAAGCAAGATGGGATGTAAATTATTAAATGACACAGCTGATCAAAAAAAAGATAAAGAAAAGTCACGGCAATTAATTTTTAGTCATATGAGCTACAGTTCCCGATAGCAGACTGTAATTATCACAGTGCCTCGGTTAGGAAATCCCAAACCTCCTACACGGCTCAGGGACAGTATGAACTAATGTATTACGTGACACATGTTGTGGGATAAAAAAAATTACGTTGCTATCGAACAGTGTTTTGAAACAGAATGCAACAGTAACTGTTTTTATAATCACAGATATCAGACACTTGTTATTAAGTAGAAAATAATAAATGTAATGATAGAATATGATTATTAGTGTGCATTATTCAATCATAAATGACTACCTACCTCAACGGACACCCCAATCAACGTATCAGACATTTTATTTTCACGATCTTCATCATCATCATTATCAACTACAGCTCCATCTGAGTCATTGGATAAAAATACCTGCAATCTTCTTTTCTGGAAATCCACACTTTTACAGTGTTCTACATCAGAATGCATATCGAAATTATCGACTACAAAACAATAAGAAAACATCACACAAACTATCATTACAGCCAATAGAGAGAAAATCAGGCATACTTTTATAAAACTTCTAAAATTAAATAGTAACAGATTATTAAGCGCAACTTCGTTGCTTTAAATATCAAGAAAAAGCAATAAATGTATCCTTTAAAACTTGAGTGAAGTAGTTGTATGCAAGAAACAAAATATGACAATATCTATGTAGTAATTTTAGGAATAGAGCTATGAATATACAGATGCAAACTTATGATTGAAGCTAGTATTTATTAAATAGATATGTTTCAATGATGAAGTCTGATATCGTATATGAATGTATTAATTAAAAAGTCAAATTAGGGTCAAAAATAATTGTGGGATAAAGATTAGGATAACCCCAGTCGCTCATGCCGAAAAGTATAAAATAGTCTTTGGTGTAAAAAGCCAAAAGCTTTGGACGTGTTTCAACCAAGTTTGTCAACCAAATACTATATATTTTAAATTAAAACTAGAATAAAGCTAGTAACACTGGAAGAGAAAAACAGAATTACTTACTTTTCGACTTAAGAGGTTCGCGTTCCTCACTCTGTGCACTGACCATTTGCCTCTTTTTGCGTCGCCGTTTGCGTTGTCTGTGAGAATAGCTAGATTTAGTGGTGTCGGCACCAAACTGTACTTCACTGCCGAAGTAAGTAGTCGCTGCAGATAATCCAGCTTCAGCAGCAGCTAACATGCTTGAATCAAGATCCGGGAATTCACTGTTTGTAAGGGCAACACGGTTTGGTGTAAAGATTGAATCAATTTTTGAGCAACTATTTATTGAATTCGATACATACCGACGTTCCGATAAACGGGCAATTTGAGCTGGTGAAGCATGCATATATGGACGCTGACTAAATTCAACTAGTGCTTCAGCTTCCGCCAATTTGGTACTAAAGGAAAATACACATTTTATTAGAATTTAAACAAGTCAACAAACAATTAAAGTAATAAAATATGACTATAACATTTTTAAAACCACTTATTTTTACCGTTTTAAAGATAATTCAATTCAGTTATTAAAACTAACTACGAACTGAAAATAACTATATGACAAGTTCCAAATAAACTATACTATATGTAATTATGGTTCTAACAACTATTACGACTCATTTACCAGGTATATATTCTGAATCTCCGAGTGTAAGGGCCAATGATGATACTAGCAAGTTACCCAAAATCAAGTAAATGAAAGATCCAAACTTCCATCTAAGAGGTTGAAAGTTGGACGCCTTAACTATTGGTTTACTGATCTACTGAACAGTTGAGACTGTTGGTTCGAAATGCCACTAATCTTGTAAAAATTTAGGACAATTCCATAAAGCTGATAACGCTCAAACACATCAAGTGGAATATTATTAGCTAACCCTTAAAAGAAAGAATCCAGAAGTGATCACAAATCTAATATAAAAAGTTTCCAGAGCATACCGCAATTCTTCTACTTCGATAGTATACTTTTCAACAAGATGACGGAAATCTTCAGCATCAGCAGAAACGATACCAACTGATGATAACCTATCACCAGACTCCTTTTTGTTAATTTGTTCATTCAGTTCGTCATCTTTATGGGTAGCACCGGATAATTGAAACTTTAACGTAGCCCAGGAACACGTCTCTTGATCAGCAAGTAGTTGCGCGTTTCGCACCTACAAAAATAAGAATCAGACAATTAACATTATCTATCTAAAAATCTACCAAACATGGGACAGTAGTAAACTGTCAAGTCGCACATATGATTGAAACAAGAAAAATGGATATGAACTATTATTCAAAATATTAGTCTGTTAGATGAATTATACAAAGAAAAAGTACTCATAATCACTAGTGGAAAAATGGAGGAAATGCTTTACTCTGTGGATGTATTAGTAATCTGAATTTATTAAAAATGTAATTATTTAAAAATACACAATTATGTATATTTCCTTGAATCGCTTCATCGTTCTGTGTCCTCGTAGCCTAAACTTTATATGATACTAATTTCAGTCACTAACTAACAAATAATTCTTTGCTAAAAATTTCATTTTGTTGATGGACGGTCGATTTCTCAAAGCCATTATTGAATGTTATGTCTGACACAATTATTCTGAAATCATCTGCCTCATTCAAACTTTAAAAATAAGCACATACTACATATTTTTAACTCATAAATAAAGAGTAACTAGTAACGTTAAACATATTCTTATCATAATTTCACGTAACATGACTACGTTGGTTACGAGGTTACTCAATAGAGATTTCAAAATAGCCAGACTATACAGTGATCTGCATGGGTGACAAAACAAAAAAAATTGATAGAAGTATGACTTAAAAGTAGACCCGATAATAATGTTAATAACAAATGAATGGTTTGCATACATGGAGTGGTTATGCTGAAATCATAGGTTCAAAACCCAGCTATATGCAGAATTCTGCTGGGCAACCGTGTAGTATCAGTAGTCGTCACACTAAGTCTATAAATATCTGTCTGATAAATGATATTCATAAAAGTATATGTAAACTCCCTGGTTTCATTGTTCTAAACCTGAGCTATAAACTGTGACTAACTTTAAGGTGTGATAAATCACCACCGTCATAAAAACGAATACGCTGTAATGGTGGAATCGATTATTATAGAAAATGAGTACGAACCAGATACTGATGAGAATACATAAAAACGTTGAAAATAGATACGGAGTATTAATACCTGACAGAACCAATGAGAGAAATCCAGTGACTACTGGAATATAGTTACCTTAAATACTGAGAGAATATACAACATACTTTGATAGTATGCTAGAGATAGCAAATGTCACTAAACACTATAGGAAACCTCACAATGAAACATTAGTAACATTGGTTACTAAATTAATTATTGATACGCATAGGAAACAAAAAAAAGATTCTAAAACAAATGTTTAGAAAACGATTTGAATAAGAAGTTATAAAGTATCTAAAATGGGTAGAATGTTTGTATATGTTGCATTACAATATTGGATTTACTTAACATCCTAATGTAGCCCCCACACGCTGGAGAAAGTTGTTCAAAACCAAAGTGGACAACGTAGAATCTTAGAAAATACTATTCTCTGTTGTACTTTAAAATCACAGTACGGAAATTTGTGGTCATTACTGAGTGATTGCATACAATTTTCTACGTACTAGGCAAAGAAAACAAGCTGCTATCTTACTGTCCACATCGAATGAGGAAAAGGTGGAATATGTAGAGGTGGTGCAGAAGTATTTACAAAAACTTGTTGAAATTATGCATGCACTAGATTTTACCAGTATGTCTGTTGATACACATTTTATCAGTTTGTTTAAATGTATCAATAACAACTATATACACTATTTACGTACTCTCTGGCACTATACGTGTCAACCGTTCTGAGAAAATAGTTTTACGTCTGACAACCTTGTACTTGATTTCCTACGTTATGATGAACAAGATAATTAACACATTACTACACTATAATTGTTTATCAACGGCGGAAGCTTCCAGTTCCCACCTGCAGCTCTGGCTGTCCTGTCATTCTGGCCTACTTTCGATTAGTAATACACCACTTTGGTCAGCTCATGATTACTGATACGCCTTCTAATCAGAACAGTATAGTGCTATGTAGTGGTTCTCAATACTGAGTTCAACTAAATCCAGAAAATCATATGACATAAGTGTGCTTCCATTCTTAGTGTTTCGACAAGCATGTTACTACGTTCTATCATTAGCATATTTATGCGTGTTTGAATGTCTATCTGCTCTGATGTAGTATGTTAATTTGATCTTCATGCACTTGCTTGCCATTGGTGTTTTCCATTCCTATGTTCTAAACGTAGTCATATTTATGACAATTATAAATGGGCATTTTCTAATATTCGGATATATTCCTGATCTATTTGTATGATTCAACTGTTAGTTAGTGCAACAAATTTCAATCACTGCTAATACTAAGTTCTCGTGTAATTTTACGACTGCAATCCTGAGTACTAGGTCCTAAGAATAATTGATAGTACCAGTGAGACATGGACATGTGACTTGCTGTTATTCCCCTCACTAACTTTATTTATAAACTTTGAATTAACTTAGAGTATTCAAACTGACTGTAATAATGATAAACGCATACTCATGATTTTCTAGATTATGCACCTATTAGTAGACTTGGTTTATTCCGCCGATTACAAATCTGGATGGATGATTCCATAATTGTAAGTCAAATAAAAATATTATCCTTTAACATAAGATAATGAATGATCATATGAACTATTTGTTTGGAAAAGGATACCACTTTAACTGACTTAAAGACAGTTTGAACTTACTTTCAATGCGTCTACAGTGACAGCCAATGCTTTAACACGAAGACGAAGTTTGTCATTTTCCGACTGTAGCATGTCAATTTCTCGTGACAAATCACTAGAATTTTCAGAATTATTATTTACTGCAAGTCGTCTCCCCTTAAAAAAAGAGACAAAAGAAATTTTAACTAAGCTTATCAAAGTCTAGAAAGTAGGAAATAAAAGAGTGTGAAAAAAGCTCGGCTGCAAATAACAGAAAAAAACAACCAGAAAGGAGAACAACTATTTTACAAAAAAGATTAAGTTACTTTAGGAGTAATTTAACCTCAAAAATGATCAAATACATAATTCACCAACGATGTAAAACTAAGTTGTGTTTGAATACGAATGATAAGAGCAATAAAAAGCTGTTCCATACAATTAAATATGTTTAGCAGCGAAAGACTAAATTGATCTATCATCTTAATATTATACTACATTAATACACATCATCAATTATCTTACGGAACATCAATTATCTTACGGAACCTGACAAAAGTGAATAAAAATCTATAATCTGAACACTCACTTGTCTGTATTCATTTAATTCATCCTCCAAAGCAGCCAATTGAGCACGTAGTGTAGCTAACTGTTTACTTGTTTTATCTTGGTTCATAGTGACACGATTACGTATATTACGTGCACGGTTTGCATATTTAAGAGTATTCAACGTTTCTAGAAAATCACAGTCAGATGGGCTAATACACGCGATCATAATTGTGCGAGAATTTCCACCGAGAGAATCTTGGAGTAAACGAGTTAATTTAGAGTCACGATAAGGCACATGACAACCTCGCTTTGCTTTATCACCCAAAGCAGATATAACATTACCGAGGGCAAGCTGATAAACAAATATAAACAACAGAGTGAACAAGAGATTAGAACAAACAAGGACAAGAGAATGCCAACGAGAATATAAAACAAAAAGTACTGGCATTACTATAATACCCATCCCTAAAATAGATTATTTCACTTCGACGAAAATACTAACAGAATATGAACAAAAGATAATCTAACCTCCATGATACAGATAGGAATACGACCAAAACAATAAAGGCAACCAGTTATTGAAAGATGCAAAATAATGCATCAAAAGTCTATGTGAGACGATAAAACTTATAGATAGCAAAGGCAATTTAGACTCAGCAAACTAAGGATGTACAATAGTTTATTTAACTCAGTAAACAGATGCATGCTTATGCATTAAGCTTTGTGTCTAATCCACAGTTACAAAAACTCGGTTGGGCAAACAAAAACATTTAGAATGGAATGTAAGATTAAAATTGTAATTCCTGTTTCGCCCATTAATTTCATTTAAACCTAAGTCATGATGGGTCAAATTAGCATAACAATTTAACTTACATTTTAAGTAATGGAGTGGATAAAAGTCGAGATTAATGAAATCCTTACTTCCTAAATATACAATAACAAGGTGCTAGTAGTGTACAACGTAGAACTTAGCACATACGTGCACCAGTCTAAATTGCCACACTAAATTTATCACTATGAGATCAAATTAAGACCAAAATAATACTAGTTCAACAGGAAGGAACGCGACAAAAGAATAACGGAATTTAAGATCTAAGAAATAAAGAGTACACCAGAGCAACTGTGACCGGTTTTGAGCCATAACATCTAGTCCCCAGACATCGATAGAGATTATCACATGAACTCCAAGCAGGTAGTCCGCACAGCATACTTCTTTTTCCGTTGGGAGACGGATATCTTACCTACGCAAGTTGGTAGACCTAAGCAACCATAATCAATCCGAGCAGAGATTTCATCAGGCAGCAACAAATCAAAAATGATGAGACTTCAAAGACAAGTGAGGAGATCAATGCACTCAGCTATATTACTCCCTACACTCAATTCACGCGACAATTTAGACTGGTCGTGAAGTAATATTTTGCATTTGGAGGAAGAGAAACGAATTTTGAGTATGCCTACATTGTTACTCAAGGTGTTTTGGACACTACACACTGTTAGATGTTAGGTGAACTTACATAAAAGACAAATGTGTCATAAACTCAACGATGAAATTACTCACTTCAAAAGCTAAAAAATGCATTCAATCATTTCATAAAAGCACATAAATGTGATGTTTCACTTATAAATTATCGCTAACACTAACTGTCGATGCACTTGGTCGATCAAGATAAAACAATTAAAGCGAAAAAAATATGGTGGATAAAATAACCATTCATTATCAAGTTATTGATTAACATAAATCAAATGAGTATTTACTAACTTAACCCGACAAACGATATGATTAATTTATACGAGTTGAAGGTCAAAGCATATATAAAGAAAGTAATAATGAAAAACAGATTATGATGTACCACTGAAAGAGTTTGAAATCAGAGAAAATAATTCACAGAGCAATAGACTAATCTGAAAAGATCAAGAAATTAACACCTGAATAATAAACAATCTTACACGTTAAATCGCGTATGTGGCTAAACTAATATTAAGAATATAATGGAGAAGTAATTTAATAACAATGCCGTAAGCAAACGAAACAAAAAGAGAGACTGTCAAACGGGTTACTATCTACAAATTAATCGCTTAAGATCTCTATATACCTGAATACTACGCTTTACACACTTCTTGTTAGAACTTATAAAACATGTCTGCTAAAAATTTGATCATAATCAACCAATATCTAGTATTCATCATCGCTAATTTGAAAATTTCTACAGTCTGGGTAAACTTGAATTTAGCATTCCACAACTCGCATCCTTATCGGGCGATCACAAAGAACACCCTAAAATCAATAAATATCCACGCACTTTGCCTGTAACAACGTTTCATGATGCCTTATCTTGAGATGCTCCTAATTTATTTAGCTATTTGACTACTAGATTGGAGATTTCTAAGAAGCAACGAGGTAATTTTAACGAGAATAAAGCTCGAACATATAAGCGACTTCAGTCTAGCCGATTGTTTCAGTTATTTTTATCTCATGATAACGATTTTGTTCTCTCTACCAGATCCTACTATGCACTGACCTATGCACTATCCTAGTAACCAACGTACTTTTAGGCTAGACACAAAACTTCTAACGGCTGAGTGCTGAACATACAAAATGACTAAAATGACAATAGAATGAGTAAGATTTAATGCACGTTGATCTTAGAAAAGGGATTTAACCAAGCATGCCATTTATTACTACTTCACGAGTAGAAATAATAGTTTATACAATGCTCATTTATCGCTAGATTTAAAAAGCTGTGCAGCATAGTCAATTAATAAAAACTTAAAAACCACACTCGCAGGTTTCTATGGGTATATAAGCCACAACATACTCATATCACATTAAGTTAATCAAGTTTTGGAAGTCGTAGAGACAAAAAACAATCTAAATATCAACCCTAAAGAAACAAACTAGAAGTGAATATATTACTTACTAAGCCACGATTAATTGATATGCCCTCTTTGGCACGATCACCAGTAGCACCAGTTCGCTTGAGACGCTCACTGCCAGCAAGGTCAACGAAGTGGAACTTGGCAGTTAGTGTTTCATATTCAGGTACTTGGTCAGCAACCGTAGAATCAGGATCTGCATCTGTATCTGACAGAACATCTTTCTTTTGTCCACTAGAATCCTAACATTTTAAAAAAAAGGTTGATTGAAGCCAACAAAAGAATTAAGCTGAAGATCTGAATTTGTGCGAACAATTTCGAAACCAAGAAATACTAAAAAAAGTCCTAAAATGTCTCACATCACAACACAACAACATAAAGACCAGATACAATTACATGAAAAATGAGTATGAAACTAAATGACTCAAAGAAAACAATAACGAAATTTTGGCGCTAGATACGAAGTATAATGCTCAGAAATCTTTCAAAAATCGCGTTAATAACAGTGAAAATATACTCCATACACAGCCGTGAGCTACCACGATGCTCATAGGACGTTTACATAAATTTCGTCACCATGAAACGAAAATAAAAAGGCCTGGTAGTACCACCTATTCATTTACAGATATTTAGCTACAAATTTACTTAACTGAATGGCCAATAATAGGGAGTCTAAACAGCTTCTAAACGAAATGTTATGAATTTGAGTCTCGCCCCGTATACTTCCGTTTGGACGGTCAGCTACTATCACACATAAAGAACAAAGATGAGTACACTTCGAAAGTGAGTCATATTATGCATCAGAGTCAAAAGTGACATTTGAACTCACCTCTTCATACTTTAATAACCTTTGTTGCCTAATGTGCAATGTAAATATAGCGTGTGAACGAGAGGACTGTGTATTCATATTAGTACTGGCTGTACTTCTGATTAGCGATCCATCACGAAGACATTTCAGAGTCTAAAAATAAAGTGGTACAATACACTTGTTAAGCACATTTTTACAACAAACTTTTACTTTATAAGGAATAAAAACAATTCAGTACACTTTTAGTAAGTTACAAATTACAATGTCATAAGAAGAGGAATCTTGCTTTACTGTAACAATATAGTTGAGAAAAACTAGTGACAAAAACAAGTAAAAGTGATAATTGACAGTAACGTCCACCTAGACACTGATGGAACAGACTTTGACTCACTCAATGAGTGAGGGCCAATGATATTATCTAACGTCGGAAACCAATGAGGGTTTGAAGTACCTATGCAGCAATAGATGTAAGGTCGTTATCAAGATTATTAGGTCGCAGTTTCCAATGAAAACGAGTATAACTGCCACCAATGGAAAAAAATAAGTATAAATGCAATTAGATAACAAAACTTACGTCATCTAAACTTGATACGAGTCTAGTAGATACACCGGTCAAATATATATCACCCTGTGCATTTTCATGTAATCTTAGATGAGGTTTTCGAATCTAAAATAGCCAAATTCATGGGACAGATATACTAACAATAAAGCAACAGAAAATGATATCATGGAATATTTATGAACTAAACAAGTCTATTTATGATTACTTACTGCAATAAATAATATGGGATTTAAATAAAGACTATTCATTAACCACGTTGGAACCTGAGTCAGAGTCTTAGGAACCAAATAGTCTAATACACGAACCATCAATTGAGTGCTTACAGATATATTAGATAAATAGATGTGTTTTAATACCCTACGACGGGACGATCACATGTGAAGAGGCTATATAAATATGAGCTATATAAAACAGTACCCATATAGTAGATAAAAACATGAGCCAGTTAATAGAATATTGATCAAAACAAGTAATATAAAGTACAATAAAAGCAAAGCATTGTAAGTTTACTGCCTCATTAATGACATCACAATTCATAATAGTAATAACGTACCTTTTCAGAATCCAGCAAATCAACCAACTCTTCATTATAAAGCTAAAGTAAACAAAAATCACTTTACACTACCAAATTATTCAAAAACTTAAAAAACGTTTTGGCAACATAAATGCTAATAACCATGAACTCTTCCTTTATATGAAATATGTGATAGAGCAGTATTCAGGACGATGCAATAGTGGGGAAATAAGACCACTAATGAACGACTGAATTTCTTTAAAAAACAAGTTAAAACAAGCCTATCAGCACAAACGCGTGCAGTGATGCTCAAATACTATGGCCATGACTCAAGACTAATTTGGTTTAGATAAGTCATATGAATAAGTGTATCGTCCTTATAGCGCCGGTAACTGTAAGCAATCACTGATAAAGGTGCAAAGCCAGTCTAGCATATCAACCTCCTAACTTATTCTAATTGCCCATCGAAGAGCTACAAAGGAGTAAATTACTAATCATCATGTGTGGCTACCCTCTATGATTAACTGATAGCTACGTACTCCATCCATTAATGAAACCAAGATCTAAATAGTCGGGTGCCACGTAACCTAAGCACATCTCTCATTTGTTAAATGCCAATATCGTGCTTCCATAACATTCGTAAGAACTACTTATCTATCGACATTTGAGTCCAAACAATAAACCCCACCTCCGACTGTTGACTTAAGCCAAGTTGGTAGATCCAAACTACCTGGTTAGGGTCCGCGTGATAATCATGATTAGTGGCTGGGGACGGCTCAAAATCAGTTAGTGTACCCACTCTACTTCTAGATTGTAAGTTTCCCTATTCCTTCGCACAAACCGTCTTATTTTTTCCCTGTTGTATTGTTCGTGCAAATTCGGTCTAACTGTGGTAGTACGGCAACTTGGACTTATACACACATGCCAGGCCACACGTTGTATATGACAGACAAGCATATAGCCAGAGTTTGAGCTCAGGGTTGGGAGCAAGAAATAGTCATGCTTCCTTCTTAGCTTTTTAAATATATTTACGACTAAAAAAAATGCAATTAAAACTATAAGGCTGGATGTCTGAGTAAGAAAACACAGAAAACCCTTTGCTGGATTCATTTTAGGTTGCAATTAAGTTTTGAGAGTTCATCAAACTCTACAAAGATTGCATAAAAAACAAACAGATATCCACTATCAGCAGTGATAAATTATGTGGAATAATCGCATTCGATTTACTACTCGTAAAACATAGAGACAGACTTACCTCTAAAAACTGTGCAACGACCTTAAACTCAGGGACTGGTTGTTGCTTTTCAGCAGCTTCTGTCCGACGCCTTGCAACACTAGCAAATAAATACTGCACAGCACGAGGGACGATACCAGCATCCGTATGATTGCAGCTAAAATCGAAACCAGTACCCATAGTATACGTCTTGCCGGAACCCGTCTGCAAAATCAGAGGAAAGCAAAACATACCTGACCATAAGCTATAATGGTTGCATTATATCCATCCATACAGCTAAAGAAATAGATTATAACAAGAGTAGCAAACCCATCAATCAAAGGTTTCGCCAAAGTTTGGAAAATGTGATCCTGACACGAATTCATATTGAAGACGTGATCATAAGTAAATGTCGCATCTTTTCCAATAATTATCTGAGGTTCATTTGGAGCAACTGTAGTACATATATGATTCATTCCGGCCTTCTCCTTAGCACTCTGCGGTCGGATCCTAGAGAGTTAAAGAATATCAAAGGTTTCTACCTAACAGCCACCCTGACAGATGTAGAATCAGAGTCCATGGAGGACTCTGTAATAGGCCTTTGGACTTCCATCAATTACAGTATAGCCTTGTGTAAACTCAGGTCACCAGGCGCGCGTTGCTCTCACAAACTTTGAACTAGGCGGAAATTCATTAAGTTATTCAGACTATGCCATTTAGCTCAACAGAATCGATTGTTTGAATTTTTCAGAAATGAAATATCTTTATGAGGAGCTAGTTTAAACCAATTGACTGACGATGTTTATCCCAAGGCTGATCATAATCTATTCACTTTGGTGGAGGATCCTCAGTCTTGTAAATAGCTCTGCAGTTATGTGAGTAGGGAACCTGAGAAGCCTATACTTAAAATTTTCCCCAGCAAGGCTTTGCAAAACACTGTGTCAAATGCTCTAGTGAAGTTAAAGAATATTATGTGAACAGAGAATTTTTAGTCTTATTGGCCCGTTTGGCTATTCCATGTGTGGAATACTTTCGTAAAACAGGAGCTGACCTCCTTATATAAGTGTTACGCGTCGTACGGCATCTGGTATTCGTTGAGAAACTTCTAGATCTGTTCGTTCACCAAGCTTTTTGATACTTATGATGGTATTTGAATCAAATCAATGGATTTATATTATGTTAGGTCTTATATGTCCCACCCCCACTTAAATAATGAAGACTTTCATTAATCCATTCGACATTTGTTTTTCAATTCAAGGAGTGCTGGGAGGAGTTACAGACGGGTGAACATACTGCCTCTGGACATAAATTTATCACAGCATGGTGAGTGTTGCCGCAACGTGCAAACTTCTCTAAACTAAGAGCCTTCAGATTTTTCAGTATTTACCCCATTGTAGCGTGAACACATAGGAATAGGCTTAATAGTTCCGCCCATCAGCTGAGCTAGATTATTAACATAATCGTTCGCTTAGCCCAATTTCTGTTACATAATAAGTAGTGTTACACAAGTGGTTGACTTAAATTAACTTGGCCCTCCTTAATTGTGGTCGCAAAACTTCTTGATTATTACAAAAGTGGTTAGTAGTTAAGGTGTATTTAAGATTATGATGATAATAGTAATAGTTGCAGACACACCAGCAGAGGCTGTGTTGTGGCGTGTCTGATGACGCTGATTATTTAGTGCCCATCCTGAGCACCTTGTTTCTCTCGTCGTCTTTATTTTACGTTTAAGTGTAGCAGAGTTAAATATTCCATTGACTCTACAGACTTGGCCTAGGATAGTGCCTGTGTCTGTGGAGGCGTTATGGACTGAGTTAGATTGATCTTGGCTCAAATGGTTATGAAAGTTTCTTCAGTCGTCGGTTTACGCCGTGAATTTCGGCCGACATAAGTACTTCGGATTTTTCTGCAGTATCTTGGATGGGTCTGATACGCAAGATCTCTTGTCATCCTTGTCAATGACATCATATCTGTTATGTAAAACTGAGTAGGTTGCGCGTTTCACTTATTTGAGAGATATTCCACTTATTCCAAGCTCTTCTTTTTTCCCAGAGCAGCTATGGTGTTGACGTTTTCAGCTAGAAGGCTCTTTCAACTCCTCACAATATGGGCATTAACAGATATCCCCCCCAAGATGATGTTTTATACCTTCCCAACAGATATAACCGCCCTCATGGCAACGGGGAATGCTGTAGTGGCTTTCCATGAAAAAGAATATTTCGGCTCCACAGTAGCTACTCGTAAAGTGTCACTGCTTCATAGTAGTGCTTGTGCCTAAACGTTTTCTTACAAGAAACTGGTCGCTTGTTGTTAAGCAGTCTAACCATGATGGTATCCTGTCGCGATTCAGTTTCACAATACTTCCTATGCGCTCGAACGGACCTCCTCACTTTATGTTTGCCTCTAGCTACTTACCTAACCACCACCTTGACCCCCTCGCTAGTGGTAATGCGTTGAAACCGCTAGTGATAATTATCTGGATCTACCAAAAGCGTGGGAACACCGAAAGTATTTGGAGGATATGCCCCTAAATTTTGGGGCCATTGGTAAAAAACCGGCAAGTGCTACCTCTAATTAGGCATTTTATGTCGCCTAATCATAGACAGCACCTAATGTACTCTGTGCCGACTGATTTGGGGAATTTATATTGTGTAAAAGCATATCAGTGTTAGGTATTTAATAAGCATTTATATGAATACGCTACTAATACATACTGCGCTAACACTGTTTAAATGTATCATCGATATCATTGTACACATACTGTGTTCTTGGCGCCTTGGACCTTCTGCTGTGTGAGGAGTAAATATACTGTCACTACAATATTCTTCGTTCTGAACTGTGTCTCTTTCATCGATTGCTTGGATTAATAATTGACCCTTTTTATAGCATCAGAAATCAATACTTAACGTCAGTCGTTCCTCCCAGCTGTGATCACTGGAACGAACCTACACTGGCAGGACTATAGAACAGGGACCACCTTGACATTGACTAGGAGAGAATTGACAAATAAGGAAGTGGCTTAGGGTGGAATGATATTATTATTATTAGAAAAGTCCTTCAAAATGGAGTATTACTCAAATGTGTACAATAATTTCACATGGTTAATGGATGTTTCGAGATTATCTAAGGGTTGTAATAATTTAAAATCAAAGTAACTTCTATGTAGATGCTCGTATGGCCTTGAGATGAAAGATCGCCATCTCATTGGTTCGTCCCTATTCTATAGTCCTGCCGCTAATGGTATGACATACACAACTTTACGTAAGGAAAACTAGGTTAATGGTTAAACCTATGGTAGAAACCATTCTAGCAATTTCTGTAGAGCCTCAAGAATACAATTAGAGAGCTAGGTCGAGATCACTACCTGTTATATCTAAAATTTATTCAGCCTTATACCGTGTGACCGTGATAACTACCAATAAGTACCATACGTGTCCGACTCGCGACTACCAGTCCCTAAACCGGAATAAAGAACACAAGATAAGTGAGCCAACTAAACAGAAATTATATTATATTTCCAACACCCCACTGTATATATATATATACAAAACTAGACCATACAACACCAATAGAGAGAATAACATGTATACAAAACGGGAACAATAATGAATAAGAACTGGGGGCACAGGCACAAATTTAATTGATCATAGTTCCTGAACAATAAATGATATGACAACAGTTCACGAGTCTAATGGGAACATTACAATAACAGAAATAAAATAATCGATGCACACATACTCAAAATAAATGAAATGGTCTTCTGAAAAAAGTTCAGAAAGTTAGTTACTCTTATTCAATCTCCCGATATAGCACTACCCTAGTCATTCATGGGGTTTAGAGCTTAAACACGGTACTCCAAGTGGGCGCTATGCTCTTGACATTCAGCAGTGGCGGTAGCTATCTCCACGTCTAGGAGAGATCAATGTAGCTGCCTCAGATGTTATCACACCACCTCGTCTGTGACATCTCTCTGATATCGACTCCTCTCGACTAATAGCTATGGCCTACGGAAGTCTAGAGGACCTTAACAGGACGCTACAGTCATTGTGTAAGGTAAAACACGATCTACACGACTACATTTGATATTGTGAATGCAGACTACGACAGTCTCCCCATAAGCAGGCATGCAAGGTGGCTGTGAAGCCCGTATCCTATGTTTGTAATAAACAACCTTCTATCAGTAGCCCTACAGACACAGATAATGAGGGACCGTAGACAGCTACACCGAGAGAACAAACTCAACAGGGCCGGTTTCACTGAAACTGGCCAAAACATCTCCTAATCAATCTTAAATATACTATCTAGGGTCCCTTCTGAGTTCATCCTACTGCAGCCATACCTAGCGAGACCTACACCTAAATGTCTTTGTAGCATCGTAAAGAAATTGGGAAATAAGATATCTAAACTCTGTTAGGTATGTACTCACCTGAGACTCTAAATCCTAATCGCGACAAAAAAGTAGTTACGATCAGACGTTACTAGCGGGGAAGTCTACGTAGAGGGCACATTACCATTCGGACGGAACACGTAGTACACCAAGAGAGGGGGTATGTAATGTACATTAATAACTAACTTGACACCATTTATTCACAGCCTCAATCTTACCCACCTTGTAGAGTTGTAATGGCCACGGAACACTATCTGGTTAGTAACGGTCAAGAATGGGAATAAATACTATGTTGACAGTTAATATAAGTACATATAAGTGCAATGTCTAACAGAATTTAGTTTACCTGAATTAACAGCAATGTTTGGGGCGAACGATAGGTTCTCCAGATGACCACCACACGTATGTATTAATCCAAGTGTCCAGTGTAAGGGCATGACTATGGAATAGAGACGAACCAGTGAGATGGCGATCTTTCATCTCAAGGCCATACGAGCATCTACATAGAAGTTACTTTGATTTTAAATTATTACAACCCTTAGATAATCTCGAAACATCCATTAATCATGTGAAATTATTGTACACATTTGAGTAATACTCCATTTTGAAGGACTTTTCTAATAATAATAATATCATTCCACCCTAAGCCACTTCCTTATTTGTCAATTCTCTTCTAGTCAATGTCAAGGTGGTCCCTGTTCCATAGTCCTGCCCCATTAGCCTGGGCCACCCCAACCTTGGTAGCCAAACCTCATATTAAGTACCGGGCCAAATCTAAGTTATATTGTATTGAAGTAGAGTACACAGAAGAAATAACTCATTCTTGCAGGCTTCACCCTATCGATCAAGTTAATTAGTGCCTTTCTTGAGCACTGTCCTCTTTTCTTTGTCAAGCAACATAACGTTCACTAAGCATTCAAGACGAACGACGATACACGTGTTAGGATTAGGCATTTCACCGACCTTATACTACACTCCCTCTAGGATCAAATCGTGTTTAATTCGATACTAGAACAAATAGGGTACTCGCGTACCGGAATAGGCCACGAGGTACACAACAATTTCCTTATGAATATTCCACTTACGCTGTAACTTTTTGTTCTCACCAGGATTTATCGGGTTATACTCTAATGACTGAAATCTTACTAATCGTGGGTAGTTGAGGAGCTTACCCTTCGACATGCTTGGTGACTGCAGAAGAACCCTAAGTGGAGATGCACAGTTCTGTGAAGTGCTTCTAACCTTGTACAAGTGGTGGAAGTTTACTGGTATAACTTTTAGTTTAATGACAGTGAATAAAGTATCCCACTGTTGCTTACCGCATTAGTCCTCGTTTCTCAGTAGACTTTTGGATTTGCTGTTGGCACTAAATTTTGGACCACTGTTAGGCAGTCTTGTTGTCATGATTGATTTAATAGTGCAGTTGTTACAGTAAATCGTCTTTCTTACTCTGCGTAGGCAAGTTGAGACATTTCTACCGGGCAACTAAAGAAGATCGATTATTTTAGAGAACTGTTTTTCCGTAGTCTTTTTCAACTATTTTGGTTGCATACAGTGCGGACATTTTATTTCTATTACTGTTCAGTTCCCCGTGCCCTATCCACCTGATTATCGTATTAACTGTTGTTTTAACATTTCTCATTAATGAAATACGTTTAATTGTTTGTGTATACGTTGATCCAGTCTACAGCTCTATCACCCTTGTTTTGTACTAATTCTAGTTTTCTAATTGTCTGACTGAATGATCAGGTCCTATATATATATATATATATATATATATATATATATATATATATATATATATATATATATAAAGGAGTGTTTGAAATACGGCTTAATTCTATCTGGTTGGTTCGTCAACCTTATGTTTCCTTATTTCCGGCTTGAAATCGTGTGGGCATTGGGCATACGTACAGGGACTAGCTAGGTAATCATTGGATCTGTTATTGTAATCCATGTAGTTGTATTCAGTTAACTAAAATCAAACTTCAGTGTAGAGTAGTTATCGATTGGATAGTGACAAGATCATGACTAGAATTATTCTATTTGCTTGAAAGTACGACAGGATAATTGGAAGGGTAAAGCAATCTTTAGGCTTACCACTAACGAGTGGTCCACTGGCACCCACAGAATGGCTTTCTGTTCTTTGCTTTCTGTTCCTTCACCCCCCCCCAAAAAAAAAACAGTTTACCAAATCAAGGTAGTACAAATCTTTATTTATTTTTCGAAACACAAATCTGCTACGCAAATATTTTCACTGCACAATATTGTTAAGAAATGAGAAAAGAAAAGCGTTTAAAATCAAGGGCGAAATTTTAGGAAGTCTGTATGAAATATATATTGATAAGGAAACAGCCAAGAATGACTTCTCCTGATTGGGGAAGATCATCACACTTTTATGGAGAATTTAATAAGAAACCCGAGTGTAACCTTCACTAGTCGATAAAGTTTCAAACTACTGGCTTGTAAAATTTTTAATGAACCAACCGGTTAGTCGACATGGACCTACTGATGCTGGATATACATCTTTCATCTCATGGACCCATGTTATGAACCAAGAACTACCACCGTAGCTAATGTTTCATAATGGTAACAACAATTAAGTTGTAGTCATTGCACTCAGACATACTCTGCTGAACTTTAGTAATACTAAAATGATGTTACTGCTAGATGTTGATAAACCCTTCGGCGCCAACAATGATCGAATAAGGGGCTCACGGGCACCAGGTTTGGCAAGCATCTAGAAGAGCAACTATTACAGAAATGTTTCAAAGTTTACGCAGCTAATACTTTCTTACGGTAAATTAATATGTTCATAAATGAGTGTCTGAAATCTAATGAAAGCTACTTGGACTAGTTGGCTCATCACTCAAGTGTTCTTCCTTCTGCCAGGATCTACGATCCCAAAGAAAATGACGACAGGCTGAGTATATTTGGTCATGCATTATTCGGTCAACGAACTGATGTCACGCGTCTATTGATTAGCGGGATTTCACCAATCAAAACTCATGAAAAGACATTTATTGAAAACTGGTGAGCGTGGAAATTGTTTTCACGTGGTTTTCCATTAAGGCTCTATTCTAGTATATTTATAATTTATTTACTTACTTGCTTACGCCCGTTACTCCTCACTGAGGAGCATAGGCCGCTCACCAGGATTCTCCATTACACTCTGTCCTGAGCAATCCTTTCCAATTGTTTCCAGTTGCCGCTTGTCTTATTAATGTCTGCTTCCAATTCTCGACTCAGCATATTATTTGGCCTCCCTCTTTTCCGTTTCACAACAGGATTCCATGTTAGTGCTAGTCTCGTGATGCAGTCTGACGGTTTTCGCAATGTATGTCCTATCCATTTCCAACGTCTTTTTCTAATTTCCTCTTCGGCTGGGAGTTGGTTTGTCCTCGCCCATAGTAAGCTGTTGCTGATGGTTTCCGACCAACGGACATTCAATATCTTACGTAGGCAGTTGTTTATAAATACTTGTACACGTCTGACGATGTCCATTTATAATTTACAACCAGAATAACTGCAAGACATATCAAGAGATGTGTCAAATGAAAATAGTTGTAAATAATTAACAGAATAGTGATGTGGATAAAGTGACTACCATTCAGAAATCATAGGTGAATGAATTGGAACACGTCAACACAAACTTGATTGATTACATAATACCCAGCATGCGAATCGACAAAATGTTTTTATATGAGCTGGAATACAAATACTAAATCTTCAAGAGTAATGTAAATGCAATGCATAGATGGGAGACAGATCAATTTCAAATAAATGAAATATGTAAAACTTTTTTGACGGCGGTGGGTCTGTAAGCATTAATATGTAGATTGACAAGTGTTAGATGAAATTAACCAATGAATAAAGGATTCGACCTAAGAACACAACAACAATTTTATAAAGTTGCATAAAGTTATTGATTGGTAGGAGTGGAAATGAATTTGTATAATGAGTAGCAACTTAATATTGAAATCTTCTAAGTTGGAAATCATATGAGAGTCATTAAATCTGATTTTATGATGAAGAAAGTGGTGTTTATTTTAGTTTAGTTTATTGGTTTTACAGACGACTGTATGAGAAAATGTGTCTACGTAATTAAATACGGGGAGTTATTTCAATGGTAATTTATTCCGATTTCAAATGATGAATTGAAAATATGATATTGGCAGAATAATAGAGTAAGGAAGATGATTAATCACATAGACGTGTAATGTAAACGTAAGTTATAAGGTACTTCTAAACAGACAGTTTAATACTCAAATAAGTATGAACTTAACATCCTCAACCCAACTTCAGTTATCATATGTTATTTTCTTAATTTATTGTTAATTAATTTCTTCACACATAGGACAATAGTATCCGATATAGTGAAGGTGTGTATCCCAACTACAGAATGCATAAAAGTTGGCATTACGCTGACAACTTATCTAGTTTTCAGTTTTTTATTAATATGATTACCTGGAATGATGTATGATCCTTCTCCGGGTGAATTAACCAAGCCTTCTTCAGGCATTACCAATTCATGCGGTGGATGTTAGTCGCTACCGCAGAAACAAATTGGTTTCCTATATTTACTGTGTTCTAGTTATTTTGCTCCAGTCCCTAGACACTTGTTTTAATCCAGTGAGTAAAGTACTTCGAAGATGGAGAGAAGAACAGGAATTCGTCAATTTATGCTTAGTTTCAATATATGGTGAGTCGCTTCACATTATTTGTGTATGAGACCTGCAGAAGTCTTCCAGCTGGTCGAATCGAGCATGACTATTTCCTTTTCGTCAGTATCGACTACTATTCAATGAGCCTATGAATGCATGCGCACTAATTTCCAATTTATAAAAGGCCATCATTTAATATAAGATGTATATGAGTTATCATTTAAGCTGACATCTTCCTATCGATGTCATTTGTGAATGTTAATAAAAAAAGTAGTGGCAAGGCTTTTAGACACAGTCTTTGGAAGATTTTCAGTTAGGTAACTCAATAATAAAATGTGTAGTGTATTCAATAACAATCTCTGTGGTAATCGGACTGTTGTGGGAACAATGTGTAAAACCGATAATCCAGCTTATTACATTAGTTCGAAAATGACTAAAATGATCAGCATCTACCACTTATTCACCAATGAATTGAGTTTTAGTCATGTTGATGCATAAATGCATTCGACACCCTGAAAGCACTTCTGAGGAATTCCAATCCACGACGAAACAGTTGCCCAGTGCCCCCTAGTTATCACTGGTACCTAACAGACATCATTCTGTGACGAATATAATCATGTAGACAATACATATAGACAAAAAAACAACCTTAGTTTTGTCTAATAAAACCTCTTCGAATTAAACTCTGACCTGGGACAAACACATATTTTACAATAATGTTAAACCAGTCTTTATTTCTCCTCTGATTTATTGTGGTTTAATGTATTGACGATTTCAAGTCGTTTTGAAACAAGTTAACAGTAAAGGGATTGATTTTGAAATTGTTGTATGCCTTCTTACCAATAGGCAAGCATCAACAATATAAGTAAACACTGAGAACGGAAACATTTTGATACACCACAATTTACTTCCAAACCATTTACCACATTAGTAACTCTTATATTCACTCCTTCCCAGCTAACTGCATTATTTCATACATTTTGTTTCTTTTCTAACTTGAAAAGAGCAAGATTAACTATTTCGGCAGAAAAAAATGAATTCATTTTATTTCCATTGGTTCTCATTAGCAGGATACAGTCTATGATATTATAAAATCAGAATATGAACAAAGCGTAACATACTTACAGTCGTAATATTGATAAGAGTTTAAATGGCTAAAACAGTCTTCATTTACAAGGAGTGAAAACTTGTAACCACGCAATCTACAGGCACCTGAGTGACGGGGAGACATATGGTCAATTTCCTGAAATCTTTTATTGTGTCTAATTGGCAAACATCCTCTAATCCTTTAATATCCCCCGAGGCTGTTGCTATTATACGCTTTAACCGGATTTATGTGTTCAAGAGGAAAGTGTAGTCAGTCTATTCTAACCTTATTAATATATCTTTGATTTCAGTACAACATTTCTTTCATTTCTAAAACCTGACTCGTCATTACAACATCTACTCGCATTTCAAATGTGACATATTCCAAACCACATCAACTTGCCACCCACTTATTCATTGAATAATCACTTAATTTAGGTTTTGTAATCATTTTGTTACTACAGTGACCGATTTTAGAGAACATTCTTCTACATTTTGTAGACATTTGCAATTTGCATTTCATTCGCTTCAACGTTATTTGGTTTTAATTTTCTCTACGCTTTGATAGAATATTTTCCACATATTATCCAACCCAACTTACTAATATAAGTAAGTTACAGATTGTCTACATTTTGCCTTGCATAATACTATAGACTGTATACAGATGACGATCATCAAATGAAATGAAATGAATTAATCTTATTCTGTACAAATAATTGCATTGTATTACTTTTGATCAGGGCACTAAATTGGTAAGTTGAAACATTTTTCAAACGTTATTAAACTTTGAGACTAAATTGTAACTAGAGTGAAGTTTATGAATGAAAAGTAACTGAATTGTGCTTCTTTTAAATTCCCGTTAATAAACTCATGAAGTTGCGTTAAACTCAACTGTTGATATTTATTCCTCTGAACGTATTCTCATGATCACAATTGTATTTATATATGATTCATTTGTGTTGTGTTTCGGCCAACCTGATTGTTCAAGTAAGTAGCTTACGTAATGAGTACGTACATTTATTACACCTCTTTCTTTTATATCTTAATTTATCAACAATACATCAGTTACAATATCACTACTGTACAGTTATTCTTATTTGACTAAAGATTTTATAAAATTTCTTAAGAATTCGATAGCTTTTAGTCAAAAACAGATACTGGAAAATGTTGTCTGTGGTTGTACAGAATATGTTCATTCTTCATAATCTGTTAAATGAGGGATAAATATATTACTGACATGTTTGATGAAGCTTGTCATTCATATCTGCAGTCGATACCAATGTTATTGGTAAAACATCCATACTGCTATAAAGATTGTTTCCGCTATTTTACATTAATGTCTTGTAATTGGTGTATTATTGATCCCCGAAAGTAATGAAATTTGTTCAGGGTGATTAAATTACTGAACTAACTGGTGTGTTAGCTTAGTAAAAAAGTCATTTATCTATTCAAGTAATCTTGCAGTAGATCAGTCTAACGGTAGTTTCCCTTAACCGAAGATAGCCACTGGTAATTTTGATAGAACATAGTGTAAAAATTCATTATAATCCATGGACTATCTAGGTGAATAGCGCTCACTTCACGTTCTATGTACTTAGAATGTTGTCATGTCATTAAAGTGCAATTAGAATTCATTTGAACAGGTATCCAATTCTTTTTATCAATAATATGTGGTTTAACCAAACATCGAGGTTAATATGAAGCCTTGTTACAATCTTCTGTGTTACTACTGAAAAATATTCAGTTTGCTAACTCAAAAATAAAATGTGAGTGTATTCAGTTACAATCTCTGTGGAAATCGGACTGTTGTGGAGAACAGTGTATAAGACCGATTATCAAGCTTATTACATTAGTTCGAAAATGACTAAAATGATCAGTATCTCCCACTCATTCATAGTTAAATTGATTTCAATCATGTTGATGTATAAAATACAGGGACATAAAATAAACAACGTGATGAAGATGCATTCAGCTTTACAGTATCACATCTTAATTATCGTTTAACATATTTGTGAGTTATTGATAAATGGTTTTCTTGTAATATATCCAGACTTATTGATTATGTTTGATAGTCACGTTAACAAATATCTTCCATTTCAGAGAAGTACGATGTAAGACGTGAACTGAGACCTATTAGTGGCTAACCGATGAACACTCTATACCTTTAGAAGATAAGGCTGTGAATCAATAGTTGTCACAAAACAATAAGCAACTGTTCATGGTAAACGAAATACCAGTGATTGCTACACCAATAACAATTTATTCACTGAAACTAGAAACAATTGATCAGATATTTTTGTTAACTATCTGAGGATTGTATTTGATAATGATATCCAAAGGTGATAAATGGCTTTCCTATGACAAATACAGTTATTTGTGGAATGCTAAATACATTGTACGTCCATTGTGAACTACACTTCGCAATGAAACATACAAATAAGGATGACGGATAAAAATTATTGTTTGCATCTAACTCTTAACTACATCTTGATAAGTGTACAATTTGTCTGCCATCTAAAACTTTATCTTTCATTTTTATTTTATCGTTTGTTTTAGTAAATTACCATGCTACTAAAAATTCATTAGGACAGAACAATACAATAGTGCATATGATCAAATGGTTATTCAGTCAACCGGTATTATTATTCGTGAAACAACATATGCACAATGGAAAATTGCCACAGGCTAATCCATGTTATCTATTCACTTCATATCTTGACCTTAAATTAACTGCATATAAACAATAACTTACCTTTTGTGAAAACACTTCGTTTGCATACATTATGTATTATAAGATACTTGTTTCAGCGAAAGGAAATAGCTGCATAATACATATAGTAAAAGGTTCACTTATCTCAATACCAGCCTTTCTCCAATTAAAACATTATTAAACATTTCTACTCTTCTATTGTCTAGATAATGAATTGTTAAATATGGTACACTTATGACAGATGGCTTTGAGGAATTACTACATCACAAAAATACTGTAACTTGATTTGATGTAAACTTCGGACATTTTTAACCATTTATATGAATGTAGTTTGATAACAATTAGAGTGGAGAGTAAGTGAGATATATAAAATAGTTGAATGAAATGTAAAATAAAATAAGGTCTCATTTCATTCTTGTTGCGCACACTTTACCAGATTATTTAACAATGATACCCCATCAAGTATATTTAAGATATACGGTTATTTTACTACTTGATATCTTGTGTAAGTTAATAAATATTTATTCAATTTTATGCCAATTTGGATTATTCAGTGACGTGTGGATTACTTAGACAGTTGAATGCAGCCTGTGAAACCAACTCACCGTAAGTATGTTATGTACTCATTAGCACTTCTTTTGTATTAAGGACTTTATACTTATCTAAGATCAAGTTGTTTTCATAGTATTCTAGTAGTCACCTTCTCCTAATGAATATACCTGTTTCTTGAACTACAACGACCATTTTAAAACATTTCGAACATATTGTATGCATTTTCTAAATTGTTTGCATGAAATAATGAGCGCTTCATTGTCTATTTAGGACGTGCGTCAATGGTAAATGCAACAATGGCATATGCGTGTGTGACACCTGTTGGACCAGTGAAACTTGTGACAAGTGGTGTAAGTTAATGCGTTTCTGTTCGTTTTATAAATTGTACACTTTATGACATTGAATGACATTGAAGTTTACGTATTAGACCTAGAGCTAGTTAACTGCATACCTGATCTTTGAAAATCCATTCACAAAAACATTTGCGTTTAGAGTTGAGTAATATTTTGTACTATTCCAAATGTACTATCAAAATGTTGTGAAAATGTTATTATTATTGTTCTAATTCCATACATGTTGACATTCAGATCTGTGACTTCACTATAAAATCATGGAATCATGTTTTAAATGAATTGGAAAGGACAAGTAGAAAGTAACCAATAATGAAAACACCGTTGTCACGTGACAGTGAAAGGATTCCATGTCGAGATCATGTGGTCACTTCATAGATTAGTAGTAATGCATCATATAATGTTGCTTTATCGCATTGACGTATAGAAAGCGGTACCACATTTTACTATGCATTAGTCCGCACCCTTTACATCAAATACATATACTTATTGTTTACGAAATTCTTCTCTTCTTAAGCTCTATTTCAATGACTTTAATGTACATTGAAAATAAAATCCCACTAAAACACTTCATTCCATTACTTAAAGCCTAATGTTTCATATTATTTCCAACTATGTATTGCTTTCATTCGTTATGAAATCCCAATTCACTATCTTAGTTCATAGAATACCCAAATTCGCTCACAACATTTTTACCTTTGAAATGAAATTAATGGACTGGATAAATGGAAGTTATATTGGTCGTCTTTACCTAAATGATGAAAATTCATCAACAGCATTGTGTGGAGATGTTCAGTTCAATATTGTTCCTGTTTCAGACTGCTTACCAATAGCTGTTGATTTGACGACTGGTATCCTGAGAGTGAACAGTTGCTATGGAGTAATCAATAATAGTCGTTCATTCACTTTCCAAGTAACTGTCGCCAGTTCAGATACTCCGTCAAACATATCTGATAAGGCGGTAGTTAATATTCTCATTGGTGAAAGTTATTCTGATGAAACAACGGATAGTGAGGCTTCTCTTGACAAGAGGGTAAGACAGTTTCGTGTTAACTTCAATCTAATATCGACTATTTTACGGTCGGTAGGATTCTAGCTTATATGATTCGTCATTTAAGTTTGTGTGACATTCTACAACTCTCCCTCTACAAATTAACGATATTAACTGCGAAGTGTTATGAAAGGCTAATTAACCCCCGTATATAGAATATAATAACTAAAGTTATGGAGTCTTTGAAAAATATGTACATGAAGCACCTAGATCTATCAGAAACTGGCAATATTCTGGACCTATTACAATCTACTATCTGTTCCTTTACATAATGATCAATTAGTCTACTATATCACGAAGTTGTAACGTAATGACTGAAAGTGAGATGTTAGGTTTGAGGAGGAATCGTTGCTCCTTAATATCAACTAATTAATCTTCCTTTTAACCTATCAAATGGTTGACGGTGGGGTTGCAGTGGGATGGGAATCATAGGCTTTAAAAATTCAAACAATCTTCTTTTCCCGCAAGAAGGTAGAAGAAGACAATAAAGCTGAACGATAAGCTTCTATTCGAGTAAATAATGCTTTGAATCCTGCTGTTAGTTTGTTTAAAACGAAATCACTCATCAATGAAAAGTAGTTATTTTTAATACTAAATGAATTTCAATGTGCTTGAGATAAACTTTAATCGATCAGCTTTCTATTTTAACTGAGATATACATTTCTGAGAAAACATTGATCGACGATAAAACTTGTTTTAATAACGTGATGTTGCTGTCCACTTTTATGTTGGTAAATAAACTTGATTATTTATTCATATAATCAGTATGGCGGAATTCACCACCGTAGTTGATACACTGACATAAATGACGAAGTGACCGAATTCATAATCGAAAGCATCATGATTTAACTTAATGAAAGTGACAGCAATTGAAATCACTAAATTATTAAGTTAACATCTTAGTGTAATGACTAATAAAAGAAACAGGCATTTTCAGTATTCCACATCGACTAAACAGATTGTTCTTGAAATCGTATATGGCTAATGTTGTATTTCACGTATGTACGTTCATTCACAAACATTTAAAATTGTACTGTGCAATAAGTAGGGATAAGATTTTCATTGTGAAATTATTGAGTGAATGTTCAGTTATTGAATAATAAAATCGGAATTGTAACTGCACAAAACTATACTCAGTAACGTTTAATAAAATAGTAATGAGATCGTTTACTCGTTAAACTAATTGTTTTTCTATAATTTTAGTGATATGAATACATGTTCTTCTTCTATCGCATAGGCTATTACACCACCGAACAATATTAGCATCACATTTCTCAAGGCATATACTAAAGGCTATCCAAATTATTGTCTTTTCGACATATGGTTTGTTGATTCCACATTTATCCTTCCACCTGGAAATAACAGTTTCATCATCAATGTATATGGTCCATCTCTAAATAATGTCACTTATGGCTACATAGAATATTTGTCTGCTTATTACAACGGCACAAATATAGCAAGTAACTATTCGATCAAGTTTAGTGATTTCATATATATGAATAATTATTCATCGGTAAGTAGATGAATGCAGATTTATAAATTTCAATGTCATAACATTTCTATTAATTATTCTAAATATGATCAAAGTAAGCACAACAAGATTTTCAGGATAGTATGGATTCATTATACTTCGTGGTATTTCTTCATCTACGAACTACCTAAACTGCAACTAACATTGCTATTTTGATAGATCCTTGCATATGACAGTCAATGATGCTGAGTTCAAAATGATAAAGAAAAGAAAATAAGATGATACCAGACATATGACATAGTACTTAAGACTGCACAGTAACTATTTTTTAAAAATGAAGTATGTAGTAATACTGCATGATAGCATAAATACACATTATGAGGCTTAATGGCGTAACCTTTTAACAAATGAGTAATGACTTAATCACTGTAAATACATAATTCCATTGTCAAGAGGGGATGATAATGAAGCAAAATAAATAGGTTATACGATGGACAACATTACACTAATATTATTGTTTTAACAAACAGGTTTGATACTCTTTTTGTGTACAAAGACCAAGTCAAAAGTGTTTGATCACAATGGCTTCGTCAAATCTTCGTAAGTACAATATTCTCTCTCTATTAATTATTTTAAAGGCTTCTATAATATCAATTATACATCGATTTCGAACAAGTGTCTAGTTATCTTACTTCTGCATACTACACTACTCTTCAAGTACAAGTTTCAAGGAATGTATTCAAAAAGCCTTATTGTTCCCCTTCTTTCAGTCCGTTCTATGCAGTTACTGCAACAAGTACATTTGTGTTAATAAACACATTTGAAAGAAACTTCAAAACAGTAACAAACCTGCTTTCGATTAGTTTAAATAACACTTAGCATTACATACAGAGAACAATTGAGCTGCAAGAAAGTTTATTTTCGTGCTACCTTAATTTCCTTGTCAATTCTACCAGAAATCTTACCCATTTGAATGTAAGACAGGTGTTTTCGCCACAGTTGTGTTTTTGAAACATTCCTTCAGCTCATCTGTGCTTCATAATAATTTTTGCTGGGTAGGCATATTTTAAAAGGCAACTTTCAATATATACTAACTTGTCATTTGTTTTATTTGTTGAACACATCTTTCTAGCTCCATTTAATAAGGTTTTGTCTAAGTATACATTGTGAATAATAGGATAGAAGTTAGAGTTTAAGTGTTACCCCGTCCATATTTCTATCGTAAATATGCTCTTTCAGTTGTTCTGTTATCTTTCTGATTTATCCTTAGGTCCATGTTGTCGAATTCGTTATTGTGTTTTAGTTCCACAGTTATTTTAATGTTTACATGTACATCCTGAATTGGCAGAACCACTGAGGAGCTTGATTCGTATTATTATAAACACTAAGTTCATCGTCAACATACTACATTTTCAGCTCCTATCGTTCAAATTAGCATATTAATATATTAACAAAAATGAGCCCCACCAGTGACCCCAATATCAAACTATCTGCTTACTCTTAGGAATTTTCATCCACAGTAGAACGAAGAGTTTCACAAAACTTAGGTACTAAGTGTATACAAGTGAATAAAATTAATAGAAACTCCAACGTTCAAATAATCAGGTTGATCCACTTAAAACAACTCATGTGGTATGCTCATATTCTACATACGATTGACAATCGAACTGGCATTTTACCTCATGTTTATATTCGTATCGCACAATTTTTGATTCTTGATTATTTCCTAGATGAAGCTGCGACCGACCTACCCAGCGAACTGTTCGAATTTTTGTTAATTTCACTCTTCGTGATTGTTTAAAAACATAATTTATTTTAATTTGTTAATTTGTTTATATGTTATTATAAATGTGTGGAGGATAAGTAAGTGAAGTGAGTGCCAACTCTGTGTAACATCCTGATTTTACCTAATGAATGTCGGTTGCATTGGCTGAAGCATTTTTCGAAAGTTGTTTTCAATTTGTACTGAAACTACATTATGTGGATAGTGAAAATTGTCAAACAATTTTATGTTCCTATACATAACGCTCTAAATTAATGTATAGTGGTACACATGTATTCCTAATTCTTGACGATGCTGTTGGAAATTCATTAATTTGATTTGAGCTTTATCGAGTTGCTTTATACTGGAAAAAAAGCCAATTGACAGTTTTATCGTTGTAAATGAGGATTTATTTAATTCCCGCTATAATTCATAGCACAATTCAACACCAACTAGTTAATATGAGTAGTATACTGATATGTACGAAAACGTGTTTCCAGCTTGTATTGAAGATTGGTAGTAAAACTATTGTTTCCATCTTCGTGTGATCAAAATACATGATGGTATTGAATATGTGTACAAAATAACAACGTCCAGAAAACGAATTCTGTTAAATGACTAGTATGATTTTGAAATTCATGCTAACATATATGCAGAGTTTAGTGAAATGTTATCATCCCAAATGTAAAATGTTCATACGTTGGAAATGTAATTAAGTTTTCCTTGAATCAAATAGCTTCCTCTACAATACTGCCTTTTGATCGATTGTTTAATCCTGTTGGTGTTTGACTAACTATCAGTTTAACTTGATTCTCCTTTCTGAATCACCTACATCTGTCAATTCTCTTCTTCTTCGTTATTCCATCAATAATATTAGTACAAAATGTTCAGTATAAGTAGGTGACCTAAATTCAAATACAAACGGGATAAATTTACAAACAAAAATGAAAGAGAAAAAAATCAACATATAACAGCAAATGGTAATAGATGGCATTCCTATAAACACACTGATGGGAAATGGAATACAGTCACAAAGTGAGAAGTCATGACAGAGAATGTGGAATTTTCTGAGTGTTAATGTTATTTCATGGAGAAGGAATCAACAAACATTCTGCTTCCCTATAATTGATACACTTATTATGCAAAGTCAAATTTTAGTTAAGTAAATAAAAAAAAGACGCTTGAACGAAGAATATTCTTTTTGATAAATGCTCCTCAGGTTCTACATTTACTAGTTCAAAATTAGTAGTTAGGTATTGGTACATATGTGAAGTACAGGTGGTGAATTTAGAGATCTGAGGAAGTACATAATTAAATGCCATATTTCACGACTCAAAATTCATTACCATCTATTATTTGGACAAATTTAGTCTGTGTCGCAGTAAAAATTAGACGGTTTGACAAGCTTCGTAACTTCTTAACAGATCATAGATATGTAACCAAACTTCTTTCTAAAATTCTGCACACCAAAGTTAACTCTGTTAATTGTTTTCTTCTCCAGCCTTTAAAGTTCTCAATGACATATCAGGTCAGTGTTTCATCAGCTCCTGCTAATAAAAAAGATGACTATAGTTTAAAAATTCGGTTTAAAGTTGGCCTTTTCCCTGAAATTCCAGCTCCGCCAGTGGGTACCAATTTAACAATCAAACTAGAGGCATTATTAACTCCAAAGATCACTGCAGAGCTTTACATGATAGTATCTTCGAGCTGTCCAGTTCAATATGATGCAGTTAATTTTGCGAATTGTCCCCAACTAGTCAATATTGGCGGTGTTTATGAATACTCTGTGGACTACTTCATCAGTAGACCTATTGGAGATTATGTGGTAAGTAATGGTTATAATACTCATATAACTATCGACCGAATTTCTTTCGATTATATGTAACAGTACGTTTGAGCGAATGTCTCATTATTAATGTCTCGACATTAAAATGAGTTTACAAACAAAGGCTTAAATAATAGTATCGTTACATAATGAAACTTGTTTGAATACTTCCATTCTATGAAGTAGCTCATTATTAATGTCTCGACATTAAAATGAGTTTACAAACAAAAATGAAAGAGAAAAAAATCAACATATAACAGCAAATGGTAATAGATGGCATTCCTATAAACACACTGATGGGAAATGGAATACAGTCACAAAGTGAGAAGTCATGACAGAGAATGTGGAATTTTCTGAGTGTTAATGTTATTTCATGGAGAAGGAATCAACAAACATTCTGCTTCCCTATAATTGATACACTTATTATGCAAAGTCAAATTTTAGTTAAGTAAATAAAAAAAGACGCTTGAACGAAGAATATTCTTTTTGATAAATGCTCCTCAGGTTCTACATTTACTAGTTCAAAATTAGTAGTTAGGTATTG